>OAMR01000722.1:89583-118936 GCA_900205405.1 Echinochloa crus-galli
CCCCTTCTCCCCCATTTCAACCTCCACCTCCTCCACCTCTCCCCCACCTCCATTGCCAGGGACGCCGTGCCCAAGCCCACCGTGCCGCCGCCAACCGAGAGAGAGGGAGATGTCGGGGTCCCCGCCGCTCGCGGGCGGCGCGGCGCGGGTCCCTCCCGCGGACGCGGCAACCCCGGTGGTGACGAGGCCCGCTGGGTCGCGCTTCGCCGCAACATCGACTTCCTCGACGGGGAGGACTTCGACGACGGCGCCGACGCGTCGCTCGTCCTCCGCGCGCCGCCGCGGGCCTCCTCCCTCGCCGTCCGCCGCGGTGTGCTCCCGCGGGCTGGACGTCGCCAGGCCTTCGGGTTCGTGCACGGCTTCGACACGGGGGCATTCATCGTGTTCTCCAGCACGCAGGAGAGCGACGACGGCGACATCGAGCGCCACTGCTTCGTCGTCGACGCGCGGGACCTGTCCGTCATCCCCATCCCGAAGGTGCCCACCTCCGTTCGGCTACGCCTCTCCGCTAACGACAGATTGGGCGTCATCGCGGATCCTCACGGCGGCGCGGCGCAGCACTTCGTCGTCGTCGTGTTCCACCCCTCGGAGCTTCGTCTCGTCGCCTACCGCAGCCGCACACGGCGGTGGACCGTCAGCGAGGTCGGAGCTTCTTCCTCCATGCGCGAGGTACGCGAGCTGCGCCCACACCTGGTCCTGTGCCATGACGGCTGCGTCGCTTTTGTTGATCTCGCGCGAGGGATCGTCTTGCTCGATGCGCTGTGTGACGCTGTGCTTGTTGAGTCCCGGTATCTGCCTCTCCCCATCCCTAGCGACCACCCGGATGCCGTGCCACAGACAGTGTCAGCTGCAGAGATTGCCCGGAATCGCTTCGTGATGGCCAGCAACGGCGCTTTGGTGTTTGCTCTGCTTCACATGGTGCAAGGCTCCCTAGCGGTCAGTACTTGGATTCTGATCGATCCGGTCGTGGATGCCGCCAACCCATGGATGCCGCAGCATAGTGTACTTCTGCATGATATCAAGGCCATAGGTAGCGTGGAGTGTCTGTCTCCCTGGCTTGGACCAGGAGATCTGCCAGTGCTGAGCATGGTAAAGCCCAGCGACCACAGCGTAGTTTATTTCTTGTTGGACGAGTATCTGATAGAGGCTGATCTGAAGGAGCAACGGGTGCTCAAGTCCCGTCCGTTCTTCATTCCGGACTTGGCACAGGCCTCATGCCCATCTCTGTACATCTGGCCGTGGATGCCGCCGAGGAAGAGTGCGCCTACATCAGCCGTGCACATCAAGAGTCAAAGCAGAGCTCGGAAGGTCTGGCGTTGTCTCAAAGTATCATGCAGTTGGGCGAAAGAGAACCCTGATAAGGTGATTCAGATGGGCGGCAGATTCGTAGAGCACGGAGGAATGATCTTTCTTCCTGTGCCACTGAAGCCTGGGGGTGCTGCAGTAGGGAAGTTGATCCAGGAGGTTGGAAAAACACTGGAGAACCGCAAGGAATGGGGCCGTCTGCTACAAGAAGAAGCGAGCCTTGAGAATTTCACGGGGTTCAACTTGAGAACGATTAAGAGCATGCGCCAAGCTGAAGAGATCATTGCTGACTGGAATGCCTCTGAAAGCCTGAGGCTGATTTCAAGGTTGAGTTCCATAGGGGCCTGAGTGATACAGAGATTGGTTTGCTGAAACAGATCTTTAAGGACCTTGCAGCTGAGTCACTTCTTATTGATTCTTCTGGCAATTCTGTGGATACTTCCGGGTCAGATCAGTCAGCTTCGGATGAGGACTTTGAGGAGTATGTGTGGCTGGCTGAAATAGGAGGATCACAGTGACTGATCACTGCAGCATTTCTGTTGTCGGAAATTCATCAGTAACACTAACAGATGTGCAGAGTAACTAATCAGGAAGAAAGTTGCTTTGTTTTTACTGTCCATAGCAGAATCACTATATAGCCTGATTGCTGGTTCTTTATGCAAGTGGAGCTTTTGTAATATCTGTTCTGTAGATGGAAACAGTAAACATGTGGTTCTTCTGGTAATGCATTGTGACCAAATGCCACTAACATTTGTAGTTGGTAAAGATTCAGTGTTGCATTCTGCTATCATATAATCTCTGCTGCTTGTTTGGATGAATCCACAGCAAACTGTTTACTGTTGTACATCACTGTGTTCGAATCAGCTGCGATATAGATACTTGTGAAAATCGGAAATATTTCTCTTATGTTCCTAGACATCCAGATATGCAAATACTAGTATGAGTATGTGATTTTCATTTTGGATGTATAGGAAACTCAGTTTATGGTAATTAGTCATCCTATGAAACTAGCAGACGCTACAAACTACATCCACTCGATAATATTTCTTCAAACCACACTTCAGTTTAATTGCTGAGAAAGGACAAAATCCACTTACAACAAAAGTTGAACCAATGGATGTTTCATGTTTGACTTTCAGCAATGATGAAATGGTACATGAGCATCATTTTGAATTTCCCCCATTCCGCACCAGTTTTTTAGACGCCTTCGACTGTCGGGTTCTTTAAGTTGGTTAAAGAGTTTCAAATTCTCCAAGATTGGCAAGTTGTGAAAATAGAAGATGTACTAGCAGGTGATGCAGAATGTGCATAATCGAGAGTCCAAATAGGATAATCTTATTTCAACATTTCCTGTCAGATCACTAAGTGTTAGGATGAAGTAGTCAAAATTCTACAAAATATTGAAGGCGAACAGTTCAAGAAGTGTAGAACCTAAAATGACAATTTGAGCTCAAGTAAAACAGAAGAGGAATCAAACTATATCCAGATAAGAATTTGGTTCAGTATTATTAACTTGCACTAAAATCTGAAATTTCATCATATACGATCTTAAATTGAATAGAATTGATCTTATCAGTCTTTGTAACTCTAGGTCACACCATGAACGAAAATAAAACTGACCATAAAGTTCACATCTAGCATGCAAAGGGCAATGAAATTTAAATTCGTTTTGAATTCACAGCATCGATGCAATTTAAAAGAGATGAAATCATTGTACTCGTGAATACCAATTTTCTGGTGGGACATTATCTCACCTTTACACTACTGGAAGACCGTAGTCATCTAAAATACCCACTCCAATTCCGATTCGGTCTGCCTTTGTTGTGGTGTGCCTATAAAATCTCCGGCCTACCTCTCTCCCCCCTCCGTTCCCCCCGTCCCGTCTCCTGCAGGGTTTGCTGCATTGAAGCGTTCGGTTCCGACCCCATCTCGAGCTGGGATCTCCTCTCCTCTGCAGGTTCGGATCCGATCCCCTTCTCCGGATCCGATCGTCCTTGTCGCTTTATCTCGTCAGGGAACGCACCTACATTTGCTGACTATATATGTCCAATCGGCTGAAAGAGGAAATCGGGTCAGAACAGCAGAATAGGGATGTTTCTATCCATCTTCTCTGTTTATCTAAATATCTTCACTCCTGTTTGATTCCAATACAGACAGATCAACAGTCTAGCATCAACATGAGTAATAACAATCTAATAAGCCAAGAAAGAACAACAGATGAAGCTCGTGTTAGAACAATCCATGAGATTAGACGACCAAATGTGCAGTTCGAAGACCTTCCACTGGTATGTTCAACTTTTCCCTTTCTTTTTCTTTTTGTACTCCCATCGTTTTCATGAAATTTAGGACAAGATGTAGTTCATTAGATACTTAAAAGGAACAGAGGATATATACTTTTGGTACAAATAGAATGTCTAAAGTTTGCATGGGGCTTTGATATCGCTGATGCAGGACGTCCTGTACTCAATTGTGTCCAAATTATCACCAAAAGAGTATGCGAAGACCAGTGTTTTGTCAAGTAGGTGGAGATGCATGTGGTCAGAGTGCCCTCGATTGATTTTCGATGCTGTCCTAGTCTGCAAATGCAACAGGAAGGATTTGCACCAACACACCGATAATTTCATTCAAAAGGTTAATGCAGTTTTGTGGAAACACCAAGGCAAGGTGGTCGAAACTTTGGATATCAGAATTGATTTTGTTGACAGCCTCGCTCATCATCTCGATACTTGGATCGATTTTGCTGTGTCATCACGGACAAAGAACTTAACTTTGGATCTAAAGCCCCCAAAAATTTTGGAGCACAGGAACCAATATGTGTTACCTTTCAAACTTTTTGATTATGGAAGCATATCATGTCTGCAGCATATGCAACTTAGCTTTGTATCTCTGAAACTACCTTCTCAGTTCAGAGGTTTCCCAAATCTAAGAAAGCTTTATATACAAGTAATACATGCCAGCAAAAATGATCTTGAACATGTGCTGTCCCATTGTTGTAAACTTGAGTGGCTACGGATAGACAGATGCAATCTCAACGATGAGCTAACAGTGGATGGTCCGTTGCCCCATCTCCTATACTTGTATGTCGAGCACTGCAAATTAACGAAGATAAAATTCCATGCTGCGAATCTAGGTACCTTTAAATACGAAGGAGCCTTTATACCTATTGACCTCAGCCACTCTTCCAAACTGCAAAATGCATATTTTAGGTTGAATAGGGCAGTTTTCCAGCATGCTCTCATATCACTTCTCAAGGGGCTTCCGGATGTGCAAAATCTGACTTTGCTTATTGGGTGGCAACATCTTGAGGTAATCTCCTGGAAGATTCCTAGTGATTACACCGTTTGAGTTATCTAACATACTTTTCTTAGTGACCCTTTTGTGTTTCCTATTTTTCAGGAGCAATGGTTGTGGGATAACCCATTGAAGTTTTTCATCTCAGGCACTTGCAATTATTCATGTTTTCACATTCAGAACATGTTGACAAGATTCTTTATTTGGTATCATTTTTGAGGGCCATACCTTTTATTGAGAAGTTGGAGGTCCATGTAAGTGACATGGTACATTTCAATGTCTAATATGATATCTTCCTTGCCTTTATTTTACTAGGATCCTGCTTCACATATCTCAAATTGCTTAAATTGTTACATGATGCCCTGTTTTCAAGGTCCATTGTACCATATATACCCTAACAATTACATAAAGTTCATCCACACCTTTTGAGTTGCATGCACCTACTAGTTCCATACAGATGCAAGCCAAAAAAATGTAGACAATTCACTTATACATACTTCAATATTATTATTGTTGTTGTTCTTGTGGTTATGCAAGTGTTTTAACATACTAACTCGTTACAACCAAGAGGCCGTAGTCAAATTCCATAACCTAAAAAAATTTTGACATTAAATTATTGGTTCATTGAGTACCTTTGTTAAGGTGTAGGAGGTAACACACTGAATGTCATAACACTAGAACACAATTACTGATTGCAGGTTTTAGTTCAGTACCATACTTACATATATAAACCGGTGAGCCATGGATAACACTATTATGTTTATGCCTGCAGTATACTGGCTTCCTCTTATGGTTGGCAGATGTGGGTCCTCGTCGGCAGGACTTCGGGCAATGTAAATACAATTATTTGAAAAACTTGAGGATCACAGGATTCAAAGGGGCAAGGGGACAAGTCGAGTTTCTTTTACATGTCATTGAAAATGCACCTGCTCTAGAGGACATAACTGTAGATACAAAACAACAGGCATCTGGAGACATTTGGCCACACAAAGGCGAGGAGCCACTCTTTGAGGCAGCTAGGCAGATCGCCAAAGCTTCCCTAAGTACAGCGCTCCCATGGAACGCCAAGCTCTGTGTTACTTAGTCATCTTGTAAGATGGAGGAGAAACAAAAAACAATCTGCAAAGAGCGAAGTCTTGTGTTGATTCAGTTATTGTGCAAGCCAGGGGAATATTTCATCAGTTTTCCAAAGCTGTAGCCTTCTGTAAGTTAAAAATTCAATAATGTGCATGTATATTCTCTGTTACCTCGTTGACTATGTAAACTGGCGACAGTGATATTTATCAGTTCCATTTCCTTGCACCGGTAGAGAAACTATTCCCCAGTACAAGAACTTTTACGAGCAGCAATGAGAACTGGAGGAAAGACACTTCTGTTAAAGAGGATAGACCAGGGAGAAAAATAGATTAGCACTTGAGCTACCAAGACTGAAATATTAAATGATATTCTCAAGTAACGTTTTATGACGGCTAGAGTGCATGATTTTTAATACTTGTTCTTAACTGTCTGATGTGGCAATAATAAGATTGTGAACGTTACCCATGTTTATGTGATTAGGGTTCTTAGAATTTGTTCTAGTTCTTCACTAATGCTAAACAAATACAATGATTTGCTTACACCTATTCTCATACAGTACATGCAAGTACCTTTTTTCACATTGATATACGTCTCCGTTCAAATCAACAAAGTGTCAAAAGAGTAAAGGCTAGCTGGTATAATTCAGATTTAAAGATCTTTATCCCATTTTGAGGATCATTGTGCTGCTATTCTCTCCTCCGGGACACTTCTTGAAATCCTCCTGTCTTGCTGACTCAGAAGTCAGAACTGGATAAATCGCCTGAGTTGGAAGAGTCTGAGTTGGCTGTGTAGACTGACTGACAACTGAGCCAGTGGCCTTCTTTTGCTTTCTTGGCTTCAGTATTTGAGCTTTCTGTCATGTTATAAAACTTGTCTACCATGTGTCCATTATGCATGTTTGCTTGGTCTCAGATATTTGCTTGCTGTCTTGTTGAGCATCATAATCTCTGTAGTATCTTTTGCAGTATCTATCTTGGCCTCCATCTCTCAGCAAGCTGGAATAATATAAGGTCACTTTGTCAGCAAGCCTGCACAGAGTTTGACCCCATTAGTAAGAACTACTTTTCCCTAGAATAGGTGCATAACTACTTGAAGATCAAAATTTGGTACACTCTTATGCTCATACTGACAACAACCCTCTAGTGGTATCAGGGTCCCATATGACTGCAAAGGACATCCAAGCAAATAGTTGAACTTGAACAACAGCGTGCACAATGATAAAGCATACCTTGACATAGTACTTGCAGTCTTGCACTCATTTTGTCTGTAAAGAGTCACTGGGAATAACTTCATGGTAGGATGCCAGAAACTTAATGACTAAGTATATGCCTGTGTTCATGAAAACAAAATGAAGACAAGGAAAAATAAATAGTACACATGGGACACATGCACACATAGGCGAGAACACATATTTCATTAATCTTGATCTTTTACAAAATTACATGATATATGCTCGCGACAGCTTATCTTCGTCTGTCTTCTGCGTCGATGCTTTCGGAGACATCTGAGTTAGAGATTGCGTAGTTCGCCGATTCCCGGGACCTGTTGGGCGCGTCCGGTTAATTACATCCGCAGAGCGAGTCTGTGGAAAACCTCCGATTAAGCTGTGCTTTTATGGTCATGTTCGAATATTCATCCGCTCATCGTCCATAGCGGTATGGAGAGTAGGAATAGTGTGGGTGGCTTTGTTTCGCCGAGACCCGATCACGATGGCGTATCGCCACGTCAGTAGTAAACGGAACAGTATATTGATGAAAGGGTGACTTTCGCCTTGTCGGTGCCCAATCATATAGCCCGAATTCATCAAGCGTGGACATGTGTGTTGCCTTTGCCTCGTCGGTGCCCGGCAACGTAGTGTCCGATCCCGTTATTTGGGACGTGTCGGTGGAATAGTGACCATGCCTCGTCGGAAACTTAGCCAAAGTTTCGTCTAGCCTCGTCGATACTAGACGTATGAAGTGTGCCACAACTTGCGGTATTGATATAGTAAATATTATACGGACGATGCTTGCAAGATGAATATTCTCTCTTGCTGCCGTGTGTGGGGGCGAGAAACATGATTGTCGGCCTTTCGGCGTGAGTCGTCGTTTGGCGATGAATGTACTTTGCGCACTGCAGCTCACAGTATTTGCCTCTAGCTCCCTGGTTCGGGTTCGAGGAACATGATTCGGCCCTTCGGCATCACTCGTCGTTTGCCTTTGGCTCCCAGGTTCAGAGCGAGGACATAGGTTGTCGGTCTCGTTGGCACACAGCCAAAGTTGAGTCTAGCCTCGTCGGTACTAGACATGGTGTGAATAATGAATTCGTCACAGTTGCGGCGCCAAGACGATGTTTGCTTAGATGAATTACTCGGCAGCTAGCCTTCCGGCGTTCTCTGTATTCGGAACTTCCTTAAGTATTCATAGCCATCTCTACTCGGGGACACTGTCGCTACTAACGTAGCCGTCTACACCCGAGAACACACAAATTATTTGCCTCTCGCTGCCGCATACTGGGCAGAAACTTGATCGTCAGGCCTTCCGATGTCACTCGTCATTGACGAGAAAAGTATTATGTGTGCCGCGACTCGCGGTACTGTCAGATGGGCGAAACTCACCTCTCGCTCCCGCGTACTGGATGATGAATATGATCGTCGGCCTTCCGACATCACTCGCTCTATGCCACGACTTGGATCATAGGCGAATCCTTTTATGATCAAAGTTGGATCGTTTCACACTTTCCGGGGGAGCGCTATATGCCACAACTTGGATCATAAGCGTTTCCTCTACCGGTTGGCACAAACTGAAGTTGAATCAAAGAGCGCACTATGCCACGACTTGGATCATAGGCAGCTCTGTTTATTCTCAATCATGCGAACTCATAGGTGGATCGGTATGCCGGCATGTGCGGCAGCCGGATCAGAATGATGCACAGCGGCACGGTGACGACGATGGAGAGCTCGCCAGCTTGGCTTGGCAAGGCTCCGACGACGATCTAGACGAAGGCAGCGGCGTCTGCTCTGCTCTGCTTATACGTCGGCAACGGCAGCGGCGTGGCTGGGCGTACAGCCTGCCGGCGGGGGATGTGCAAGCCACCTCGACTCGTAGACAGCGGTGGCGGCGGCGTACGTAGCTGTACATAGGGCCGGCTCGGTGTATTTTTGTTGCGTATCTCCGGGCTCCACCTCCTCGAGGGTCCTGGTGCTTGTTTATATAGGCAGGCAGAGGATCACCTTGGACCCTCGGTCAAGCAAACGCGCACACGTTTAAACAAACTCAGGGCATGTTTGGATTAGGGTGACTAAAACTAGCTGACTAATTTTAGCCTCTTGCAAGAGCTAAGCTTCCAAACATGTGAGACTGAAGAAGAGCTAAAATTAGCTAGTAGGGGTGGGGAAGCTAAAATTTGCTAGCCTAAGACTAATTTTAGCCCTTGTTTAGCCTCACATGTTTGGAAGTTTAGCTCTTGCAAGAGGCTAAAATATTTTAGTCACCTTGATCAAACATGCCAGTGCTTATCTCCAACGTGAATGATTTACCTCTAACAAACCAGCTCAGGATATGATTAAACCTGCACCTCACGTAACTGTGCATGGTCGATGGCAGGTGGGCCAGCTGACAAAAGCAAGCAAAATCTGAACCAACTCAATCTTACGATGGGCTGGCCGTAACGTGAACTCCGCATACTTGCTATTAACGTGAAGTTTTACCCTTCCAACTCAAATCTCGACGCTTTCCATCACATATTAGATTTAAACCAAATATTCTAGAACATAGAGGTTGGTCCACATGGCATCCTCTACTATGGTTAGTCCCATAAACTTGTTCACTTTGAAATATAATAATGCTTCTGTCATTTGCCGTTCTATTTTAGTAAAAAATAATCATCAAACAGCCTGTCAAGAATTCAGAATAATTGCTCAACCTTGCTTACCTTGACTATATTTGTCTAGTCCCAAATATCTAAGATCTGGATGTCAGTTCAAACCTGAAACATCTGCTAATAGAGTTGATTGAAAGGTGCTTGAGCTTATGAATCATGCAAGGATCAAATCCTCTTCTCCATGATGTTCAGTAGCCCAGAACTCCTGGCACAGAAAAATGATGCTTAGCTCAGAACTATATTTGCTCTGGTAGCCGGTATCTATGCCTGGAACCAGATAGATGGAGGAAAGAAAGCGTGTACATATGATTTTGGGCAACATCAAACTTTATACTGTCCCTTGAGTTACCAGTTTAAAAGATAGCTTTTGTAATCTATGTCTGCACAATCATTTCAGCTACTGTAAGAAGGCCACAAAACAAATGTTGATATTTCTGCAAAGCCATAGGCACAGCTTCCTAATTCTAAGTTTCGTTGATGGCATAATCTTTCTGATGGACTTGGCCAGCTTTCTTATACATTATAACTATGTCAGTATTTAAGAAAAACTAAACACGATCTGCAATCTAGGATCAAAAGAAAAACACTAGTGCTTCCTGCTGTAAGCATACGCTCAAGTTACCCGCAAAAAAAAAAGAGCATACGCTCAAGTTGACTCTAAATCCAATCTCACAACATTCCTCATACGCATGTACAGATGGATCAATTGATCTCTGTACTCACCAGTAAATGATGGCAAAGGCCAAAGGCCCTGAAAAGAAGCAGCAGCACTAGGCCAGCATCACCTGGTGAAGTGGCTGCTAATTGAGCCACAGCCAACCTCCTCTGCTTGCCTGTTGCTGGCCATCGTCATATTTATTGGCCCTCTCTCCCAAGCCCCATCTCTGCATGCCTTAGAGTGCAGGGGAGAAAAAACCTTGCCAAACAAGCAGCTGGCATTTTGTCAAACAGATGTTGGTTGGCAGGCTGTAGCTGTACCAAATCTTTATGGTGTTGCCTTGGAAGAAGCATCCAATCTTCGATGGTCAGTGTCCAAAGTCTTCAGCACCTTTCCAAGGTCTGTGTAAAGCGACGTTGTCTTGACGTTGCTGATCGTATTCATAAAGAGTTAACACCGTGGAACAAGCTGGTTTGTCGCGTAGGGCTACTTGAACCCCTCGATGGGATGTAATTTTTCCTGTCAGATTTTTCTTTTTTTTTCTTGATGTAACAGTTTGGGCTGTAGCCATCTTGATCAAGGCCGGATATTTATAAAATTTTCATTATCTAAAAAGACTCGGTTTACAGGCACGTTTCCAATTCGGCCTGCCTTCCTGTGTTTTTTTTATTTAACTATATAAAATACGCTGGACGACACGAACAGGCAGGCAGTCCAAGAAGCAGAGTATCAAGCCGCCCGAGCCAACAAGCCGCCGCCTGCGCGTCCTGCGGGGTTTGGTTCGCGGAAGGGTTGTACCGTACCATCTCCGGCTGGGAGGGATCTCCTCTCCTTGAAGGTTCGGTTCCGATCTCCTTCTTCTGCGATCGTTGTCGCTTTACTTCGTCATCAGGAATTAGCTACTCCTCCGTAGATCGGATGCACACACGCGTACAGGGTCAGTAGGATTTGCAATTGCAAAGCCCCATCTGCATGAAAAAGAGATCGGGCAACAGCAGAATAGGATCTAGGATCTTAATTTATATATAGTCAACTATTAGTCATCTGTTGTTTCTTTAAATATTCGCGCGTCTTGTTTTATTACGATGCAGACGGGGTCATTAGTTTAGCATCAAGATGACCAACAATCTACTAAGGCAAGAAACACGTACGGACGATGATATCCATGAGACTAGTCAACCAAATGTTCAGTTCCAAGACCTTCCACCAGTACGTTCTAACTTTTCCCTTTCCATTTTTACTCCCTCGGTTTCTAAATGTATAAAAGTTAGGATAAGATAAATTGTTCAAATTTAACTAATTAACTTGTCCTGAATGTTTTATATATTTAAAAAAGGAGAAAAATTTTTGGTACAAATAGGATGGCCCTTGGATTTGATATCGCTGCTGCAGGATGTCGTTTACTCAATTGTGTCCAAGTTACCTCCAAAGGAGTTTGCGAAGACTAGTGTTTTGTTGAGTAGGTGGAGACCCATGTGGTCGGAAAGCCCTCGATTGACATTCGATGTTGTCGTAGTCTGCAATTGCAACAAGAAGAATATGCACCTATACACCGATGAGTTCCTTTATAATGTCAATGCAACTTTGTGGAAACACCATGGCAAGGTGGCCGAAACATTGGAAATCAGAATCGGTTTTGTTGACAGCCTGGTTCGTCATCTTGATAATTGGATCACTTTTGCTGTGTCATCACGGACAAAGAACCTAACTTTGGATCTAAAGCCTCCAAAATTTTTGGGGCGCAATGACCACTATTCATTTCCTTTCAAACTTTTAGACTATGGGAGTATATCGCGTCTGCAGCATGTGCAGATTAGCTTTGTATCTCTAAAACTACCTTCTCAATTCAGAGGTTTCCCGAATCTAAGAAAGCTTTATATGCAAGTGGTACATGCCAACAGAAAGGATTTGGAACATCTGTTATCCCATTGTTGTAAACTTGAGTGGCTGCGGATAGATAGATGCAATCTCAATGATGAACTAACGGTGGATGCTCCGTTATCTCATCTCCTATTCCTGTATGTTGAGCACTGCAAAATAACCAAGCTCAAATTCCATGCTGTGAATCTAGCTACCTTCAAATATGAAGGGGACTTTATACCTATTGACCTCAGACACTCTTCCAAGCTGCAAAATGCATATTTTTGGTTGAACAAGGCAGTTTTCCAGCATGCACTTGTATCATTTCTCAATGGGCTTCCGAATGTTCAAAATTTGACTTTCCGAATCATACGGATGCATCTTGAGGTTAGTCTCCTGGATGATCCTTGTACGTGGTTATACTTTGACTTATCTAACAAACTCTTCTTAGTGATTTTTTTTTTGTGTTTTTTTTGTCTTCTCCAGAAGCAATGCTTGTGGGATAACCCACTGAAGTTTTGTCATCTCAGACACTTGCAGTTATTCATGTCTTCATATTGCGAACATGTTGACAAGATTCTTTATTTGGTATCATTTCTGAGGGCCACACCTTTTATTGTGAAGTTAGAGGTCCACGTAAGTGACATGTTACATTTTTAGCCTTTATTTTACAAGGGTCCTGCTTCAAATATTTCGAATTTCTTAAAATGTGTGTTATGTCCTCTTTCCATGGGTCTATTTCATATTTGTTTAGTTGCGTGCACATACCAGTTTAACCAAAATGCTTATAGGCAAGAAAGGTGGCAATTCACACATATGCTTTTAACAGCCTGTTAACTGATTATTATGGAGTGCTATCTCGTCGCAACTAAGAATATAATCTATATTAGTAATATATGTCGGAAAAATTGTTCAAGCCGAAATATTAAGACATTAAATTATTTGTTCATTGAGTATCTTTGTTTAGACATCTGGAGTCGCATGGTGAATGTCATTACTCGCTCATTACATCTGGAGTCGCATGGTGAATGTCATTACTCGCTCATTACACATGAAGCCGATTGCTGATTGTCTGTGAGGCATGGGTAACACTATTTGTTTAGTTGCCTACTAGTGCAACCAAAATGCTTATAGACAAGACAGGTAGCAATTCATATATAGGCTTTTAGGAGCCTGTTAACTGTTTATTATGGAGAGTATATATCAGTAGAATATTTTGGAAAAAAATTTTGAAGCACCATCGAAAAAATAATAATTTAATGTCTGAATGTTTCTAGGCTTGGCACTGGGTACGTCCTTTTGAAGCACCATCGAGCCTAGAAATATTCGGACATTAAATTATTTTTCTTACAGGATAAGAGGTAAAATATTTTTTTCATTGAGTACCTCTGTTTAGTCATATGGAATTGCATGGTGAATGTCATAACACGTGAACCCCATTCTGATTGTCCGTGAGACATGGGTAACACTATTTTGTTTATGCCTGCAGTATAGTGGCTTCCCTTTATGGTTGGCAGATGAGGGTCCTCGCCGGCAGGACTTTGGGCTATGCAAGTACAATTACTTGAAGAACATGTGGATCACAGGATTCAAAGCGGCAAGGGGACAAGTCGAGTTTCTTTTTACATGTGGTCGAAAATGCGCCTGCGTTAGAGAACATAACTGTGGATACGAAACAACGGTCATCAAAGGACCTTTGGCCATATGAAGGCAAGGCACCCTTTGAGGAAGCTAGGCGCATCGCCAAAGCTTCCTTGAGTACAATATCACTCCCGCAAAATGTCAGGCTCTGTGTTATTTAAATTCAAGTACAGAAAGCTGGACCGGCAGGGAAGTCGATCCATTTCTTTAGTTCTCTCCAAAGCCGCTGCCTGTCCATTGTAAGGTACAAATTCAGTAATAATGGGCATGCATATACTTTGGCCATGTTTGGATCCCTGGTGTTAGTGTTAGTGGTAGTTTTTAACACCTCAACTAACACGTAACAAACTAACACCATTTGTGTTTGGATCCCTATGTTAGTTTACACCTTTTTGGATACCGTGTGGGGAGAGAGAGGAGGCAACTGGAAGTAGATCTGGTGGGACCCATCAAAAGTAACACAATTACCACCTCTTGAAGGTGTTAGTATTTTTTGGGGGGTTGGGGGGGTGTTAGTCCCAATTAACACTAAATTAACATACATGTTTGACTCTAAAGCGTTAGTTTTGTGTTATTTGGCTCCAAACTAACACTAACACTTGGATCCAAACATAGCCTTTGTTAGCTCGTTGACTATGTAAAAAGGCGACAGTGGACAATTAGTTGGAATTTCATGTCTAGGAACATGATATAATGACAGACTACTCTTATCAATTCCACTTGTACCGGCAGAGAAACTGTTCCATGAAACAAGAACTATATATGGAACTTCACGAGCAGCAATGAGAACCGGTGAAAGAGTACTGTGGTATAGATTGACACTTACTACTACTACCTCTCTTCCAAATTATAAGTTGTTTTAGTATTTCTAGATACCTAGCAAAATCTATGCATCTAGAAATACTAAAACCTATGTATCATAGCCAAAACGACTTATAATTTGGAATAGAGTGAATAAGATAAAAAGAATTAAGGATCAAATATTAAATATTATTCTAAAGTAATGTGGTATTACTGCTAGAGTGCACGATTTTCTATACATGTTTTTATATGTTTGATGTACTATATCAGTCATCCTTGCATCCAGATTGCACAGAGGGTTCAAGATTCTAACGGTGATATAAACGGCAAGATGGCCTCAACAGGTAAGCAACAGAGAACCATAAACGGAAATAAAATATTACAGACCCATCCTAAAATAATCTTAACTCAAATACCAGATATAACACTAGCATATAAAGTTTTTGTGCTGGCGGTTTCATAGCATCTGTGCTAGCGGAAAGAGCATCCGCTGGGAACTACAAATGGCCATTTGTGTTTGCGGGTCCAGACCACCAGCAACGAACCATCTGCTCTGTCTGGCGGTGGCACATCTGTGTTGGTAGCTCTCTGACTGCCAGAAATGATGCATCCACATACTGCACACTAGTTTTGAATTCCAAATGTTCCCGCTAGTTTTCAACTATATTTCTTGCCAGATTTTAACATAATATTTCCCGCCACTTCTCAAATATATATTTTCTGCCAACTTCATATAGAGTAGTAATAAACATTAGGAATGCACGGACATAGGATGTACTTCGTATTCATGTTTCACCTTACAATATATACATATACATGAGCATTGTTGCAATATTTTAAAAAAAGGGAAATGCCCATTTTACAACCTTCAACTATCACAACAGACTAAATATTTTATACCAATTTTGTATTTTTTTAATTTAAATTTGAATATTTTTAATTTTAACAAAATGAAAAACCACCTTTGAAACCATCCTAAGGGCTAAATTTGCACGGTTTTGACAGTTGGATTACTTTATTATCGGGTTTTGTAATTCAAGGTTGAAAATCGAACTGTTGTAATAGTTGGACGTTGTAAAATGAACTTTTTCCCTTCAAGTCTTCTCCCTTCACATGGAACTACAGGGTGCTGCGACATGCATGGCACTAGTCTAATCCCAAATCCCGCTCAGGGTTATGGTCCTTTCTCTCTCATACACATCTCGCGCTAAATGAACGTGCACATATTCGGAGTGCCGCCATCAATTGACATTTGATGCTGTCCTAGTGTGCTATTGCAACAGGAAGGATTTGCACCAGAACACTGATGAGTTCATTCATAAGAACAGTTTTGCAGAAACACCAAGGAAAGGTGGTCCAAACATTGGAAACTAGAATCTATATTGTTGACATCCTGGTTCAATATCTCGATAATTGGATCGATTTTGCCGTGTCATCACCGACAAAGAACCCAATTGGATCTAAAGCCCCAAATTTTTTGGAGTGCAAAGACCAATACATGTTTCCTATAAAACTTTTAGACTATGGAAGCTTATTACCTCTTCACACCTGTGCTGAGTCGAGGACTCTCTGAGATCCAGATAAACAGGTTACACCACAAAAAAACTTGTGCAAGCCAGGGAATCTTTCTTCACTTTTCCAAAGCTGTAGCCTGTTGTAAGGTGCAAATTCAATAATGTGCAAGTGTATCCCTTGTTAGATCGTTGACTATGTAAAAAGGCTACAATGGATAATGAATTGGATTGTTATCAGTTCCATTTCCTTTGTACCCGTAGAGAAACTATTCCCCGGCACAAGAACTTTTGCGAGCAGCAATGAGAACTGGAGGAAAGACGCTTCTGTTAAAGAGGATAGACAAGGGAGAAAAAGTAGATTAGCACTTGGAGCTACCAAGACGGGAATATTAAATGATATTCTGAAGAAACGTTATACGACGGCTAGAGTGCACGATTTTGAATATTTGTTTTTAACTGTTTGGTGAACTACCAGTCATCGTTGGATCCAGTACGAAGGATTGCACAGAGGGTTCAAAATTCAGATGGTGACCAGCCAGGTCCATCAAATCTCAGAAACCCCAAGCCTCAACAGGTATGCAACAAAAAACCATAACGGCCATGGAATATTACCCATCCTAAAAGAATCTTAACTTAAACACCAGATGCATTACGGTAACATCTAACGATGATACGAGGGTTGCAGCTACCATCGCCTCTGAACACCTAGATTTTTCCCTAATAATGGTATTTCTGTCAAAAGAAGCCAAAATCTACAAGCTGCTCCAGACCAAAACCACATCATGTACTGCACCAGAAAATCAGCTTTTGTCACACCAACATATGCTAATGGCTGGAGTACGGTATCGAACATTGCTGGAACTCCGAGCCCGTACTCTCAAAGATGTGGTGTGGAAGGGCAAAGTCGCCATCCGCTATTGGGTTACCATCGCTGCTGCCCCTCTTCCTCTTTGCTGCGCGCTCATGCTTTGGACTGTGCGTTGGAGAGCCAGGCCGACAGTTGGAATCAGGGGTTAGGGGTTCACCATGAGGAGGATCATCATGTGAAGCACTCTCTATGGGCTCAACTCGGTTTCCGTTGTCCTTGCTGAATGGTACAGCCTGAAGTTTAGATTCGGATGTTGGCACAGGGGTTGATGGGTTCGTTCTCTCATTGTCAGCTAAGTGTTCACTTGATGTGGCTCTAGAAGCTCCAGCACCAGTGATGCGTTGCTGCTCTTCGATGATCTTCTGAAGATACTTGCCTTGTGCCTCAATCCGCAGCTGCAGCTGCCTTTGTACCTGCAGGGGATGTTTGTCAGCTAACGATAACATGTGTAGTAACAGCTTCTTGCTATTGTTGCGGCAATAGAAAGATTGTGAACATTACCCTAATTTATTGTCTATTTATGTAATTAGTGCACTGAGAATCTGTTCTAGTCCTTCACTACTGCTAAACAGATACAATTTTTTCTCAAACATGCAGGAGAGCTGTGTATCATTATATTAAGAAGAAACTAGACAGATAAATTTACTACTCTGTTTACACCTATTCTCATATGGTAACATGCAAGCAAGATTTTTTCACATTGATACACATCATTCAAAGCAACAAAGTGTCCAAAGAGTAAAGGTGGTATGATTCAGATCCAAAGATCTTTACCCCATTTTCAGCATCTGAACATTCGCTAATGTTATATTTATAGCCTTATTAGTTGTCATTTCATCATATTCCTTGATAAACAGTGCACAAAAATACAAATGTCATTTAGTGAGCTTCAACTGAAACAATATAGCTTTCCATCAATCAAGGCAATACCTTCTCATCATTTTGTCAGATGTTTATCCATGGGTTGATACTTAGTAACCCAACAAAAACATGGGAACTTGAAATGACTAGGTGGTTATCCCTATATAACTATAAACATTCACAAGCAGAATTAAATTATATTTAAAAATTGTTATTTTTACAATACCATAAAGCTAGATTATTTCAAGACCATCAATAAATCTCAGTCAAAGGTTGCAACATAAAATTGATGCATATTAAAGTACACCCAAGTTCAACTCAAGGGGTTTCTAAGCACAAAATGAACCTTTTCTATACCACTACGACAGGATTTTGGATTTTACCTAATGAAATCATGTACTAATATAATAGGACATTTTGGCTTGATGAATCAACTCATACTAGATGGAAGGATCCACCATGATTTTGGTGAGATGACATCATTCTTAATATTTATACTAGATGTGTGATAATGATTAATGAGGGATAATTTGGCGATGGATCAACTCATTCTGTTCCTAATCAATGAATGGCTTTGGTTCAGAGTTAATATTGGATGATCTATTACCATCACAATCTTCAAACCAAAACCCCTTATAGGTTTATCTTGGCACACTTCAAGTGTATCATCACAATCATACTTGGTATTTTCATCCCTGTTTCAGATTCCAAGCATAATGCAGTACCCTTCTAGAAAGAACAAACTTGAAACATCATTGCCCAGTGGCTATAATATCATATATTGACCTCCAAAGATATCCACAGATCATTAATTTACCTCTAATTGTTCATGCAACCGCTTCTGGACCTCCATCTGCAGTTTCAGGGCTTCAGATATCTGCATCGTACTGCAATACAAAATAAAGTGTCCATATCCATCATGAAACAGTTGGAAGTTTGGAACAATAGATAATTAGATATCTATTTATGTGGTTAAAGTGGAATAGATAATCTGCTTTTGACCGAAAGAAAATAGAAAAGTAGAGGGGAATTAATTGAAAGACCGGACAATTAATGTGGTGAAGTAAAAAGTCATAAGACATAGGTGGATCAAGGAATCAAATGCCATGTAGAGCGTACAGCTCAGTTTATTTTTAACTCCACTATTTAAGTTGAACAATCTTCAAATATATGCACGTATGGATGAGGTATGCCAATAGATATAATGAACTACTTCAAATTCCTATTAGGAAAAATTACCACAGTAGGGGTCCCCCCAACTGTCTTCACCAAAAAAATCATTAAATGGAGGTTGAGTAAAAAGAAACCATGTGTTAAGTGATTGAACCAAGTCTAGTAATCACAAACCACCTGGGTAACAATACAAAACATAAAAGAATGTCAACACAGATTTTGCTTGAAAGTCAAAATGCATTCATTTCCTTAACCCATATTCTAATACAAAATTTAGCATTGTCATTTGGTAATTTTAGTACTGCAAAGTGCAAATGATGTCTGACCATTTGAACTGAACTCACAACAACAGTTTGGACTTTCACTCTTTCTCTTTCTTTAAACAACCAAGCAAGGAGACCTATCTTTGCATGGAAGTAAATGCAAACATGCAGAGGCACTGATACTTACGAGGAACCTTCAAGTGCTGCCAGCAAACCCCCTGGATCTTTCTTTTCAGCTTTGTTGTCTACACGACAGATATGAATCAATTGAAGCAAAATAATAGTAAAATGATGTTCCTTCTCAAATGTGCATAAAACAAGATGACAATGATCACCTACCATCAGCTGAAGGGTCTGGAATGTACTTTGCAAGACGGTATTTCTAGTTTTTTCAAAGAAAAGAAAATAATTAGGAAGGGTAACTGTAAGGAGTCCAAATGGTGAAGGGCTATCCAAATACAGAAGCATTACCTGCAAGTGACTCTTCACATGGTATATTGTAAGTCCTGGAACACCCATAATCCTAAGAACTCCCTTTGGAGTGGCTCCTGTGACATTCGAATAGTAATGCAATAAGCAGATGAAGCTCCCTAAAATTTAAGCATGCTGAAATAAGTGGTTCATATGCATAACTGTACAATGCAAATTGATAAAATAGTATGAAAACACTTCAGATATAAGTATCACTATCAGATATAAGCATTGGCATATTCATCATAAATAAATAATTATCATTATAATTTTTATCTAAAAATTTGAATTAATCTTCAAGCCATGGAGATTAACATCATAAGCCACATGAATAAAAGAGTGAACAGATATATCCTCTACAACACATGCCTTACTCCAGAGAAGATCATTACATATTAGAGCGACACTGTCACCAATACTAATTATATCTTTTTGGGTAGCAGAGATACAATAGTTAGCACCTTGGTAATTCATACAAGAATATGAATAGTAAATCCACACATTTTCTGGTAGATTTGTTAAAATCATTTTTCACTAATCAAATTTAGTAAATCGCCATGGATTTCTGGTAGGATTCTTGTAAACATTATTCTTAGTGGAGCATGTGGATCTTTGGGCCATTGTAACATGTCTAGTGTGTTAATGCACAACTGTGATGTTAAGCTTGGGAACTATTGTGCTGTCTTTCCATATTAGTATCGTTCTGGTACTGTTACATGCAATGAACTATAGCTACTGCCATATTCGTGTGGCTAGTTGATACTTATAAAGTATAGCTACTGCCATATTTATGTGGCTAGTACGTAAGTAGGTTATTAATTGGACAGTTTAATTGGTTAGTGAAATTGACATTGCTTTTTTGTATGAAGAATTTGAAATGGAGGAATATGCACCGCTCATGGATATTTCCTGATTGGAAAGGAAGGTATGTTGCAATTCTCATGTCTAGACCATATTATTCGCCATCAATTTAACTAGCACTCTAGAAGCTCTCCCATTGCTCATTTCTCATCAGTACATGTATGTCCCAAATTTGATGTTTCAATGCTCCAAATACTTTCTTTAACATGCTATTGTGTAAAACTAAACAAGAAGCATGCAATGTGTCTCCAGTTGCAGCCATCTACCACTTACACCTGTCAAGATCTAGCAAGTTTTGATGCATTAATGTCAACAGCTCAGCATTGTGTCCAGTTGATGCCAACACCATGTCTGAGAGAAATATTGCTCCCTTTATGACACTATAATTTCAAAACAAAACCGACTTTTGCGTCCTATATTACCTAGCCTAACGTAGATCATCATGCACACCAAAATCAACACATGGACTAAATAATAATTTCTGTGCTCTAGAACTTTCATAAAATTAAACATTGTTGGTCATTGTACGTTGGGAATGGGCAGCAGGTACCTTTCTGGACAGATAGGTGGCTAGATGGCCATACTATGGCCAAACTTGTTCAGAACAGTCACACGGAGGACAGCAAAGCGGCGGGCCATGGCTCAAGCACTTGCTGACAGAAGATGGGTCGGCGACATAAAGGGAGCACTCACAGTCGAAGTCCTGATTGAGTATCTTGTTATTTGGAATATGGTCAGTGGCGGAGACAAAGGGTATGCCAGGTATGCCTTGGCATACCCTAAAATTTAGCATATGTTCAATATATATTTTTTTCTTCTTGAATTTATTTGCTTCTACTGCTGGTAAATACAAGTGTTGAAAAAGTATTTTCTACTATGTCTCTGGCTAACATTTAAAATTGTTTACGAATTACATACTTGTACGGATTGTACCAAATTATATATATATAATTAAAGTGCATACCCTAGAAAAAATCCTAGCTACGCCACTGAATATGGTGGAAGGAATTGTCCTTCAGCACGATGTTCCAGACCAATTCAAATGGAAATTGACTGAGAACAGCTCTTATAGCAGCAAGTCTGCTTACGCAACATTCTTTGTGGGATCTATCAAATTTGGTCCGTGGCGCAAAATCTGGAAAAGTTGGGCCTCTCCTAGGTGTATATTCTTCATCTGGCTTGTATATCACAACAGATTGTGGACGACTGACAGGCTGGCGAAACGAGGACTGCCCCATTCTGAAGCATGTCCCTTGTGCGACCAGGCGGAGGAATACATACACCATTTGTTAGTCGGTTGTGTGTTTACTCGCGAGGTGTGGAGTATCATTTTCCAGAAATTGGGGCTGCTCCACTTGGTGCCTGATCCCGCGGTGACTCGTTTTTCTAGTTGGTGGAGGAAATCTATTGCATCTGCTCCAAAGGAAATCAGGAAAAGACTTAATTCACTGATCATTCTAGTAGCCTGGGAGGTCTGGAAGCATCGGGTGTCTTTGAAAATTTGAGACCAAGCATTCAGGAGGTTCTCAGGGCAGTGAGCACAGAGGGCGGCAGCTGGTGCATGGCTGGGCCTTCTAAGCTCCTCCAGTTAGTTACCAGGTCGCCACACCAGGGTTTTTAAGCCCAAGGTGGTTTTTGGTCGTTTTCTTAGAAGTTTGTGGCCAGTATGAAAGTTTGGGTGTTGTTGTTGTGTGTGTTGTTTGGGGGGGGGGGGGGGGGGTGTCCCTCCGGACTCGTGTACTTTTTTCCTACCTTAATGAAATGACGCGCAGTTCTCCTGCGTGGTTAGAGAAAAAAATTTGTAAACTTAGAAATTTGATCTATAATGCTCTGCATTTTTCGCAGAAAACGTCACACCACCAGATCAGAACCCAAACGTCACATAATCAGCCATTTCAGGTTAGCAAGTGGACTTATTGGTGGGAAAGAGCAAGCAGCGCTATCAGCGGGCTAGCAAAGAAAGGGCTCACTTGTGATACTAGGAGCCTGGACCTTATGGAACCATCGCAATCGTTGCATTTTTGATGGAGCTGCGCCCAGCATGGCTCGCGCCTTGGGCTTTACTACGGAGGAGCGTCGTTTGTGGGTGATGGCAGGAGCTTGGGGGTTATCTCTCTTGACTGCCCCTCTCCCAGGACTCCAGGAGGTTAGCCTAGCAGTAGGCTAGGTCGTCTTTCTTTGTTTCGACAGGCGTGAATGTAAACAAACTGGGGTGTGGTGTACTTTGTAGGGGTTTCTTTTTCCCCTTGTTTCTTCTTAATATTATGAAGCACAGTTCTCGTGTGTTTTCGAGAAAAAATAGGTTAGAAAGGAGGTTCAGTGCCTTCTGTCCTTGGCTATAATAACTGAAGTTGGTAATGGAGATAACACCTTATTTTGGAGAGATAGATGGCTAGCTAGCACCTGGCAGAAGCATTCAAGACTTGGCACCTCGGATTTAGAGTAAATTCCCTACGTGCCATTGAAAAATATGACTCATCCCTTCTATGCCATTGAAAATTAGTTCATCCCTTCATTGAAATCAGTTACAATTTTCCATCCCCTCTATGCCATTGCTGTCAAAAGTGTGTAACAAAGGTGTTAAATGAATGTGGAAAAGACAATGCTGCCCCTGGATATTATCTGAATTTTTCTACTCTTCCACTGCGTAAGACGATATCTAACCAGCCGATCCATTCGATTAGAAGATGATAAACTCTATTGGCTCCTTGAAATCCATGCATCATGTGTACGTCCGGTCGCCTCAACTTTCCCTGAAGGCCTGAACATCTTCACACATGATTCGTCTTAGCCTGCACTTTACAAATTCGTGCACGCGCGAGGGGAGTCCAGCGCTTGCGAGACGGCGCATGCCCCGCGGCGCGCACGCACAGTCGCATGTCGGCGCCTGGCCAGCGGCGCGCTCGCACGTCAATGGGACGCGAGCGAGCTGTTCGACCTTGGGCGCGGCGTGCTCGCTCGATGGAGCACGAGCCGCCAACACGAGGGCCACGGCATGCTCTCCTGAGAGCCCGCGTGAGGCGCTCATCCGTGGGGGCACAAGCACGACCACGGGGACGACCCAGGGGCTCTGCACCGGAGATGGAAATTTGGGTAAACAACAAAACACGACTGCAGCTATGCGTGGAAGGGTAAAATCGTCCGAACAATAGAAGATGGATCTATTATAACGCCGTTACAGCATGTTCCCATGAAAAACTAATGGCAATGGCACTAAGTTGTTAGTAGCTCAATGGTTACTCTCATCTAGAGAGGATCACACTCGAAGTTGGGCAATTTTCTGTTTTCTCTTCACAATGCGATGCCAACCCAAGGGGTTGGGGATACATATTTATAGGCTGAACCAGCCCCTAGCATATTCTAATATGCTAGTCCAAGATGCTGCCCAAGTGAGCAGCAAAAACTACCAGCATGTGCTGCTGTCCTAGTCCTACTATTGACCAGCCAGAACAGCCCACAAAGACCAAGGACAAAGATGCTAACTGCTGTCCTACACAAAGACCAGCAGCAGCCCCAAAAGAGACCAAGGACAAAGATGCTAACTGCTGTCCTACACAAAGACCAGCAGCAGCCCCAAAAGAGACCAAGGACAAAGATGCTAACTGCTGTCCTACACAAAGACCAGCAGCAGCCCCAAAAGAGACCAAGGACAAAGATGCTAACTGCTGTCCTACACAAAGACCAGCAGCAGCCCCAAAAGAGACCAAGGACAAAGATGCTAACTGCTGTCCTACACAAAGACCAGCAGCAGCCCCAAAAGAGACCAAGGACAAAGATGCTAACTGCTGTCCTACACAAAGACCAGCAGCAGCCCCAAAAGAGACCAAGGACAAAGATGCTAACTGCTGTCCTACACAAAGACCAGCAGCAGCCCCAAAAGAGACCAAGGACAAAGATGCTAACTGCTGTCCTACACAAAGACCAGCAGCAGCCCCAAAAGAGACCAAGGACAAAGATGCTAACTGCTGTCCTACACAAAGACCAGCAGCAGCCCCAAAAGAGACCAAGGACAAAGATGCTAACTGCTGTCCTACACAAAGACCAGCAGCAGCCCCAAAAGAGACCAAGGACAAAGATGCTAACTGCTGTCCTACACAAAGACCAGCAGCAGCCCCAAAAGAGACCAAGGACAAAGATGCTAACTGCTGTCCTACACAAAGACCAGCAGCAGCCCCAAAAGAGACCAAGGACAAAGATGCTAACTGCTGTCCTACACAAAGACCAGCAGCAGCCCCAAAAGAGACCAAGGACAAAGATGCTAACTGCTGTCCTACACAAAGACCAGCAGCAGCCCCAAAAGAGACCAAGGACAAAGATGCTAACTGCTGTCCTACACAAAGACCAGCAGCAGCCCCAAAAGAGACCAAGGACAAAGATGCTAACTGCTGTCCTACACAAAGACCAGCAGCAGCCCCAAAAGAGACCAAGGACAAAGATGCTAACTGCTGTCCTACACAAAGACCAGCAGCAGCCCCAAAAGAGACCAAGGACAAAGATGCTAACTGCTGTCCTACACAAAGACCAGCAGCAGCCCCAAAAGAGACCAAGGACAAAGATGCTAACTGCTGTCCTACACAAAGACCAGCAGCAGCCCCAAAAGAGACCAAGGACAAAGATGCTAACTGCTGTCCTACACAAAGACCAGCAGCAGCCCCAAAAGAGACCAAGGACAAAGATGCTAACTGCTGTCCTACACAAAGACCAGCAGCAGCCCCAAAAGAGACCAAGGACAAAGATGCTAACTGCTGTCCTACACAAAGACCAGCAGCAGCCCCAAAAGAGACCAAGGACAAAGATGCTAACTGCTGTCCTACACAAAGACCAGCAGCAGCCCCAAAAGAGACCAAGGACAAAGATGCTAACTGCTGTCCTACACAAAGACCAGCAGCAGCCCCAAAAGAGACCAAGGACAAAGATGCTAACTGCTGTCCTACACAAAGACCAGCAGCAGCCCCAAAAGAGACCAAGGACAAAGATGCTAACTGCTGTCCTACACAAAGACCAGCAGCAGCCCCAAAAGAGACCAAGGACAAAGATGCTAACTGCTGTCCTACACAAAGACCAGCAGCAGCCCCAAAAGAGACCAAGGACAAAGATGCTAACTGCTGTCCTACACAAAGACCAGCAGCAGCCCCAAAAGAGACCAAGGACAAAGATGCTAACTGCTGTCCTACACAAAGACCAGCAGCAGCCCCAAAAGAGACCAAGGACAAAGATGCTAACTGCTGTCCTACACAAAGACCAGCAGCAGCCCCAAAAGAGACCAAGGACAAAGATGCTAACTGCTGTCCTACACAAAGACCAGCAGCAGCCCCAAAAGAGACCAAGGACAAAGATGCTAACTGCTGTCCTACACAAAGACCAGCAGCAGCCCCAAAAGAGACCAAGGACAAAGATGCTAACTGCTGTCCTACACAAAGACCAGCAGCAGCCCCAAAAGAGACCAAGGACAAAGATGCTAACTGCTGTCCTACACAAAGACCAGCAGCAGCCCCAAAAGAGACCAAGGACAAAGATGCTAACTGCTGTCCTACACAAAGACCAGCAGCAGCCCCAAAAGAGACCAAGGACAAAGATGCTAACTGCTGTCCTACACAAAGACCAGCAGCAGCCCCAAAAGAGACCAAGGACAAAGATGCTAACTGCTGTCCTACACAAAGACCAGCAGCAGCCCCAAAAGAGACCAAGGACAAAGATGCTAACTGCTGTCCTACACAAAGACCAGCAGCAGCCCCAAAAGAGACCAAGGACAAAGATGCTAACTGCTGTCCTACACAAAGACCAGCAGCAGCCCCAAAAGAGACCAAGGACAAAGATGCTAACTGCTGTCCTACACAAAGACCAGCAGCAGCCCCAAAAGAGACCAAGGACAAAGATGCTAACTGCTGTCCTACACAAAGACCAGCAGCAGCCCCAAAAGAGACCAAGGACAAAGATGCTAACTGCTGTCCTACACAAAGACCAGCAGCAGCCCCAAAAGAGACCAAGGACAAAGATGCTAACTGCTGTCCTACACAAAGACCAGCAGCAGCCCCAAAAGAGACCAAGGACAAAGATGCTAACTGCTGTCCTACACAAAGACCAGCAGCAGCCCCAAAAGAGACCAAGGACAAAGATGCTAACTGCTGTCCTACACAAAGACCAGCAGCAGCCCCAAAAGAGACCAAGGACAAAGATGCTAACTGCTGTCCTACACAAAGACCAGCAGCAGCCCCAAAAGAGACCAAGGACAAAGATGCTAACTGCTGTCCTACACAAAGACCAGCAGCAGCCCCAAAAGAGACCAAGGACAAAGATGCTAACTGCTGTCCTACACAAAGACCAGCAGCAGCCCCAAAAGAGACCAAGGACAAAGATGCTAACTGCTGTCCTACACAAAGACCAGCAGCAGCCCCAAAAGAGACCAAGGACAAAGATGCTAACTGCTGTCCTACACAAAGACCAGCAGCAGCCCCAAAAGAGACCAAGGACAAAGATGCTAACTGCTGTCCTACACAAAGACCAGCAGCAGCCCCAAAAGAGACCAAGGACAAAGATGCTAACTGCTGTCCTACACAAAGACCAGCAGCAGCCCCAAAAGAGACCAAGGACAAAGATGCTAACTGCTGTCCTACACAAAGACCAGCAGCAGCCCCAAAAGAGACCAAGGACAAAGATGCTAACTGCTGTCCTACACAAAGACCAGCAGCAGCCCCAAAAGAGACCAAGGACAAAGATGCTAACTGCTGTCCTACACAAAGACCAGCAGCAGCCCCAAAAGAGACCAAGGACAAAGATGCTAACTGCTGTCCTACACAAAGACCAGCAGCAGCCCCAAAAGAGACCAAGGACAAAGATGCTAACTGCTGTCCTACACAAAGACCAGCAGCAGCCCCAAAAGAGACCAAGGACAAAGATGCTAACTGCTGTCCTACACAAAGACCAGCAGCAGCCCCAAAAGAGACCAAGGACAAAGATGCTAACTGCTGTCCTACACAAAGACCAGCAGCAGCCCCAAAAGAGACCAAGGACAAAGATGCTAACTGCTGTCCTACACAAAGACCAGCAGCAGCCCCAAAAGAGACCAAGGACAAAGATGCTAACTGCTGTCCTACACAAAGACCAGCAGCAGCCCCAAAAGAGACCAAGGACAAAGATGGCGCTCTGGCTTGCTCGCCTGCTTGGTGATCTCCTTGGCAGACACTGAAGCGGTGGAGCTTCTGGTGGACAGCAAGTCCGCCCTTGCTCTGGCGAAGAACCCCGTTTTCCATGAACAGAGCAAGCACATCCGGGTAAGGTACCACTTCATCCGAGGCTGCTTGGAGGAAGGGAGAATCAAGGCGAACTACATCAACACCAAGGATCAGCTTGCGGACCTGCTCACCAAGCCCCTTGGGAGGATCAGGTTCCTTGAGCTCTGCTCCAAGATCGGGATGGTTCAACCCTCCCACAAGACGACGCACAAGTCTTAGGGGAGAATGTTGGATAAGCCTTGCACTGTTTGGTCTTTGTGGGGCTGGTTCAGCCTATAAATATATATCTCCAACCCCTTGGGTTGGCATCGCATTGTGAAGAGAAAACAGAAAATTGCCCCAACTTCGAGTGTGATCCTCTCTAGATGAGAGTAACCATTGAGCTACTAACATTATAATCGATGGCACTGAAGGGATGGGCTAATTTTCGATGGCATAGAAGGGATGAGTCATATTTTTCGATGGCATGTAGGGAATTTACTCTCGGATTTATGCCTTGGTTTCGAAGAGAAGATCAAGCAAGAGGACAGTAGTGGAGGCTCTAACAAATGAGAAATGGCTAGATGCCATCCAAGGACAATTATCCCTGGAAGCATTGATGGAATACCTTGAGCTTTGGGATGCGCT
The DNA here is from genome assembly GCA_900205405.1 of Echinochloa crus-galli. Lineage (NCBI taxonomy): Eukaryota > Viridiplantae > Streptophyta > Magnoliopsida > Poales > Poaceae > Echinochloa > Echinochloa crus-galli. The sequence continues at coordinate 117,948 of OAMR01000722.1, forward strand.
CAATGATGTGGAGCTACTTAAGTTCCTGATAGACATGTTTGGAGGCTGTCTTCCACTGGAGATTATACGACCAAATCAGTTTCAGGGCACCGTCAGCTTCAGGCCTTTTGAAAGAATTTGGAAAACATGGACTCCCCCCAAGTGCAGATTTTCATGTGGCTGGTTGCTTACACCGATGTTGGACAGCTGACAGAGATTAGCTAGGAGAGGTCTTCCTTACCCGGACTGATGTCTGTTTTGTGACCAGAAAGAGGAAATCATCCAGCACCTGCTCATTGGTTGCTTTTTTTTGCTAGACAGGTCTGGCACTCTCTCTTGCTTCGGGTTGGTCTCTCAGCAATTGCCCCACCCTCGGATTACTCTTTTGGCAAATGGTGGGCAAGGGTGGATGCTTCTGCCAATGACATTACCAAAAAGGGCTTAATTCCCTCATCATTCTTGGGACTTGGTGCATCTGGAAGCACCGGAATGACTGTGTATTCACTGGGGTGGCCCAATTGTTGATACTGCTCTGACCTACTACAGCAGTGTGAATGAAGCTAAGAATGAAGCACAGTTGTGGAGGCTAGCAAGAGCTAAGGGCCTATCCCTGCTCTCTACTACAGCAGTCGGTTATATTAGGAAATGTATAGCTAATTGTAGCTTACCATGTATAGCTGATAGGCTTACCTTGTATTAGGATTGACTAGGATTGTTTCCTTGTAACACAAGCCATATTGGCTATATATATGAGAGGTCACCCCCCTGATTTGGGTGTGGTGTTTTCCCCAAATTACATTCTCTACATGGTATCACGAGTCTGGGTTGTCTCCCCTGATTCGGTTGCCTCTCCCCCCCCCCTTTTTTCCGCTGCCCTCTTCCCTCTCTGATCTAATCTACTACTGCCGGCGGCCATGGCTGACACCGGCGCCAACACCTCAGCGGCCCTGTCGCCGCCTGGCACCTCTGGGCCCGTCACTGTCTTCACCATCCCCTACGCCACCATCAAC
>OAMR01000722.1:127281-147229 GCA_900205405.1 Echinochloa crus-galli
TGTGAAAATTTATCCAAAAATTGATTAATTAGGCTCAAAATGTTCGTCTCGTAGAGTACAACAAAACTGTGAAATTAGTTTTTAATTTCATCTACATTTAGTACTTCATACATGTTATGATATTTTGATGTGATGGAAATCTTTCTTTTTGCATAGTGAACTTGGGAGTTGCTTTTTTGAAACTTTATGGATCTAAACACGGCCCAACTGGGGGAGTTGAGAAGCAAAATGTGAACTAAAGAAAAGGGGTTATTTGAAAATAATAATTAAGTGTAGCTGCTCATGTTTTTATTGTATGGTTACTAAAACTAGAAACTAGAGGAAATGAAACTCCTCTGATATGTTACGAAACTTTCTATTATCTCTATCCAGTCACATTATTAGATATAATGTCATAAACTTTTATAAAACCTCATGGAAAATAGTCTTCCAGCTCAAGTGGCTTATGGCAGTCATAAATGGATAGTTAGTCGCTAAAATTAGTAGGCGGTTACTAGCGCTGTCTCATGCTTACAAAAGTTGATTAGCTTGTTGAAGACTAATTAGTAAAACTAATAGCTGAAAACCAATTATCCAAATAACTCATATCAGGTGAATCCAAACGTAACTAAGTCATTTGCCAGCTAATTAATTATTAGTTCTAATGGATCGTCTCGTGCTTTTTCCTCAGTTTCTTTCCCTCCCACGAGCCAGGGAGCTCAGTTTCTTTATTTCAACCCATTTATTTGCAAGAAATTTGATACTAGTCGTCACTTGGCTCCCGTTACTTTCCAGGTGTCTCTTGCCCATGACCCCCAGGTTTGACTTAACATGAGTAAGTGCGGACGATAGCATCTGATTTGATAGCGGAGAAGTATTGTGAAATCAATCGATTTTCTCACATGTGGACGTACTCAAAGCTTTGCCTCACAAAGCAACCAATATAGTCCCCCGTCCCATAATATAAGCATTACAACCATTCAAACCCAAAAAATAACAAAACTGTCAAAAAAATCTTTATACCCCTCATGTTACACTACTCATCAACTCTCCACCAAGCACCCACCCTACCAACCCATTTAGTTTTGTCTTATCTGTAGGGATGCTTACATTTTGGCACAAAATTTGAATCCTAGAAGTGCTTATATACCGGGACGGAGGGAGTACCTCTCAGAGAAGTTCAGCTATTTTCAAATCTCCCCCTCACACGTCCACATATTGTTCAATGTCCTTCATTTCATAATTGTCTAAAGTCCCTTTCTTTTTTTGTGCGATGAAAAATCTTTTTGTCTTGGCGTTATGTGGAAGCTTGGTACGCCCTCGGTCAACAAGGCGGATGGTTCTAGTTTTGAAAATCTTATTTGACTTGTTTTCGAGGCTCGAGGCTATACGAGTAAAAGAGATTGGCCTGTTCGGCTGGCTGGTGGCCGGTGCTGGTTTGCTAAGAGAAAAACACCGCTGGTTGGTTGGTGACTGGTGACTGGTCGCTGGTGCTGATTTTTGTTAAGAGAAAAACACTATTGATTTGGTGGTTGATAAGCCAATGCTTACCGACTAGTAATACTTTTTGGATTCCGAAATATCGATTTATTTACTGATAGAGACATATATAAGTAATGCTTAGGCTTCAGACATATATATTTTAATACGGTTGTGATTTTAAGGCCAGTCTCAATACAAAGTTTTACTACACGGTTACATACACCAGAAACTAGGTAACTGTGTCAAAGGAGTGTCATGGTGATGAAACTCCTCTCACATCTCATGAAACTCTTGTTTTTCTCTCCTATGTCACATCAGCATATTTAATATTATGAAATCCGCATGAAACCCCACTGAGACTGGACTAACAACCATTTAGGTGTGGACTCGAAAATTAGAGAAGACAAATGGCCGGGCTTTCCCTCTCCGGGAGATTCGGAGTGCACGTGCCCACACAAGACTGGTCCAACAATACTACCACACAGTTAGCACATAATGATGTAACCGAGTACTGATGGTTTGTTTGCATTGTACTGTAAATCACAAAATCAATTAAGGGGAAATGCTACTTTTGAGCATTAAATGAAGTCTCAACAGGCATTCGCAGATTTTTATTTAGATTTATTCGAAGTGGAATTTGCAAAAAAAAAAAGAAATCTGAACTATTGTTCCACTGAAATTGCTTGGTCTCTGTCTTCATTACTACTAGGTGATTCCCCGCGCGTTGCTGCGGGATATGAAAGAGTTTTTCCAGCTACTTTATTACTAAAACAAAATAGTGATTATATTTGTACACATTATCATACAAAACAATATTATAAAAATAATTTGTAAAGACCTACTGATGTAAGATGATTGCGTGAATGCTATTAGCCGTAAAAAATCGGTAGCAGACCTAAATTACACGTTAACAAACATTCTCTCTTTTTTTCTCTCCCCTTTTCTCTTCCATTCTTTTTTTCCTTCCTTATCCACGCCTGACGCCTCATTCCTTATCCTCTCCTCGCAAGGGTCAAGCGGCGCGGCACGGCTCCTGCTGCTGATGCACCGCCAAATCCTTGCGGCCACGCGCTTGCTCTTCCGGTACCGCTCCCGCACCGCTTGCTCCGCCGGCGCCGCTCCCGCGCCGACGACGCGCTCCCTAGAGCCACTTGCGCCCCAGCCATGGCGTCGTCTATTCTTGCCGCCGGCCACCACCGCAGTTGCCGAAGGGCCCCCCTGTTCTGTCTTGGCAGGGGCAGCAGACTTGGGAGACGCCGTCGAGGTCCTCCGCGGGAGCATCGGTGGCTGACACGGGCGAGGCCATTGAGCTCCTCTGCGGGAGCGTTGGTGGCGGGCGCGGGCGTGGCCGGGGGAGCGCTGCGCGTGGGAGCGCCAGCGACGGACTCGGCGGGCTCCTCGCACGGGAGGTGTGCGAGTGCGGCCCGAGCTGCGGTCCGCCCGGCGGTGCTTGTGTGGCCGCGCCATGGCCTGCGTTCCATGGCCCCGCCATGCACTGCACTATGTTCTCCCCCTCTCTCTCGGGCCCAAGCCAGCGATTTATAGAAGCGGGAGGAGGTGAGGCGCGCCGGGTGGAGAAGGTGAGGGGGTGGCGCAGTGGGGAGGCGGCGGGTTGGTGGGAAGTGAGGGGGCGGTGGTGGCCAGGAGAGGGGGCATCGGTGGGCTTGGGGGCGCGGCGGTGGTGGAGGATGACGTGGGTAGCTGAGAGTTCAGAGAATTGCTGGGTGGGTTGTTTGTGGATACCAAAAACATAGTTTGCATAGATTTCTGAGGCACTAGAAGACGTTATTATCGTCAATATGAACACATCTTCTTGTAAAAAAGAAACATCAATATGGACATGTAGATCTTGTTGGTTAAAGTTGGTGTTAGGATCTCAATGATATTTGCTCTTCTAGATATCCAAAATGGGAAAAAAAAGCAAACTTGGGGAAAAAAGTTGTGTTGGATGGAATGCGTGATGGAGAGAAAAGCATATAGCACACACACATAAAAACATTGTTTAGTTTTTTTTTTGTGCTAACTTATCTGTCTAGATTCAGAGTCTTCGGCTCAGTATGAATGCTTATCTAGTCTCTTTGATGTATTCATTCATATTATATGAGAAGACTGTCTTTGTATTGTGTTTCTTTGAAGTAGCAGTTTCTTTTAGTTCCACAAGTCCATTTGGAAAATAAACCTTCCTGGACATCATCTCAACCAGTGTCCAAACTTGTGCCAAACCAGTGTTGAGAAAAGCGTGTTTCTTTATCTCTTATCTTCTGACCAACACCAAGTACAACTGACTGAGCCTCAACCAGCGCACTGCGAGCCACAACTATGATGGCAGTGGTGGCTCGCCTGCGTTTCTGCGTATCTTCACAGCAAAAGGCAAGCCAATGGCTCTCCAGCAGCAGTGGCCTCTTCTCTGACTCAGTGCCATGCTCAGGGTTTAAGAGGCATCGGCGAATGCCTCTTACAATATGGATCCAGTTGAACAAACCAGGATATATATGTGGATCCAATTGAACAAACCATGTTATCTAATCGATTCATTTTTCATATTTCTGCAATATGGACAAGGAAAATTACAAAAACCACCCTACATGTGACTACGGGTTTGAGATTCCCTCACAGACCACTTTGCTGCAAATGCCAACCCTTGCTCAATTCTTTTTTTTTTGAATAAAACCCTTGCTCAATTCTATTGTACCACCTAGTGCACATATGTTTTACTGATTTTGAACATTTTAGCTCATTTAGAGTCACGAAAGGTCAAGCTAGCCAAAGTCAAACCTATTCAATTGTTTGATTTAGGCTTATTCTTTATGGTCCCGTGACTTTTTGAAATAGCAAAACTCTGTGCATGCGATTCAGCTTCCATCATCTAGTTGAGGTGACCGTTTACACCAAAACTTCTTAAAGAGGCTTCTCAAGCTATAAGTGACATATGTGTGGTTTATGCAATACCCCACGTAGAAAAATGGTAGAAAACACGCTAGCTTCACCTATGCAGCGCAAAGCATATACACATTCAAAAAATTAGTATGAGTTCACGATCGCAGTTTGATCACACATGCACTCTTAAAGTGGATGTCACTTTTTCTTCCAGGTGATATTTATTTGCTCTTTTGCAGAATACCACACATTGCATGGCTCCTATAAAAGGTACTTTGATTTACGTCACTTCATGCGGCATATAAGATCGGACTTGTTATGTATACAAGATAAGCCGCAGTTTTATTGAGCATGATGATGAGCTGGTCGATGTTGACCATAACCCAAAATTTTTGCCTATTTTGATTTGGATGGTTCTGCTGGCAACCATTTTCGGAATAATCCGTGGAATATTCCGTGGAGATCCTTTCCTGCTGGCTGTCAGTGACCAACGACGTATTTCTGGAGGCATATAGGGCCGCAGTGGCATGTTATTATTGGGGAGTAGGGCATAAACAAAGTGGTTCTAAGTGGTGACTGGTAATAAATTATTCAAACAGGTTTAGTGGTCCTCTCCTCGTTCTACACTTCTACTAGATATAGTATATGCAAACATATTTTTAGGCTTTTCTTTTTTGTGAAATACATTGTACATACAGATGTAGATGCTTACATTGCACACACGCAAACGCACACAACCCTATCCATACCTTATGAGCACCTCTGAGAGACAGCCGGTTTGATCTTGAGGTTGATGAAGTCATCACAAGCGTCTCGCTTTCGACTTTCATATCGTCTACCACTGAAAGAGTAATGTTGTTAAATTCTAAAATAAATCCAGGAAAATGCAAGCACATGCATCAAGTTAAGGACTTGAACGTGAATGGACAGGTTCCACCACAAGGAACCTCGAATATGTTGGATACTCTATACTACAAATTACCTATCGGAGTTCTTAAAAGCCACCCAGCAGTGCCACTTGGCCGCACGAGAGCGACGCCGTACGCATTTCCTGGCACGCCCGCGTTTCACGGGTAATTTTGCGAAAACCCCCCTCAGCATTGGCGAAATCAACCCGCGGTCCTCTATCGCTCAGCGTTCACCGACCCCCTCCGGACCCGTCCTTTCCCTCCGCCTCCGCATCGCCGCACGCGCCCGCGGCCCCTCCCCCTCCCCCTCACCGCCCGCCCACCCGCTCGGCTGTCGCCGCCGCGCCGCACCTTGGCCTGCCCGCCGGTCCTCCCGCGCCTCGGCCGCCGAGGCCCCTGACCGGAGCACCTCCACGAGCACCTACTCCCTCCCCCGCACCCCCGGTGCCCTCACGGATCTGGATCGGGCCCTCACCTCGCCAGCTGCAGCGACGGCGCCGGAGAAGAGCGTGCCAGCGAGACGGCGGCCGGCGGTGCGGCCGCTTGCTGCATCCCCTTGCTGCTGGCCACACGCTCCGTAGCTCCCCACGTTCCTCTACTCTCCCCTGCTACCGCCGCCTCTTGCTGCTCGCTGCGCCTCATCCCACCCCTTTCTCTCTCTTCCAGTGCCGCCGCCGCATCCCCATGCTTGTGGCCACACGCTACTTGATCTGCAAAGCCACCGAGCGGATCCGACCAAATCCGACCTCATTGCCCGCTGATTTGGTTGCGGCAGCCGCGGGTCTGGCTAACCGACCGCATCCACGGGTCCCGCGGTTCATGACCGAGGTCGTGCGAGGATTCAGCCATGGCGAGCGCGGATCTGCTGCGGAGGGAGGAGGAGTTCTACTCTTCCCTGTTTGATTCCGCTAAAGGTAGCACCTTTGGCTGGAAACTCTTGAAGATGGCGATGCAATTTTTGGCCGAATGTTGCAATTTTTGCCCTGAATTTTTGGAGTGATGGATGCAGGAGATGGCGTCAGGTCGTGCTCGCAGTTGAGGAAGATTGAAGCCCTCGAGGACATGGCTACCAAGGCGAGGGCACCTTGTGTATCTGATTTGTTAAAAAATATGTTGCTCTGAAATTTGCATACACTTTATCTACTTTGCCTTGGCCTAATCGATCTTTGACTTTTTGCTATGCCTGTAGGCATGCTACACCAGCGATGGCGCCGGTGACCTGAGTCCATGGAGGGTGGCGATACAAACAAGTTTGTTTTTCTTGCCTTGTGTATCTAATGACTTGCCTATGCTTTTCCATGTGACTGCAGTGAGGGTTGTCAACAGGAGCAGTGGGATTTAAGCTTTTTCAGTGCCTATGTTCTTTGCTTTTTTTTTCTGTCGAATTGGTCCTTCATCGATTGGGGCTGGCTATTGTTTATTTCCTGTGTTTACCGATGCAGCTGATTAGGAGAGACAAAAAATAATTTTGACAAGTCCAGCCAACTGAGTTTGCAAAGTCGATCCCTTACTGAGTACTTTTTCCTTCACTGAGTTTGCAGCTTGATGGTTTTAACTCTTAGGTTTATTTGTTTAATGTCATCTTAGATGCTGTCCAGAACATAAATGTTTAGTTTAGAGCATTGTGATTTGCATACATTTTCATTTCGTTCATGCTTTATCTTGACAGGTTCCTTTGCTTGGACTTGACAAGTTTTGTGGTTAGAAAATGAGAGTTGTTTAACTTGAGATGACTGGTATTGTGATAGTACTGCTTGTTTAACCCTGCATTTTATTTGGTGGATCTAGATACTCTTTTATTCTTTCTTATATGATATATGTAGTGTGTCATTTCAGCTCTCTATCCTAAAATCATGTAAGAGTGCATGAATGCATATGCTCTGACTGAATTTCACTTATCTAATTCTCTTTGTTCCTATTGCAAGATGAAGAATGTCAGTCTGCTGCTGCATGAAGCTTAAGGTTGTTGCTGACTTCTCTTGTATATACGCAGTGCATTGCAAAAGTGAGTTCAGTCTAACAACTTTGTACACCCTGTGCTTTTGCTCTGGTTGTATGCATCTGGTTTGGGTGTATTTAAGAAGTAAGGTTGCTGAATTTCAGATTATTTGTAGATGCAGTAACAAGGATACAACGCGACTGGCTGAAGCTTGAAGTTGTTGGTGCTTTTTCTTGGAGTTGCAAAGGTGAGCTTACTCTCGCTACTTTGGTACAATCTTCTATGTTTTAATCTGGTATATGCTGGATTTACATATTTACCAGAAGGCCCTGGGTAGCAGTAGATGGTGCATATGCTTCTTTTCTTATCTCATTAGGGGGGTTTATCCACTTATATGTTCTTCACTAATATTACATCAGCAGGGAAAAGTAGTAAATGGACAGGGCATTACTAACCGAGTATAACTGCTTAGTTTCCCTCTTAAATGGACACCTATATCATTAAAACATGATGAAATGTAATGATCAGTTTCTTTACTGGTTTCGACTGCATGAACCAAGGTGATCATTTTCTTTTTTCATGTGCTATGCTGTGTTACACACATGATGTTGTGTTCTTTTCTATTCGAGTCAAAATTCTGTTTGAAGAAAGAGTTAGAAAGGCTTAAGTAGAAACACTAAAAACATTTGCTTGGTAGCTTTAGACCAAAATTCTCATAGTTATTTCTTAATATTTGTTCCAAGCTTCTTTCGTTTAGCACTGTTGGTCCAAGGTTCTATAATCATGCTTTATGTGCTGGTTGATCCGCGTATTCATGCTTTTCACCTTACATATTATGCTAGAGATATGCCTACTAAGTTTGTTTGATGGCAGTTATGATTGCAGTTTCTCCTGAATTGTTATGATTGCAGTTTAAGCTTGGATCCTCAGAAGGAAGGAGATGCCCTCATTTTGACTTTAGCCAGTTGCAGCCATCTGTCTACATCTGATTGCTTGCCGGTCGACGTTGATTTTGGGCCCTTAATAAACTTATGCTATACTAATCAAGTAGATGTCTTTTTGGATATGCTGAGACCGCTTTAGTACTTCATGTTTAGGGCATAATGTTTAGACTGTTTTCGCTTTGTTACTATGTGTTTAGATGTTTAGCAAAACATATAACGAAGCGGATATTATGCTCCAATAAAAATTGCCTTCTTTTATTCTCCAGATTGCCAAAACTTTTTAAAACTAATTGATCTTAAGTACTTGAAAGATATCGGAGACACTAAATTGGCTTAGGATAGGGCGCGCAACGCGCGCGTTATGTTCTAGTTTGTGAAAAGACTACAAGCCCACCAGTGCCACTTGGCATCTTCGAATAACATCTCATCCTAGAAAGGGTCTCTAGATTGGTTGTCACTTTGGTTCATTAATCATTTTAAGAAGCACGCAAAAAAATTGTTGAAAATTGGAAAAGGTTACTCCCTTAGTATTTAGGATTTTAGGAAGTCATTATAGATATAGTTTAAACAATTTATTTCTCTTACAATAATATATCGTTAATCCCCACAAAATCAATGTCATATTGAAAAGATCTTTGAAATACAAATATATTCATATAAATTTTATACACCTGGCATGGATATTGACTATTGGTAAAAAATTATATACTTTCAACTTTTTAAAATCCTAATGTGCCTACTAAAATCAAAATGAAGGAGTATTTGGTACACCGAGTAGAAACCTTACCTTGAAAGCATCAATTCCAAATTCCAACCTCTGGTGTCTACTTCTAAACGGAGCCTAAGGTGAAACTATTGTAGACATTGGTCTTTGTTTTTTGCAAAATAATAATATAGTAGTGGTTTGATCAATTAAGGGGTGTAAAATTAAAAGCTGTAATCTTTTACTAAGGGTGTGTCATCTACTTTCTAAAAATTAATAAATGACAAATTTTGTTTCTTTTTTAAAAACTAGCAAGAACGCACGTGCGGCACGCACGTTTATATTGATGACATGTAGGTACTGAAACAATATCACATCACTTCAGTGCAAAGCGCTCTTAAAAATACTTTATATTCGCTCTCTCATATATAGAGAGCTTTAGATATTTTCAAAACTCATGATAGTTGGCATTTATTTATATGGAGAAAAACTCTCTAATTTATTGTCTTTTAGCAATACGGGATAATTGTGTATAGACGTGGGTACAAATGTGGGTATATTTAGGTGGTCCCTTTTTTGGGTGAAAAAAGTTTTGGGTTTCGAGGGGGAAATCAACACAGGAATGTCCCTCCCCCCTCTTTTTTCCAACATTCATGTAACTTTCAACCTGACAGGTGGGTCCTATGTGAGGTGGGTGTGGGTTTTTCGTTGGTGAGAAGTGTTTTTAAATCTAATTCTTTTTATAGTATAGATATGTGTGCACTTTTTAAGGTTCTTGTCAACTTTGTTCAACAATTATCTAATAATGTGTACTTTTACTTATCTTAACAAATAGTACAACTAGTTTTGCATTTCCCGACGATGAAGCTTTCTTTTGTCACAAATCGCATATCAAAGAAAAATTAGCATCTAATGTTTTGTTTTTCTTTTTGCGATTTGGCCTTGAGCTTTATATACGAATGAATCAAGAGGGTTACAATCACAATTTGATAGTCACTTACTCTACTATCCACATGCATGCTTTTTGCATAGATATGTACTGCATAACTTGCCAGCCTCGGCAAGAAACTGACATTGAAATTATGAAGGACATTAAATTTCAATAATTTAGTTTCCATGACCATATCAAGTGGACTGGTTAGTTTCCTAGCTTGTTGTGGAACCTATCCACCCAAGTTTGAGTCATTGACTCAGCATGGGTACTCATTTTTCCTTGATTTATTCTCAGAATGGATGGTGTTATTCTTTCGGTCGTAGAAAACAAATTTTAAATGTGAATAGTATTTTTTTATTCCATATATGCTATATTGCACCGCATGATTAGTCATTCTTATGTCATACAATTGAGATTATTTTTCTTCTTGAAATTTTAAATGATGTAAAACACATAACTTGAATTATACCCATAAGGCTATAATGACCTTTAGCACATTTTAAAATTCAAGCTTTCAAAATTTTATCAATTAGGTCATGTTGTACTGGAGTTACATACAAATGACTCAAGTTTTTGGGACATATAAGAAACAAATTGAATTAGGTTTATTTGATATTGTATATTGATGGATATAAGAGAGTATATGTAAAGTACAATGTAAATTTCGAGGGCCCAGATAGAGGGGATGTGGTATTCAAGGATATTACGCAAAGGTTACAAGTAAAACCATTAGGAATGCCTAATACAAGCATGTGATGCAAGTATATCTTTAAGTAAAATGGGGATAGAATTTCCCTGATTAATTAAGCTTTGAGAACAAGCTTAAACAAAGTTTTGGACAGATATAAGGCATCACTTATGATCCCAAGACATGAGACCCATGTTTTTGAAGCGGTAAGGAGAGGCGAGGTGACAGGCCACCGCTCAGCCGCCTAAGGCGTGAGGTGAGGCGACGCCTTACATACGTATATATCTTGTCATATACATACACCTATATAAAAAAAAGGAAAAACAGAGGATCAATGGGCCTAACGATGGAAAAAGGCCCTTCAAATCAGCCCAACCTAACTCAGCCCAACTTCCCTATCAGCCTCCCCCCCTTATCCACTCCCTCCCAACCAAGAATCCTCGTTCATCCGTCGCCGCCGCTGTCCGCCTGCTGCCGCCTCCTCCGTCTGCCCCTGTCTCTTCCGCCACCCACCCCTACCTCCTCCTCCACCCACCCTTGCCTCCTCCTCCACCCGCCCCTGCCTCCTCCTTCGGTGGCTACCTACGTCCCCCACCCTGGCGTCCTGCCTCCTTTGTTCAGTTCTATGTCCGGTGGAGGGCTGCCACATGAGCACGAGGAAGGACAGAAGGCGGCCTCTGTTCGGTAGAGGGCTGCCATAGGAGGATGAGGAATGACAGGAGGCGGCGGAGCACTGGTTTCAGCGCCAAGGCGGATGAATGGTTAGGCGACCTGGACGCCCATATTTTTTTACTTCCTGTATGCCTAGGCGGCACCTTAAAAACCATGCATGAGACAACATCTAAAGTACTCTACAGAGGAGCATCAAGAAGTTATTATCACTAAGTTCTCATCCAAAGTCTAATCCAAGTATAAATAACACCTTCCTTATAATTAATTATTAGGTGTATAGACCATCACTGTACTAAAAAAAGACATACACAAGAATCCCATGCAGGATACAGTGTGTTACTCCTCATCGGAGGCCGAAACCTATATAAATATGTGTAATCCGTGTGCTTGAATTTGCCATTCCAATCGCAGCTAAAGTCCTGGGGGCTATTCCGTCGCAAACTATTGATGAATACTTTTATAGGCCCTTTGTAAATTCCAAAAAAAAAGAAGGAAAATGCCGTCTCTAGCTAGGATGTTAGTTATTACTAGCAAATATGCCCGTGCGTTGTAACGGGAGAGAGAGAAAAAAATACTTACATATAAAACGGAATCAACTTTCCATCTACTCGTATCAAACTATTGCAATTTAACCCTTGTAAGCTTTAGGTGATATGTAAGTTAACGTTGTGACCATGGAACTATTGCAATCGTCCTGGTGCCAATACATGTGAAGCCACACCTATCATCCTGGTGCCAACACAACTGCCAACATCTAGTTAGCATCGTGCTCCAGAGACTGCGCGTATTCCAATGCTCCACGGAGTATGCAGATTCCAATCGTGACTCCTAAGTACTTAAGGCTTAGCATCTTCGGGCCACACCTACAAATAAACTCATCATGTCCGGGGCCGTAAGGTGTGCTTGGCACTGTCGATTCGGTGTCTGGCGCTCGTGCTGCTGCATGCACTCCTTGTGCTGTTTCTCGCCGTGTCTTCACTCAGTGCACATGAGTTGTCTCATGCGAGCTGCGAGCCTTCTCACCAGGAAGCGAGGGAGACTGGGAGAGGCCGGCAGCCTGGAAGACGACGTACCAAGATTGATGCAGTGGGCAGTAGTTAGAGGTAGGAGGAGATCTTAGCAAGTTCCAGGTACCCTCGCTCGCATTGATTGCCATCCATTCCATCACAAAGAAAATAAAAATGAGAGAAATCAGCTGATGGATCTACGTCTTTCCTGGAAGCACCGCTGAACTTGCCTTCCCTTGCTCATATATATAAAATCGAATCCCCATCCCCATGCATGCCGCTCGTATATCGGCCATGATCGAACTTGCTCTCGACAAAATCCCTTCCAATCACATGACCTGAATTCCCCCGAGCTGCTGTTAGGCAGGTGCGTTGCCTCCGATCCGCTCGGTAAAATCTGAGGTCTGCAGGCACAGTTCTGCGGCCGTGTTCCAGGAGACACGCTGTGATACCGCAGCCAGCGCTCGAGGTACCGAGTCCACGTCGTCGTACTGACGAGCGATATGATAGCTCCACAACGTACCGCCACGCCGCTCCATTGACGCGGAGAGCGCAGATTAAGGAACAAGGGCCTCATCAAAAGGCATTGCTGTCTCATCAGATTAATGCGGCCGCTGAGCAACATTAATAGGCAAACTCTCCTGCTAAATTAAATAAAAGCTGCGGTATGTGGTGGTACACGTACGGGGCCGCGATCGAGAGGTCTGGCTATGGTGGCGTTGCAATCAATAATGAACCGTGCGATAGTCGCCGATCAATAATTCTCATGGCGACGGTGGTACATACGGTGTAGATTGCGTTACGTGATGATGGGCTAGATTGAGATTTATGGCGGCATCGTCGTAGTCCCGCTTCATTACGCTGCATGACCGATCTTAGAATGTTCAAAACGAGAATAATCAGCCAAAAAGTTAAGTTCACTAATACATAAGATCAACTTTGGTGTAAAGTTATTTTGCATGGACGTGATTTTGATTATCTTCCCAATTCAATATATTGCCATCATTTTTGCCGTTTCTTCTTCGGGTGCTACAGAGAGTAACAGACACAATCACATTGGCTATACCGTACGTGCGGTATGCCACTTCAGCTCTGATCATTAAATATTTTTGAGATCCTACTTCTAGTGCCACTACAGCTCTGATCATTCGATATTTTGGAGGTACTACACTTCTACATAATATGGGTGATAAATCACTGCATTTTGGTTGCATACCTTTGAAGTACCAGACAAGTATCCACAAATTAATAATCAAAATGCGTTAAACATGGGATTCTAGAATTTTGATCCATTCAATAATTTAGAGACCAAACGAGGACACGGTATATACTTCCAGCAAATCTCAATATAAAACTGAACTTAGTTAAAAGGATAATAAGAAATGCAAATTTCAAATGGATTTTTCAAGACCGTCTAGTAGTGACTCTGATACGTGTAGGTTTTATGACACGGTATGCAATGACTACATATCAAGTGGATTGGTTAGTTTCCTTATTGTGGAACCTATCCACCCAGGTTTGAGTCATTAACTCAACATGGGTACATGTTTTTCCTTGATTTATTCTCAGAATTGAGCGTCCTGCCTCCTTTGTTCAGTTCTATGTCCGGTGGAGGGCTGCCACATGAGCACGAGGAAGGACAGAAGGCGGCCTCTGTTCGGTAGAGGGCTGCCATAGGAGGATGAGGAATGACAGGAGGCGGCGGAGCACTGGTTTCAGCGCCAAGGCGGATGAATGGTTAGGCGACCTGGACGCCCATATTTTTTTACTTCCTGTATGCCTAGGCGGCACCTTAAAAACCATGCATGAGACAACATCTAAAGTACTCTACAGAGGAGCATCAAGAAGTTATTATCACTAAGTTCTCATCCAAAGTCTAATCCAAGTATAAATAACACCTTCCTTATAATTAATTATTAGGTGTATAGACCATCACTGTACTAAAAAAAGACATACACAAGAATCCCATGCAGGATACAGTGTGTTACTCCTCATCGGAGGCCGAAACCTATATAAATATGTGTAATCCGTGTGCTTGAATTTGCCATTCCAATCGCAGCTAAAGTCCTGGGGGCTATTCCGTCGCAAACTATTGATGAATACTTTTATAGGCCCTTTGTAAATTCCAAAAAAAAAGAAGGAAAATGCCGTCTCTAGCTAGGATGTTAGTTATTACTAGCAAATATGCCCGTGCGTTGTAACGGGAGAGAGAGAAAAAAATACTTACATATAAAACGGAATCAACTTTCCATCTACTCGTATCAAACTATTGCAATTTAACCCTTGTAAGCTTTAGGTGATATGTAAGTTAACGTTGTGACCATGGAACTATTGCAATCGTCCTGGTGCCAATACATGTGAAGCCACACCTATCATCCTGGTGCCAACACAACTGCCAACATCTAGTTAGCATCGTGCTCCAGAGACTGCGCGTATTCCAATGCTCCACGGAGTATGCAGATTCCAATCGTGACTCCTAAGTACTTAAGGCTTAGCATCTTCGGGCCACACCTACAAATAAACTCATCATGTCCGGGGCCGTAAGGTGTGCTTGGCACTGTCGATTCGGTGTCTGGCGCTCGTGCTGCTGCATGCACTCCTTGTGCTGTTTCTCGCCGTGTCTTCACTCAGTGCACATGAGTTGTCTCATGCGAGCTGCGAGCCTTCTCACCAGGAAGCGAGGGAGACTGGGAGAGGCCGGCAGCCTGGAAGACGACGTACCAAGATTGATGCAGTGGGCAGTAGTTAGAGGTAGGAGGAGATCTTAGCAAGTTCCAGGTACCCTCGCTCGCATTGATTGCCATCCATTCCATCACAAAGAAAATAAAAATGAGAGAAATCAGCTGATGGATCTACGTCTTTCCTGGAAGCACCGCTGAACTTGCCTTCCCTTGCTCATATATATAAAATCGAATCCCCATCCCCATGCATGCCGCTCGTATATCGGCCATGATCGAACTTGCTCTCGACAAAATCCCTTCCAATCACATGACCTGAATTCCCCCGAGCTGCTGTTAGGCAGGTGCGTTGCCTCCGATCCGCTCGGTAAAATCTGAGGTCTGCAGGCACAGTTCTGCGGCCGTGTTCCAGGAGACACGCTGTGATACCGCAGCCAGCGCTCGAGGTACCGAGTCCACGTCGTCGTACTGACGAGCGATATGATAGCTCCACAACGTACCGCCACGCCGCTCCATTGACGCGGAGAGCGCAGATTAAGGAACAAGGGCCTCATCAAAAGGCATTGCTGTCTCATCAGATTAATGCGGCCGCTGAGCAACATTAATAGGCAAACTCTCCTGCTAAATTAAATAAAAGCTGCGGTATGTGGTGGTACACGTACGGGGCCGCGATCGAGAGGTCTGGCTATGGTGGCGTTGCAATCAATAATGAACCGTGCGATAGTCGCCGATCAATAATTCTCATGGCGACGGTGGTACATACGGTGTAGATTGCGTTACGTGATGATGGGCTAGATTGAGATTTATGGCGGCATCGTCGTAGTCCCGCTTCATTACGCTGCATGACCGATCTTAGAATGTTCAAAACGAGAATAATCAGCCAAAAAGTTAAGTTCACTAATACATAAGATCAACTTTGGTGTAAAGTTATTTTGCATGGACGTGATTTTGATTATCTTCCCAATTCAATATATTGCCATCATTTTTGCCGTTTCTTCTTCGGGTGCTACAGAGAGTAACAGACACAATCACATTGGCTATACCGTACGTGCGGTATGCCACTTCAGCTCTGATCATTAAATATTTTTGAGATCCTACTTCTAGTGCCACTACAGCTCTGATCATTCGATATTTTGGAGGTACTACACTTCTACATAATATGGGTGATAAATCACTGCATTTTGGTTGCATACCTTTGAAGTACCAGACAAGTATCCACAAATTAATAATCAAAATGCGTTAAACATGGGATTCTAGAATTTTGATCCATTCAATAATTTAGAGACCAAACGAGGACACGGTATATACTTCCAGCAAATCTCAATATAAAACTGAACTTAGTTAAAAGGATAATAAGAAATACAAATTACAAATGGATTTTTCAAGACCATCTAGTAGTGACTCTGGTACGTGTAGGTTTTGACACGGTATGCAATGATTACATCCAGTTCTTTTAAAAACACTTCTCACCAAAAAAAATCCTATCCACCCCTCACAGAGGACCCACATGCCAGGTCTATTGAAGAAAAAGACGTGAAAAGTTTTTGCAAACAAGAAAAAAAGATATTTCCTTAGAGTTTTGCCATTTTGGCATTACTTTTCTCACCGTGCGATTTTTTTACCAATCCACATACCCACCAACCAAGTAGTCTAAATTAACCCCATAATAAAGGTCGCACATGGGTGGAGCGTGGGCATATTTGCTAGCATACTAAATGGTTTACATGAAATACATATTATTTGTAAATTTGTAATGTGTAAACGGTTTCTACATGCTGTAGTTTTCCTCCATGGTAATGGCAACGATTCCTAATTACCTGCACTATTCCATGATAAGAGCGTGTACTTGTGGTTAATTTGAGGCCTCCAACAGCAAAGATGAGTTATTTTAGGACGGCGGTCGATCGCCAGACTGTAATCCAACAGTGTCATCATTTGCTGGCAATGCTTAATTAAGCTAGGGAAGATCCCTGTGCGTGTCCCATGCCATCCAATGCTGCCGGCCTCCTCTGTGAATTATCAGATTGATCTCCTGGCTTTGCCGTTTAGTACGCAATTACGGCATCTGCTACCTCTTTAGATTTCGTGTTGCTGCATGCATGACGAGGCCAACGCCCCAATCCAGTTTGATATGAAACCGTGCTGCCATCGTGGGAGCTGCTTGTTCGCGTGCGCCCCGCAGTCGCCGTGCCCCACGGCCGCCGCCGGTGCGGGGATCCGACCTGAAACGGCGGCCAGCAGGAAGCAATGCAGCCCAGCGTCGCGGTCGCCGAGGCGCTCGTGGCCGGGAGCCTCACGCCGCCGCCCCCCGCCGGCGCCGCCGACTTCGCGGCCGCCGCCATCGCCGCGGCCGTCGCAGCGATCGCCGTCGCGGCGTCGTTCGTCGTCGTCTCCTTCGACGCGCGCGCGCGGCAGGGCCGCCTGCGCCGCGTCCTCGACCTCGGCCCGTCGCCGCGTGGCCCGCGCCTGCTGCTCGCCTTCTTCGCGGGGCTCCTGGCCGCCGCCGAGGCGCTCCGCCTCCCCTTCTTCCGGGGCGCCGCCGCGCTCCCGCCGCGCCGCCACGTCATGCCGTGCCTGGCGTACCCGCTCGTCGCGCACGGCATCGCCGAGCCCGGGATGCTCGCGTGCGTGCTCCTGCTGCTGCGCGCGTCCGCCGGCGGCGCGCGGCTGCCGGGCGCCGCGCTCGCCGTGCCGCTCGCCTGCTTGCCGTTCCTCACCGCGCACGTGCTCGTGCTCGCCACGCCGGCCGCCGTCGCGGCGTACCCGGGCCAGCTCGCGCACGCCGCCGACGGCGCCGGGCACTGCGCGTACCCGGCCTACGCCGCCACGCTGCTCCTCGCGCTCGTCGCCGTGTACATGCCGCTGCTCGCCACCGCGTGCTGGGACGTGGCCGCCGTCGCCATCAACAGGAGGCTGCGCGCGAGGGCGTACGCGCTCGTCACGTTCGCCGTGGTGCCGCTGCCGGTGCAGGTGCTGGCGCTCGGCCTGACCTCCGTGTGGGACGTCCACCAGTACACCTCACCGATGATCGGCCTCGTTGGGTTCCTCGCAGTGGCGGTAGCAGCCGAGACCACGCTTATCATCCTCGTGATTCTGCCGGTTCACGATGCGCTTGTCCTTGGCGAGCAGCTGCCGGTGGCGATCGCCGGCGAGGACGAGCGTGACCTCGCCAGATGACAAAGGCAATTGCCGTGACAGATCTGCAGGCTACATCCATACATGTTCATCACCAGTCATAGGGGCTACTAGCAGGGGTTTGAGAAGTTGTAACAGGGTCAATTTTGGGAAGGACACTTATGTAAATACATAGCATAGATCAACTGTACAATTTTGTAGTCTATAATAAGAGAGCGTATAAATTGGGTTCCCTGGGGTGTAATATAAATTGTGTTTTCAAATTAAGTAAATCGCACTAATAGATCTCTTTTAAATACAGATTCCAATTCATAATAAACTACTTTTGTGTACAATGGCATGCTTATTGTTAGTGATGATACTCTATATTTATATTTTTGAAAGCTTGCCTGAGTTATTGGCTTCACTGAAGTCTTGAAGCATCTGCAAAGGCATCCAAGGGACTCATTCTGAAAAACACTAAATCTTTCCACTGAAAAGGAAAGGGCAGAGGTGATTGCCATGTTCTTGAGAGGTCCACGGTACTGCTACCTAAGCCCTAAAATCAACTAATTGTTGCATGTATTACTCC
Organism: Echinochloa crus-galli; assembly: GCA_900205405.1. Classification (NCBI taxonomy): domain Eukaryota; kingdom Viridiplantae; phylum Streptophyta; class Magnoliopsida; order Poales; family Poaceae; genus Echinochloa; species Echinochloa crus-galli. The sequence goes on from OAMR01000722.1 coordinate 145,799, forward strand.
CGCACTTGACATATGTAGTGAATAGTGATTGATTTACTCAACGTGTGCCATTGATTTCATATTTACTCCAGAGACATGTTGTTTTTATTTGTTCTTATTCCATCCACAAGATGTTTTGCGTGAGGAATGGGCATGCATATAAACATGTTCTTTTCTTGAATTTGATCCCAAAGTAGCATACATGAATAATAACCTTATGACTTCCATGTCAACTAGCAAAGCCACCCACTAAAAGTTTTGTCCGTTGACGAAGGTGATGAACTCTTGTACGCTCAAGTTTCATGTGATCCCTGTTTTTTTTCAAACGCACCAGTATAATTTGATGCGACCAATGTATTTCACGGAAAAGGCATGCTCTCAATTTTTCTAGAGCGTATCGTTAAAGGGTCATTGGCTTCTATGTACAAGGAGTACAAGTTAAAGGAATCACAGGCAGTGGCGAAGCTACAGATGCAAGCTAGGGGGACATGATGGGGTTTAGGGGGATTAATGGACTGCATGGAGGTAGGGGGGCTCCCCCCTGGGGTAGGGGAGCTCCAGCCGCTCCCCCAACTAGATCTACCTCTGATCAATTCACTTGCTCAATTACCTTTTGGTAATTCTCTGATCTGCCCCACGCTTGTACTTTTTATCGTCTTACTCTTTCTGACTATTCTTTCTGATGTTACCTGTAGAGATATCAAATGTTCCAATATTCTAGTTTATACAGATGGCTCAATCAAATCAGCAGACTTTGGACTCGCTAAAGAGCTAATATGTTTCATCATAATAAACAAAGTTAGTTTATATTGTACCCATATGGTATGCTAATTGCTAACTCTTTGTAATATGTAATTTTAAGCTGTCGAATTTAAGTCTGACAACATCTACATAAGGCAGCTTCTACTAGATGACCCCTAAGATAAGTCTATGTGCACTTAATTAATTGTTGGTGTTGTTTATACGGCTTATACAATAACATGTTATATATATATATTCTTATTACTAAAAGTTAAACAAATAATTACTTTTGTAGAATTGGATTCCATATTTTTCATATGTCCCAAATCATGCACATTATGCGAGATCACAAACAATACTGGTAGTAACTTGATAATCACCATCGCAAATAGAGTGTGAAGGGACTGCTGATTTTATTAGTTAGATAAAGTTACCATGTCCGTTGATAAAAAGCCTCAACAAAATATTTTTGTAACATCCTACTTGTGTCCTTTACCAGGTTGCTAGGTCAGATCCATATGGCCTTCCAACGGGTATCTGGAGTCTAGGATGTAGTGTGGTTGAGATGCTGATAGGCAGACGAGTGGGTCGGTGTTGTCTACTTGACCTTATATTTCTACATTAATTCTCTGCTTACTAACTACATCATAGGTAGCAGGGTGGGAGCCAGGTGGGGGCTAGGGGGTAGTGCCCCCCCCCCCCCCCCCCCCC
>OAMR01000722.1:147419-172595 GCA_900205405.1 Echinochloa crus-galli
AGCAAGATGCCTGCTGTCTCTTATACAAAATGCACACAAATATGAGCTGATACAACACCTTTTGTTCATAATAGGGGTTTAGGGCATCTAATTTGCTAAATACATATTTGTTCATGACTTGTTACAAACTTTTGTTTAATGATTTAACTGCTTGTTGGAAATAATTTGTTGGTCTCCAATGTGACTTGTAATGTATGTGCTTGTTAATGTGGTCTTACATATTGCAATATTTTTTATGACAATTTTTTACTTAAAAAATGAATTATGATATGGGAAGACCAATGCCTACAATTCAAAGAAATTGAGATGTAGCTAGGTCTAAGAAGTTTGTATTTGTTGGCTCCAATACCTTCCAGCCACAAACAGTACAATTGCCTCGACCAACAAAAAGAAACAGGGCGGAGCCAGCAAGGGGCTCTAGCCTATCGAGCCCCCTAAGCTCTCCTGTAATTTCTTGCCAATGAAGAAGGAGAGGAAGAAGAAAATAGAAAGGAGAGAAGAAAAGAAGAGGGAAAGGAACAAGATATGGATCAGACCCCCTACTTGTTAGGCTACTCCACAATTGGGAACGAACTATCTATATCTATCGAGATGTCATTTTCGATGTGAGTGTTTTCCCTTCCCAACTTTTAAGTATATTCACATATCAATGGATCCTCACCAGGGTGCAGAAGAAATAGGTCGCTCCGACCGCCTGCAGGTCGTAGGAGCTAGCCTCCTGCCTCCCACTACCCGGACCTTCTTAGGGGGTGTTTGAATCCAGCGCTAAAACTAAAAGGGGCTAAAATTAGTCCTAAAATATTTTAGCACGCTTAGCACCCAAAGAGGTGCTAAAAGGGGCTAAAAGGTGTATTTTCCACCCGCTGTCCCTTACTCCCCCACCGTCATTTCTCTCTCTCATTTCAACAAGGCTAATAACGTCTTTGCGCACATCATTCAAGCTACTTTTTATCTCTTTTAGACCTAGAATCCAAACAGGGGTACTACTTTAGTACTTCATTTTAGTCCCTTTTGTTTTAGTCCCAAGGATCCAAATAGGCCCTTAATTATGAAGTTGCAATCTCGATTCAACTGCTTATGAGGAAGTGGGACATTATATCATTGATGACACCACAACAGACAGACAACAAGTGGAATTCGATCAATGCCAGCATCGGCCGTTGTTGCTTGTTACTGACGGAAATCCAACAACAGCGCCAGGCCTCCGCATTCCACAACAGACTCAAAGGTTCATTTGGAACAATTGTGCACCACCGAACAGGCAGCTCAGTCAACGCTCTTTGGGAGCTTACTTGGCCTCAGTCAATGCAGGCTATTTTGGTTTTCTGAACATTGTGAAATTCAATGTACGCGTTGCCTCAAATCGCCACAGTATACTACTCTGTGTAGTTGGTCATACCCACCGGCGCCATGAATGCCTCCACCATTTCTCCGCCACGCTCTCCTCGGAACACCCTGCACGCACATACCTGCAGCGGACTGCGGCGATAGTCACTCCGGCGGCCGGCCTTGTCAAAGAGCAGCTACGGAGGCAACCGGTGGGGCAGGAGGGGCTCCAGACCCCCTCGCAGATACATAGAGCCCACCGGAGCTTCCCTTAAAATTTGTACTCAAATACGTATAATAGGATGGGCTCAATTGTTATATTTGTCTATTTTAAGATGTCATAGTGGTGTTATATCGATATAGGTTTATAGTTTAGTCCCTCCTAAAAATTTTCCTGGCTCCGTCCCTGTCGAAGAGGTCAGTCGCCGTTGCAGAACTCGAGCGCCCCACGCCATGTACGAGCGTGGGCCATGGCACGCCACGCCGGGCGGCAAGGACCCGTCGAGCGGGCAGGGGGATCCACGGCCGGCAACACCACCGACATGGCGCACTCGAGCGACTCCGGGAACGCGTAGGTCCGGCCCCCGTGAGCGGCGCGCGGTGAGGAACGGCGGACTTGGGGTTGGTCGGTATTCTATTTACCGTCCGGCCCTTAGGCCTCTCCTGGTCGTTTGATCGCTCTCCTGCGGCGGAGATCGATCTGACTAGTTGCCCGGCGGCGCCAAGTCTTCCCGGTCCCACGACGGCCTCGTGTTCAAGGCGAGCCCAGGATGGCGAGGTCAGGAGAGCATGAAGAGCGCAAAGATGGAGCTCCGCTTTAGATGGAGGCGGTGTGGACCCCGCACCGTGCTTCGTCGACCGGCGACCAGGGGCGATGCCAGGTTGAAACTTGTTGGTGCCAGGCACCCTTAAATTTTTTAAAATCCACTATTGAAAACAATTTTTCACCATATTTGTATGTTAAATCTTCACATCTATAGAGAAAGGCACCCATCTGACTTATTCTAGCTTCGCCCCTGCCGGTGACTTGGGATCCTGCTCGTCGTCCAGTGCGCATCCTCATGCCCGTCGGCCGTCGTGCACGCGCCAGCACGCACGCGCTTGAACACGAGCTGCTGCTGCCCCTAGCATAGCTCCGGCAGCGGGAACGCCCATGGGCAGCACGCCGGCCGACGGTGCGACGTGCGCATGGTCTCCAAGGGATCCAAGAGCTAGTCCGCAGCCAGAGGTGCGCGCTCGTTGCAGCAGCGCGGTGGAGTGGTTCTCGTTCGCTGCGGCCCGGCTCCAGGGGTGGATCAGCAGCCTCGTGCGGCCAAGATCGCCAATTCGCTATGAACGTACAGTTTCAAGCGGCGTCAGGTTTCCACGCGTGCTATGCTGCTGGGCTGTCGTTCAGTGCGCGCCGCCCGCCGCCGGCTGCACAGCTTGGTAACCTTGGTTCGTTGCCAATGTCGCCGGCTCGTCTCCATGACGATCGTGCGCACATTTGTTACCCGCGCTGGCAGCGACACCCCTGCGCAGTGATGCCGCCCAGAACTGGCCGTCGTCGAATGAACCGCGCGCAATGGAAGGGCTCGCACTACCTGAACGTTATTGGCATTTTTATTTAATGTTGATGTGCTTCCCGTTTGGTCAGTGGAGAATCTTCAGATGCACTTGGAAGATTCATAAGGTAAGCTGAATGTTGCCAGTCACGAACGGTAACACTCAGATTTTATGTAGATTCAGGCTTGTTGTACATGACTGAATATCCTCGTACAAAATGTACTTGAAAGGTTCGTATGGTATATAAGCACAACGTTGATAGTTGTTATGTTAAGAAAAAAAAAAGTCTCCAGGAACGCAGAAGGTGGGTGGTGTACTCCTTTTGTTGCAAAAGAGAATGTAGGATTTCGCATGCATGTCGAGCATCAGAAGCTAATTGCATATGAATGCGCAACAACAACACGAACTGAATTTGCACAAGTCATGCATGCAGGTGAATATTAGTGTCTGAAATCTGAATGCGTCCATTTGCTGTCCGAAGCCCGATGGGACGCTTTGTGCCTCATGTCTTCTCAGTCCCTCTTGATCAGGGTCTCGTGCAGTTCTGTTGATGAATGAATATGAATGGAATCGCATTTTGTAGGAGCATACATGACCTTCATTCTCACCCCCAAATTATTTATCTGTCGTGGGTTTCTTTTTTTTCCTTGTACCACTCCATTTTCCAAGCAGTTATGAGTAATTGTATCACTCTCACTATAAGAAGTAGAAGATCGACGTAGACGACACTCTACCGCCGCTGCGATTGTCCTAAGAGAGGCGGAGGCAGCATTAGTGCAGCAGCTACCGGGGTCCGGGGCTAGGCATCATCTCCGCCACCACGCAACGCGAACGCGCGCGGTAGTCGGCGGCGGTGAAGAGTCACCCGAACTTCCAGGCTCTGTGGCCATCGCAGAGCTCAAGCGTCCCGCGCCACGCCCACGCGCATGCGCCGGTGGCACGCGCCGCCGGGCGCGACATGGACCAGTCCAGCAGCAGGGGGCTGCCCGACCGGCGATGTCACCGGCATGGCGCACTTGAGCGACTCCGGGAACGTGTTGTTCCGGTCTCCGGGCATGTAAAACGGCAACCGGCGCTCGCCGGCATGGCCGATGCTCGAGCTGGGGTCGTCATGTGCGGCAAGGAACATGCATGGTCACCGTTGATGGAGACGTCTGAAGCCAAGGAATTAGGATGAGAAAGCAAAGCTTGCTATTGCTATGCCATCGCCAATTGTAATCGATGGCTGCTGCTCGATCACTCTGCGACCTAGTAATACTTGTTCCGTTTGGGCTCTTGAGCTGCTCGCAGATGAGCAGGGACAACCTGGTTGCTGTGCTGCTCGTTTTGGCCTTGGCGTTGCCCGTTCCATCTTCACCAGCCGTTATCACCGGTCGGCAGCCGGCATGCTGCTCTGCTCGGAGCTTCTTCATCCAGTGAGCCATGCATGCATGGCGCCGCCCAGCAAGTCAGCGCTGCTGGATGCAGAGCTTCAATTCTTCCCTCCCTGGCACAAATGCCATGCCGGCCTGCTCCTCATAAGCACGCCATCCTGCCGTTGCACTGAATGCGACGCAGCGCAAAGCACGGACAACTAACGCCACGCCATGCCTAGGGTCCCGCGCCCCGCGTGCTCTAACAGAAGAAGTCATCTTCTGCTTCAATAGTCCTAACAAAGCAAAAACTACAATGCACCTAAAAAAACAATTGAAGTTGCTCTTCTGCTCATGAACCCTCTGAGATCTCAATTTTCCTCATGAACCCTCTGAACCTACGGCTCCTCCTCTGCTTTCTCCCTCCTCAGCTGCCAAACAACATCACAAAGATCACACAACAAAGTCCGCTCATACTGGATGACCTCACGATCAATCCACACATAATAGCCGCAAATCCCCAGGCTTCTACACTCAAATTGATCAGTAAATCAGAAAATTAATCGCAGAGTGGACCTAATCGAATAGAAAAACCTAAAGAAAGGCATACCAATCCTAAAGGGCATCTGTAGTACCTCTGGCCCAGGCTGTCGTCGCTCCATGATGTCTAGCAAGGCGTGTTCCTATTGCAGCGGCACTTCACCAACGTGGAGTAGTCATACGGACCTACTCAATACGGCACCGACGCCCTCAACCTCTCCATCTCCCCGCCTCCTCTTCCTCTCAACAACGATGTGGACCAATGTGACGAGCGCGAGCTTGATGACGCCATGGCTGCAGCCTCTCTCCTGCGTCGCCGGACCGCGCTCCCCTTGTTGACAAGAACCCTAGGTCCGCCACTAACCCTAGGACCGACCTAGGGATCCGATCAACCTTACTGGGCTCAAACTATATTAAATCCAAACTATACTCCAAACATGTTATTCTAATAGTTATGGATTGGTAATTTTAACCTTGGTACAAAAAAATAATCTCGAACTGAAAATTATCCCGTGCTTTCTTTTTTGTGCGGGTCCCACCAAAACAGTATGGACCTGTGCATACTCGCCTAGCATTTATCATGCACTTCTCTTTTGGGTACCTCTTAGTACCTCCCCTACTTAGCAGCCACCGGATCGAGTGACATAAGCCATCCATTTTTTCTTCAACCATTGTAAAAAAGTTGATTTTAAATATGTCACATGAACTACAATTTTTCCTAAATATGTCACGAACTACTGCTAAAAGCCTTTTATTTTCTTTTTGCGTTCGTGTTTCTTTTTTCAGTAAAAACTCATGGGTCTATTCCTTAAATATGCTACTTGCATTAATAAAGTTATCAAGATTTCTTTTAAATAAAGATAGGACAATTTCAAGGTGCAACATTCCTAACTTACTTAACTCACGGCATACTATGCATTCTTTTCATACAATTCTTGATAGAGGTACCTAATTCAGATTACAAAATTTAGTTAATAAATAAAATTATGAATCGATTATTGATGAGATATGTCCAAGAAATACACTAAGAAATAGAAAAATAGCCTTCTCCTTTCGCAAGCGACACCATGAACTCCTGCAGTATGGTTGCACATTAAACCTAGCACGTCAATTATTTGCACAGTTCGATGACATATTCTATACTATATTCTTCATCATTACCATGTGATCTGCTCATCTTAGAATTCCAAACAAGGGCATCGAAGAAAATGCTCATCTAGACGACAATACCACCACTTTATTTATTATTGATCACCAGAAAATTCTAATGTATACATAAACGTAGCACACTCGATCTGATCGATCTCAAATAAAATCTAAAACACTCGTCTAGTGAAATCAAATAATCGAAACAATAGTTCTTAGAACACAAAATGCGCTGGCTAGCTAGCTACGAGGACCTGGACGTAGTAGATAGATCCATTCATGCATTCAGAGGTGGAAGCACCCCAAGAAGAGCTTGACGATGGCCTCCCTGAGCGAGAAGGCGCCCCTGGGGTGGTAGCCCTTGCACGCGTCGTCCTTGCAGTCGCAGACCACCCCGAGCCTCTCGAGGTCGTGCGCCTGCGCCGGCTGCTCCTTGACGTCGACGGGGTTGTTGAGCACGGCCATGTCGCACCGGACGGCGAGGCAGTCGTCCCTGAGGAACTCCGACCTCTCCAGCTCCTCCCGCCGGATGAACTGGGAGCAGCCCAGGGCGGCCTTGCGGGCCTCCTTGCTGCTGAAGGTGGCCGTGCAGGTCCGGGTGTGCGGCCGGCACGCCGCCGCCGCTGGCGGCGGCTTCGGCTTGATGTCGCGGTGGGGGTGGGACACCAGGGAGAACCCAAACTCGACCAGGACGTCGTCGGCGTTGTTGGCGGCGTCGGCGTCGTCTTCGAGCTTGAGGAGGAGGGAGACGAAGCCGGCTGTCTCGGCGCGGTTGCCGTCGGGGAAGAGCTGGATCCGCCACGTGCGGCCCGCCGCCTCGAAGGCGCACGAGTCGATGCTCCGGCCGTTGCCGTACATGGTCTTGATCCGCTTGTAGCCCTCGATCTTGAACATGTGGCACTTGGTGGCGGCGGCCGTGGCGGCGGCGGCGGACACGGTGACCTCCGACGCCGTCGTCGACATGGCTCGGGGGCTCTACTAGCTTGCCGTCGTCGTCGACATGGCTCGATCGGCCGGGCTCTCCTAGCTACTTACTGGCCGGATGATCTGATCTGAATGGAAGGGGAGAAGGATATGTCACTCAGTGGTGGATGGGTGGAAATGGATCTCATCAGCTCAAGGTTTATATAGAGACGCGCATCGCGGAGTGAGGCTGGCGGCGCGTGATCGCTGCATGCGATCGCCACGGAGATATTATCGCTGGAGCAACTGGGATCCGGTAACAACCTGCGCCTTTCAGATCGCGGTAAAACAAAATATCATCTTGTCACGGTTCGACCTGGTCATCATCTCAGGCAGAAAGAACAGGGGGAGTAGGATTATGGGCTCTCAATTACAGGCCAAGGCCAATGATGGCCCATATATGCGGCAGTTCTACCTAGCAGATCGAGGCCTGTTTGGTTGTGTGCCGAACTTGGTCACTGTATGCCAGATGTCTTTGACAGTTGTTTTTAGATACATATCCCAAAAAAAAAAGTTGTTTTTAGATACATGTTTTGATTCTGACCCCTCAGTTTAACATGCCAGAATTTTTCCCATTAAGGTACGCGACACTGGAGTTGGCAGCTCTGGAAGGAGGGGCAACTCAAGGGTGTTCAGGAATAGCGCGATACCAAGCCGCTACAATTAATTCATATCATAAAGGGAAAGGAAGAAAACTGGATAGCAGCAGGGCTTCCCTGGTTCTCTTTAGTGACTAGTACATATACTAATAACTTCATGTTTAGGAGCTGACACATCTCTGGTTGTATCCATGCGGAATATAGCAGAGCTGATGTCCTGCGTTGGCGTGTGCATCCACTAGCCATGTGTTGTTGTAACCGGAGTTCAGAATTTTGGCCAAAATTTGCGGGGAATATTGATCCCACAAGCAGTGGCGGAGCCAGTTTTTGCTCATAATTAGGGCCGTCGCGTCGTCTTGGCAGCCAGTTGAGTGGACGCCGGCGGCGGGATCCCCGTTGCCGTGGGCGGTGGGCTGGCGCACACCGAGGAAGAGAGACTCGCAGCGGCGCAGCGCCGTCGCAGACCGCACGAGGGTGGGCGCCGTCGGGCGGGGACGGGAGCGCCGCATGGCAGAGCTCAGGGGCGAAGCAAGACTAAAAGATCATCGGGGTCCTGTGTAGAAGAGAATATGGGTCATTAAGTACTATTAACTATCATATACAATGATTTACCATTGATTTTTCAAAATTCGTCGGGGTCGGCGGACCACGATCACAAGCTGTAGCTCCGCCCCTGGCAGAGCTCCGGCCTCCGGGTCGAGCGAGGCGGCGCAACCGCGCAGGAAGCGTCGTGGGTGCGTCGAGCAAGACTGCAGGAGCTGCAAGACGGCGGCGGACGGACTGGAGGACAGCTGGTTGCTTCAGGTGTTTGCCCTTAGGGTTTTTGGGCCAAAAACTATTATGGGTATGTAGGCTTTCATGGGCCACGACTAGGGCCTCGGCCTGGGCGGCCCTAGTCGCAGCTCAGCCAATGCCTACCAGTAGGGACCGGTAAAATAAATATACCATTAATATCTGTTATTTTTTGACCAAAGTCGGAAGGGGAAGCCCCTACCTATTTTTTATATTTTTTATTCCAAACCCAATTTTTCGCTCCTACAGAGAGTTGAACTTGGGTATGCTGAGTGCTACTCAGGTTCTCTAACCACTAGGCTAGAGGCCCTTTCACAATTTTTTTTATGAGAAGTTTTAAATTTCAGTCAAATTTTCACCAATTTCAAAAATTCTGGCCGAAAACTGGCCTAAAAGTCCTTACAGTCCCTTTCTTTTTTTACTTCATCTGGTAGCCAAAACATTGGTCGTAACTACAAATCTTTTCATCTTTTTAATAAAAATGCACCACTCTTCTGGGTATTCTAGAAAAATACACACTAGAGTTGGAGCAAAGATTCTGTTAAACTTGAAAAAAAGTTATTGATTCTGTTTTTCTTGGATACAGTTTAGATGAGTTTGGCAGAAGCTTTCTTATTGGAAACATAGTATAGACGTAGACGCTCACAAACACGTCACACTCACCTCTATAAATATATGCATGCAACCATACCCCTATGAGCACATCCGAGAGAACGAGACGTCAGATCTCGAGATTGATGAAATCACCATAGACACCTCACTATTGACGGAAACGTCGCCTACCACTGAAAAAATAACACCGGTTAAATCCAAGAATAAATCTACAAAAATATGGCACCAGTCCTAAGTCGAGGACTCGAACCCTAGTTGGCAGGTTCTACCACAAGAATCCTTACCAGCTGATTTATGATCAATTCACAATCATGAAATTGTTTGGAGGTTAACAAATCATCCCCACAAGCAAAGTAAGTGAGCCATTTCTTTTTTTGCAAGCAGTACGTGAAGTAATCTGATTTTCATCTTTGAATTAGTTTTTTTCTCGGCCATTGATCCGTGCACGACCCTACTCTTTCTTGTCGAGTCAGTCTTACCCATTCCTTGCATTCGGGCACATCTTCAATTGATAGTTGAGGCATGCCGGCAAACCCAAAGATAGAACATCAAGGAAAAATAATCAGTTGATTAAGTTCCATGACGATGGAATCTATCCTTTTAGGTTTGAGTCTGTGACAAAGCAGAGGTGCTCATATTAGATTTGTTTTAGAAATTAGCGACATGTTCTTTCACCAAAAAGTGGTGGGGCTCCATCCATTATATCCCAGAGTCTTTTTAATATTGAATATGAATTCACATAAGGAACATCAAATATACGATATAAGTCCGGACAATCTGGATAGTTAATTCTGAAAATAGATTCGGATAATTGGATCAGAAACCCATTTGGCCTAGCCTAGAAGCCCATATTAGAGTCCATCCATTATATCCCAGTGTCTTTTTAATATTGAATATGAATTCACATATTTTCTAGGAACATCAAATATACGATATAAGTCCGGACAATCTGGATAGTTAATTCTGAAAATAGATTCGGATAACTGGATCAGAAACCCATTTGGCCTAGCCTAGAAGCCCATATTAGAGTCTTGTTTGGCGAGCCCCATATCTAGAAAATTTTATATCTTTTGGAGCTAGGTACTGGTAACTCCAAGATATTTTGAACCAATTGTTTTGGAGATATGTCACAAGCAATTGAACCAATTGTTTTGTTTATAGTTTATACTAAATATAGTATAAATTCTCATTTAGATTCAAGAGGGTAAGTGTAGTTTCTTAATTTTTACTAAACTATTTATATGTTAAATTAAAGTTACTACGCTCAAACTTAAATACTTAGAGCTGTTTTACAATGATTGTAGAGGTACCTAGATGTACTTGAAAGTACCTGGTATTTTGAGTAAAAAATTAAATTAAATAAAAAAACATTGTGGTAATCTTACTTAATTGGAAACTATTTGTGGGGAGATTCATAGGCGAAATTTATAGGGGAATCATAGACCGAGCACCGGCGGAGGAGAAGCAAAGACGGTGAAAAAAATATATTTTTGCCAGGAGAAATTACCCGTATGCCCTTTTTTAAATTTTGAAAAAAATATAAAATCAATAGTGGGTCCCACCATTTTTGTATCTAGTCCCACGAATTTGGTACCTCTGGGTACCTTCGGGTACCTCTATTTAGGTACCTTTGGGTACTTCCTTTGTTTCCACCGTCCGATTTCTCAAAACGGATGGCTCTAATTAATTCCAATCATTGTAAAATTTCTCACTAAATTTTTTAATTTAAATTTAAATATATCATATTACTATATTTTAGTAAAATAGGATAAATCAAAATATTTAACAAAAATATCAATAAAATTAAAAATTAATATAAATTATTTATACCGACTGTCAATTTAGTAGAGCTTTTTTCCAAAATCTACGAATCTTAGAGAAAAGTTGAAAAGTTTGTGGAACACTTAAGTATTTTCATTTCTTTAGAAACTATAAAGTTTTAATGTTAGTGGTCAACTTAATACATATAGGAAGTGTTAGAATAGTTGGTATATTGCTATATTTTTGTAGGGTAAAATAATCAATTTTTCTATGTAGTGTGGTAGAATAATGTTGTGTACTCAGCTCCAGGAAATTATCATTTTACCTTTTTTTAATCACAATGCATTTGTAATTTAGACTTGTACTATGCCGAGATGCTTGGAGCACATATTTGTATATATAGCTTTTGCTGTTATCGATGCTTGTTGTGATATTTTCTCCATATTGACATGTAAAAGGTTTCTTCTTAGGTAATAGATTTGTGTCGAGTCGAGTTGTTGTCATGTGATAGTTATGCTACATGTGAGGACAAGTTTCTGAAAAAGAGAGAGTAATGCCTTGCACGTGTAGTAGATTGGGCCTTATGAGCTGGATCAACATTATTGTAGGCCCGTTAGGGATAACGATAAAGATGAGATTGGATTTGTTAGATCTTATCTCCAAAAGACTCTTTATATCTTTTCTAACTTACAAAAATAGAGATTTTGGTGAAAAACACCCTCCAACAGCCTCTTCAATTGGATATCCAAATATAGATATTCTCTATTCCGGATTTCTTGCTAACGAAAGATGGAGAGCGAGATGACTCTCTAGACTATGCACAAGATATAGAAAAGCTATTGGAAAGTATAAAGATATAGAAAATAATTTTTACTCAAATGACTCTCCAAATGATAATTTAGAGAGTATATTTTAGATAGGCTCTTGGAGATGCTATTAAGTAAGCCTCACTATATATGCAGAGGGAATGTATCACTCAAAAGCATCCTTGACCTGAACATTTTATTATACTAGTGTCCCTTCTACTATCGTTTCCTTGTTGTGGAGCTACTACCTCCAATGAGATCGTGCTACTTTGGTTAATGGCCATCTAGATCTAGGTTCTTGACAAATTTCATCCTATATAAATAACCTGTTAGGATCAAGAAATACATCAACCATGTTAAGCTAATTATTTTTTTCTATTATATATCGTAAGTTTAAGTTGTATTACAAGCCACAAACACTATCGGTTAATTTTTTTTCATCTTTTAGATAAAGGGTGTCTCTATTAATCAAGGAAATGAAAGTATCCCGGTCTCCGCATTTCAACAAGTTCACCATTAATTATTAAAAGATTTCATCACGAAGCAGGACACTTCACGTCGTAAAACAGCAGAGGTTCACTATGACGTAGACCCCGTCTACCATAGAGGGTGCACACCAAACCAATTAAAATGATAGAGAAATGCAAAATTCTAAAAGCTCAATCTATTACTAAATCTCCAGCCATTCTTGGCAAAAAATATCCATGGTTGATGTCTCAAGTAGATATCATGCCTTTTGTAGAAATAAACGGCCTGCACTTTTTTGTAGCAAAGACCACATTTTTGTTTAGTGCGTACTCCTGAAGAATCTTGCATTGTTAAAAAACAAATCATTACGGCTTAACCATATGGCCCAAAATATGGCACCTACTCCGGTCATAATAAGTTTCTTAAGCTCAAAATCAGTACCCTCAAGCCATGAGCTAAACAGATGAGAAACATTATTTGGGGGAGTCACACCAAAAGTAATGTAAATTATTCTCGATATTAACTTATATGAAACACAATAAAAAAAATAAGTGTTGAATTGTTTCTTCATGATTACAGAAACAACACTTCACATTTCCATGCCATTTTCTTTTTACTAAGTTGTCCTTGGTTAAAATTACTTCCTTGTTGACGAACCAAACAAAATTTGATCCGCAGGTACATATTGGTAGCAGTGATATTGTCATTCATTATTGCATCATACATAGAGTGTTATAGAAAAAACCCCGTCTAGTGTAAAGACCATCTAAAGGTATTAGTTTCACTTGTTAGCTCTATGTTTGCAATTTTTGTTACCGGATCATGCCAAGCACCAAGTTTTGCTCCTACTAGAGCTCGTCTAAACGAGATATTTAAAGGAGTACTGCTAAGCACATTAGAGATAGTGTCATGTTTTTTCCTAACAATATTATATAAGATTGGATATTGCTCCCTTAAAGTGTTATTTCCTAGCCATTTATCCTCCCAGAACCTAACTTGGGTGTCGTTCTATGATCTAAAATTTCCTAGAGATAGAAATTGATCTTTAACACTCACGAGGCCGGACTAGAATTGTGAATCGCTAGGTTTCTTTTCCACTTGAGTAAGGGTCTTGTTGTTTAAGTATTTGTTTTGCAATACTTGTTGCCAGGTACCATTCTCATTCAATAATTTAAATAGCCAATTGCTCAGAAAGCATTTATTTTGTAAATTATGGTCTAGAATTCCTAAACCTCCCTGTTCCTTTGGTCGACATAATATATTCTCTCTAGCAAGACTATATTTCTTTTTGTGTCCATCACTTTGCGAAAAGAACCTGGACCTATAATAGTTCATTCTTTTTAGAACTTCTTTTGGCACTTAAAAAAATGATAACATGCAAAGAGAAATAATGCTTCCCGTTCCAATTACTTAATTTCTTTTCAAACTTATCTTCTATCATCTTCCAATCTTTATTATTAATTTCTATGGTGCATTGGAATTCCCAAATATCTAAAAGGATATTCTCCCATACCAAATCAGATTCAATTGTGTATATTCTTGTGTATGACCTTTTGCCTCTCCATAGTAGAATAACTCACTTTTATGGAAATTTATCTTCAAGCCTGACAATTGTTCGAAGACACAAAGTAAAAGCTTCGTATTTCTAGTTTGTTCAAGACAATGTTCCATAAATAGAATAGTATCATCCACATATTTTAGTACACAAAGACCATTGTCAACAAGATGGGGCACTAGACCATTAATTTTGTTCTGTCATAGAAGGGAGATTAAGCTCCATCATATTTGTTGGGGCTAGAGCCATTCGTAACTAGGCTTAATGCGTGGATGATTGTGTTAGTTGACAGACCTATAAAGTCCTTTTCTGATCATTTGGTCCACTTTTACTTCTCTGGTCATTGGCTAGTGTTTTGTTTTGGATTTTTTATATATAATATTGATTTGAGACACCTACCATCTATTATTTTTATGCACCTCTACACCGCCACCGTTACCATCATATCCTCTCCAGATTGACACTTGGCACAACCTAGCATGTGGTATGCATATAGATACCCTTTCCACGCCACCACCTAGCTTCCTACATCAGTATAATCTCCACAAATGATTCTTACCTAATTTCTTTTCATATTATTTTCTTTATCTATTCTTCAAATATAACTAATGGCTATACCTTTGATCTATGATTATCGACATTATAGATTTTTTTTGTTTTTAAAATGATTTTGTGTTGCAGCTTCTGTCTTGATGAATACATTGATTTATTATTTCTAAATTAAAACTTGCGTAGTAAATTAATAGATATGGGTACCAAAATATTTTTCAGTATTTCTATTTCAAAATGTATCTACTAACCATTTATACTATACATCGGAACTCTATTAAATAATTTGCTTCTAAGTATCAATGGAAGTTGAAGCACCATATGTTATTATTTCTTGAAAATTTAGTCATTAATTAACTGTTTTTGACGTGGACTTTTTGTTTGGTTTCCAAGTTCATATACAATACAATTAATGTTTCTATTATTTTTATTCTTAATTTAATTTTTTGTTAATACTATTCAACATGTAGTCTTTAGATTGATCTACACAATTAAGTTACCATAAAAGTAAATAGTGCACATTGTTTCACAATTAATGTGGTAATTTTAAGTTTTATTTCAAATTGTAGATATTTAAAAATATATTCTACTTGGGCTCTTTACATATTTTGCTTTCATTCTCAATGGATATTAATTTCTATTATATTAACTCCAAACCAAGTTATTTAGTTATGGTATCTATCATAGTTCTTCATTTAGCTATTTTTCCGTCAATTAATAAAAAGTCAACTATTAATTTCCTTCATTTTTAAATTCTAAATTAAGTTATTTATGTATACTTTTGACATGGATTCTTTGGTCAACTGCTAGTATTTCTATTTTTTAATTACTAATTTATGTACCTTTTATCTCATATTTGACGTGGACTTTTTGGGTTATTTTACACCGTCAAATCACCACAAAAATCAGCAATATATATTCTTTTATCTTTGACTGAATTAATCAATTCTAACCTCTTGAATGTAGTTGTTGTTTTTATTTTGATATATCACATCTTGCAGTTTCAAGTCATCAAGCATTGCAAAGATTCTTGAATAGAATATTATAGATAGTTGCTCATCTCTCATCTCTCTCTCATATAGTCAGCAGGAGTACTTAATGGGTTCCCTTTCTTCTAAAAAAAATTAAGATACCACATAGAATTCAGAGGTAATAACAGGCTCACTATATACTGATACTGTGGATCATTTAAAGTAAAAACATAATTCAACACAATTAAGACACCTTACAAAGAAAAGTGAGAAAACACTTTAGGTGTATATATACCAAAATAAGCTATGAAATATACATACCAGAGAAGAAAAAAAAGTTGCTACTTAATAAAAACACGCTGCGTAATTCACAAGCCATAAAAACTAAATGGAACAAAACATAGCTCTCAAAAAAGGAAAGTGAATACGGAATTTAGCCCAGAGCTGCCAAACCAATAGAAAAACAATAAATCCGTTCCTATTTTCTCTTATAATTCTTAATATGCTTTTGTACTAAGATGGATGAGTGAAAAATTACAAAATTTACTCCTACCCTATGGCCTTTTTCAGTTTTATAAAGTTTTAAAAAAATCATGCAAGCACAAAATTCAAAAACTAATACGGTGAAAATAGAAAGCAGCATAAAACGCTATTTCATTACCTCTCTATTTATTGGGATCTTCTATTTCCATTGGCATCGTACAGCCAGCATGGGTATCTTGAAATTTCCTTTGGCATGTTCTCAATCATCGTGGGGTATTTTGCTCTTCAATGGTAACAGTTCATTTGACTTTTGTGTGCAGGTGGTTGCTCAAACATTGATTGAATGCCTGATATATATAAAATAGCATGTTCATTTTAATTAACTTAACCATGCATGCATGTCAACAACACTTTCTTGCTGATCTTGGCTCGCGCACTGACTAATAATTCATCATTCCTAATTTCAGCTTTTATGTTAGTGTGAGAAAATAAATACAGCAAATCCACAGCAGAAAGGTAAAAACAGAATGCAAACTATCTATTTGTACATGTAATGTTAAATAGATATACCCAATAAATAATAATTGCACATAGCAAGGTCTGTAGCCTACCCCAACTTGCTTGGGACTAAAGGCTATGTTGTTTTTGTTGTTGTAGCAAGGTCTGTAGCTCTTCCATAGTTCCATGCTTCATCCATATGTAATCTGATTTCACAGCTCTCAGGACAGAAGAAAAATACCAGCGATTAGATAAGAGGAACTGGAATTTTATTTTATACAACATAAATTTATGTTCAACTACACCAATAGGAATCAAACATCTTATTTTTCACTTGCCAGTGATAAAAGGATGGAAAAGTGCTTCTTCTACGGTTAACCTCTTTGCTGGTTCCAAGGCAAATATTTTGTCAAGAAGGTCTTTGAAACTGGATGCTGTTTTTGGGTCCTCTCCAGGAATGTTTGAAATATAAGAACCAATGCCCTTTGGTTTGATGTTAAAGATTAACCTTCTCATAATCTTGTTCGTCACAGGATCCTTGTCGGTGGCTTGAAAATTCAGATCGCGATTGAAGTGTTGCATCGTAAAGGCACCTTTTCCAAGCATCTTCTTAGGGAAGGGGCCCTTCAACTCCATATGAAGCCGAAGCATCTCATTGTTTGATTTTCCTGGGAATAAGACTTGTCCTGTGCAAAGCTCATATAGACAGCAACCGACTGACCACATGTCCAATGGGTGGTCATAGGGCAACCCAAGAATAATCTCTGGTGCCCGATAGAAACGACTGACAAGGTAAGGTGTAACCTCGTTCTTTCCCGCTAGCATAGCATTACCGAAATCACATAGCTTCAGCACATTCTTAGCCTGATTCACCAAGATATTGTCAGGTTTTATATCACAGTGCAAAACCTTGCAATCCTTCAAGTGCTTCAGGGCGATGAAAATCTGCTTTGCATATATCCTCACCGCAGTCAGTTTAAGCCCGATATTACGACCAAATTTCTTTAACACCTCACGAAGATTCATGTGGAGGGATTCAAGAACTAAGCAAAGATGGTTCCGGTACCTGAAATTAGAGATATACCGCACGCAGTGGTGCTTGTCCTCGCGGTCTGCACTTGTTAGTGTTTCCAGTATCGCGATCTCCTGCTTACCTGCCTTGTACATTGTAGCATTGCTCCTAATAATTTTAATTGCAACTTTCTCAGGATCACCTCTTCCAGTTTTTAAATCTTTTGCTCGCACGACCCTTGAGAACACACCCGTTCCATGTGCTGCTGTGATCTCATATCGGTCACCAAGCAACTCGCCAAGCCGGTAAGCGTAGTACCCATCTGCATCATCCCAGTTGTCAGGATGAACATTTCTTTCAGTTTGCAAACCCACCTTACCAGATTTCGTCAGAATTCCAGCCGGTGGTGGTCTTTTAGCAACCTTATTAGAGATCACTACTGCTGTTCTATCTCTATTGTTAGCAGATGCCCTCGTGGTAGCTAAAATACCAACACGAGCAGGAGGCTTTTCCGCATTGGCAATAGAGCAGTTATCATTATCGTCTTTCGGATGTGCTATTTTCTCCCCATCAACAGATTCCAGCTGCTGCTTCTTCTTGATCTGTTGCTGTTGCTGATCGTTAGACTTCACCACGGTGGCTTCTGTCCTCCGGTTTTCATCCTCAACTTTTCCAGCGTGTTCCTGAACTGCAATCTTCTGTTCAATAGTTACCATCTGTTCGTGCTCCTCTTTAAGACCTTTCTCCTTGAAATAATTTTCCTTCGCTTCTTCAGACCTCTGCCTTTTATGCCTACCTTTCTCCTCTGTATCGTCTTTCAGAACAAGATTATGAGACGTTCTGTATTTCGAAGAATCCCTGTGGCTGGCACTACTGTCGCTAGCCCTGTCGCGCACTTCAGTCGCACTGTCAACCCTGTGATGCCGATGCTTATCATCAGAGTTTCTCCTCCTCTCATCATCATGCCTTGAACTACCACTCGGTCTTTCCCTCCCCCGGCTTTCATCACGGCCGCGAATAGATCCGCTTCGGTGCGATCTTCTGTAGTGATGGCTGCTTCTTTCATCACTATGCCTACGAGTTCCCCTGTAACTTTCCCGGCTATTTGCGGAATAACGATCGACATCCATAGCGGCAGCGGCTGCACCGTCGACTACCTCCCCTTCTTCTACCTCGTCGCCGGCCACCGCGTCGACCGCAGAGTCGGCGTTGCGGTGGTGGAGCTTGCGGCGCTTTGGGGAGCCGTCGTCGTCGGGGAAGCGGCAGCGTTTGGTGGGGGAGTTCGACGGGCTCCGCGACGGGCACCAGCGCCCTCCGTCGTCGGCCATTGCCATGGCTATATGGGGAGGAGATGAGCTAGGTTAGGTTAGGGCTCGAACCTGCCTGGGCAGCAAGATGCCTGTGCGAGCCGCGCGAGTCGATTCTTCTGAAAGCGGGTGCAGCGACCAGATCAACAGCCCGTCTCTGCTTTTATTTACGGAGGACGGAAGATCTCCTCGTTCGGCAGGGGCGCAGAGTTCTTTCGTGTTCGGATCGGATATGGTCCGCGAATCCGAAACGGTTCCTCTCTCTCGGCAAACGAAGGCGTCGGGGCGTCGTGACTCGAGTCGGGAGCAAACCGTTTCCCCTGCAGAGATTTTTTATTGATCCAGTTTCAGAATTTTGTACCTGGTTTCTTTTTTGTGGCACAAAATTTGCATGTATGTCATTTGCAAGGGCCAAACTTTTTTTTTTGAGAAGATCACCATGCTTACAAAGTGCAAATCGTTGAATCTGAAACATCTTTAGGCATGGCTCTAGGGATGTAAGTGGATACCCAATGGGTTTTTTTGTCAGTCACTCTAGTTCATTTTTCTAAGTTTTGGGTCGACCCAATGACCCAAAACCATATGGACTTGCATCCCTATATGGCTCAGACCTGAAACCTACGAGTAACTTATGTATGGTATTTCAGAACTTTGTTAAATTTTCTGTAGCTTTTTCTAAATTTTTAAGCAAATGAAATACAATGCATTTCCTTATTTTCTTATTTTCCCCTGACGAAGCATTTTGTTTACAAATATTGATGTGTGATTTAAATCATTGGTGTGTTTAGTTCCAAAAGGAGGTGGAGAAAGTTTGGTGAAAATGTCACATCGGACACTGTAGCGCACTATAGCACTTTTCGTTTGTTTGTGGTAAACATTGTACGTCCTATCATGACCTAACTAGACTTAAAAGATTCGTCTCATCGTGTACATCAAAACTAGGTGTGTTTAGTTCCAAAAAAGGGTGAAAAAAATGGTGAAAAAGTCACATCGGACACTGTAGCACACTGTAGCACTTTTCGTTTGTTTGTGGTAAACATTGTCCTACCATGACCTAACTAGGCTCAAAAGATTCGTCTCGTCGTGTACATCAAAACTATGTAATTAGTTTTTTTATTTACCTATATTTAATGTTCCATGAAAGAGGAGAGAGATTTGATGTGATAGGTGAATAGTGAAGTTTGGAGAGAGAATTTTTGAACTTAAACAAAACTAGTATGAGTACTAGTGATATTTAATATTTTGTTTACAAATATTGAATTGATGAGTGATTTAAATCATAAACTTTTATCCGAGGTTCTTGGAGTCGTAATATGTATTTTTTTATGATTTTGTGAACTTAAACAAAACTAGTATGAGTACAAAATTCATCAACTAAATGCGTCCAATAAGTGAAGAAGTTGTTTTTACATATTTTGACTATGGGTTCAGTCAGTTCTCGACACACAACTATGTCACTTTATTTTCGGATTATTTGTTAAAACATGGTTCTAGTTTAAATGGTGTTGAGTAACCTGGAGCTGATCGATGCAAAGATGTTGCCACGTTGATAAGGCTAAAATAGGTTTTGCATCATTGAACACTATGCATTTTTGTTTAGAATAGTACCATCCCCTACTCCATTTTATTCAAACCCACCCCACTGCACGCACTTAATTGATTCCATCCGCTTTGCTGATGTAGAGCTAATTTACATCACATTGCAGCAATTTTGTTTTGCACATGTTAAAACTCAATGGGACAACATTATAGTTCCATCAGGGATTATTTTTCTGAAATCATTGAAAGGTGTGTAAATTACTCTCCCGGAAGCATTTAACTATGATAAAAACTACATTGGTGGTTCAAAATAAAAAAAATTTGTTAAGGGTGAAGGATTTCTCCACCGATGTTAATACACGAGCTTGTGCCAATTTCGTTAATAAAGAAGAGAGTTTTTTTACAGCCGGCGGGCCCGGAGGGAAAGATATAACAAGAGAGATTACTCTCGTGCTAGAAGTGACGCTAAGTCCTTAGCACGTGCCGCAATCTAGGTGGAGGCCTCTTTCTTAATTTTTGCAAAAAGCTCTATGGTGGCTAAAATTATCTCGTTCCTCTGTTTCCAGATTAATTTCCCAAATGACTAGCAGGGTGAGACTTCGTAGCGCCTTCCGCGGGGGGCCTTTGGTAGAGGTGAGATTGGCCCACCATTGCTTGGCAGTGTCGCCTATGCGCCAATTTGCAGGCTGTAGATCAGGCTGCACAGTCCATTGAGGGATGAGCTGCCAAATCCGTTTGGTGTATCTGCAGTCTTGTAGCAAGTGTGTGGCCGTCTCCATGGTACTTCGGCAAAGCACACAGCTGGGTGAGTGGGGCCACCCCCTGCGCTCTGGGCGATCTCCGGTCCAGACTCTGTTCTTATCCGTTTTCTCCACCAGTGTAAGTTTTTGACATAATCAAAGAGGGTCTTGGTATTTGCAACAAAATGACTTATGGAGAAAACTCAAACCAGAAGTCATATATGTGGTAGTTTTTACTATTTGCCCATTTTTAATGTGTTTCATAAATATTTATAATTTTACATTGACGTTAAAACTTATAGTACCACACTTTCGATTATTTTGATCATGGTGATCGACTTGGATAATGATTCTTTTTTAATTATAATAGATTTTGGCCTTTTATGTTGGATTTGTATTTTAGCTAAAAACAATATAAATTAGATTTTTCCTAATCTAAATCTGCATATACTTCCATTCATGGGCTAGGCGGCTAGGACGAGCAGATCACGGCAAGGGCCCACAAACATCTGTTTAATGCAATTTGTGGCCTGTAGGATGATAGGTGGTGAGGCCTAGAGGAAACTGGAAATGGGCCCTTTTAGCTATTGGCCTGGTGATCTAAATAGGCTCTGACACTGGCGGCCCAAGAGCGGTAGGGTGAATTGGAGGCTAAGCTCGGCCTAATTCATCCTACAGCTTAACATAACGCAAACCTTGAAGGTGGAGATATATATACAATATACTACGTAGGTTGGTTCATTAATCATTATCCATTTATTGTTAACGTGCTACTTAATTAATTTCCTAGTACTTCTGACACAAGAACTTTCTATCAGTACGTCAGCGAGTTAATACACGTACAAAACACTATATATATATATGCTCTGCTTGTGCACATAGCACTGTAGCAGACGGCATGTATCTCCTTATTTAATTGGTGATCGACTTGACTACTTGTCTTTCGCAGTTGCGCTGTATGTTAGGTGTATGCATGAGCTAAAAAACGCGCGTCAGAAATTTCCGATGCCTTCTTGCACAAGGCATGCAGCGGCACAGACAAGCGCGATCAGCACGGCCAAGAACCGTGTGATCACTGACTTGGCTTTTGTCCATTTGCTAATAACTCGGCAACCCGCGCAGTTTTCCCAATTTGAGCCTACGTGGACGGTTGTCAGTCACTCAGTCGTCTCGTCTAAACCAGGCCAGTTATTTGTTCAATTCCATTTGATATTTTATTAGTGTGTGTTGGATTATTTTCGCCGTATGCAATTTCATTATAAGAGTTTCTGTAATAGACCGTTCTTTTTAGGATTCTGTGAGAAACAGCTAAACAACACATCTCATATCCAACACTCGTCCTTTCAAGTTTCAACACACTTTATCAGGGCTCTACATTATCTATTTTCAATATATGACTATGTATACACACTCATAATTTTTTATCAATATCCATGAAACTAATAAAACAGATGAAAGTATTGTAGTTTTTCCTACCTTGCATTGTGACTACATACTATATGACACCTGCCTACATCTATATTTACAATCACACACACGTCTATATACGGAGTATATATGTACTAGTTTGACGCGCTTGATGGAGACATCATGGACAGTACGTCTTCTCCGATCCGTGTGTGGCTAGTTTCTGTGTCCCCCCTTACCTGATGCAAAAATGTTAAGATGAAATTAAATACCAGTTTTACTTTTCAAGCCCAATATGTAGATGATGATGATGCACAATTACGGGAAGTTTTAGTAATTTCACGTACTTTTTGGACGTGTCTCTTTGGCTGAGTTAGCTTGCTGCTCTGAAGGTTTGAACAGCGGCTGGGCCGACGAACATCCATTTCCAGTGGTTGATGGTAGTGAAGTCATCACGACGCCCTTAGCAGGAGCTGCAGCATGCAGGCAGAAGACAGATCCAACGAAATTAGTTGAAGCCATCCGTTGGAAAAAAAATTCAAAGACAGCGGCTCTTAACTCTTAAGACCTATAAGTTTTTCTTTTTAGTTTACCTCGTTGTCCACTCCTCAAACGGAGTGTTGTAAATATGGCCACCCTATTTCCGGGTTCTCCTTCTTTTTAATATAATAGGCAGCTCTGCTGCCGGTTCCTTAAAAAAAACTCTTAAGACCTATACAAAAGTTAATTTAGCACTCTGAAATTCTCCGGTTTCAGACTCAGCTCTCTTCTTCCTGCTCTCACTGCTTCTGCCAATTCTAAGGTACAAAACGACGGAGAGGTAGCCACTCCCTCCCTCCGGGTACTCTGCCTCTAAGCTCATAGCATGGCACCTTTAGCACGCAACCAAAGCACCTTTAAGTTCAGTAACCGAAGGTGCTGGCCTATGATTCAGGTGTGTTCATGTTGGTTCAGGATGAAACAATTCAGGATTGAGGACATGGGGCAAAGTGGGAGCGCCGCATGCAAGCAATGAACCCCAAAAGGATCTTATTAATATTCTAAACCTTAGATCTAGTGGGCTTCTAAAAAGGGTTAAAGGGAGGAACCACAGAGTACAACCAGAATCTTCAGATACACAAAAGCGGACAAAGACAGATTCAAAAAGGAAGGGAAGAAAAACGCAGCTAGCATCATGCACGTGCTTTTCGCGACACTGAAAAAACATAGGATTTCATCATGCTGCTTTTCCTTCTGACGGCAAAAGTGGAGGCTTTGGAAAGGTACCAACCTTTAGAGGACGCAGTATTTCCATGGGTTGGAGCTTGATACGCCGAAAAAGGCTCCACCGTCGGCGATACTCCGGTCTGGTTAGACACGGGGGGCATGATTTGCCCTGCAAGTGCGTCCGACATGGCAGTGATTAATCAACCAGTGACCTTATTAGCTTGTTGGTGCCTTTGGTGGTTTGCATTGCATTTAGATATACATAGAGAAGGCTTACCCTTGAAAGTCGGTGGTTTCTTCGACGGCATGTTGAACAATATTGTTCACGGCAATGTGTGGTATCAATAAGCTTATTAGCTTTCCCGTGTCTGTGTTGTGTCTGCTGTTGCTTCTAGTTTTGTGGTATACTTGCAAGCTAAAGGTGCCATGTATATATAGCACATAATAGGTATGTAGAATCAAGGAAATTGCGCACCATTGTCATTTGTATAATTTTTTTTCTCGTAATTGGGTATTTATGTATAATTTTTTTTCTCGTAATTGGATGATAGAACTTTCTTAGAAGATTGAGTAGAACAAGGCATAATTAACTGAACCTGCTGCGTAATGCATTATTCTTGAGCAAGTATTTTTTTAGATTTCCAGTCATAGAATGATAGATACTGCTGGCCTGTTGAACAGTTGCAAATAGGAAACCCACAGCAACCCAAGTCAAATGCTTCAATATTTTAATGCACTTGGTACCCTGTTCGATCATTTTTCTATGGTTTACTGTCCAATTCATCAACAAATACACACTTGTAAAAATGTAAACTCACTCATTTCTCTCCAATATTTGATACTAGTAGATTGCAAGTTCCGGGAGATTGACAAACGGTTAGTGCATGCATGAGACAACCTGGACAAACAATAATGCTGAACCCCATCGTGTATAGTACGTTGGTCTTCGTCCGTGTTGTTAGGTTCGATTTGCAGGCATGCATGGTTCCATACGTTTCATTTAATTGGTGACTTGACACGCGTTCCCAGCTCGTGTAGCCAGAAAACGCGGGAGCTATCCGCTATGTAAAAACTCGTCAAAGAAGACACACTAATAGGAGACACTTAATTAAAACGCGTCACTAATATGTCATTAGAGACGCGGGTTTACCAGACGCGTCACCAATAAGTATGCAGATGCAACACGCGTCTCCTATGTACCTTAATAGGCTTGCTTATTCCACTTCTCACCACATTTGAAACAGAGACCCTTGTCTCTCCGATAAGCCATCAAGAATTCCAGCTTGTCAGGGCGCTTGATATCTTCAGTGAGCGTGAGATCAGCTTTATGCTTGCCCTTATCTGCAACATGGCCCGACTTGGAATAATGAGAAAACCCTTCACGATGATCTGCTTTCGTCATTGGCTTGTGTCGAGACTTGCTGATCTCCTCCTCCTGCAAAAGTGCAAGAGCACTAGCAGTATCGACATCCCTGGGGCGATGTAACGAAATAACAGAGCGTATCTCATCCTTTAATCCCCCCAGAAAACGAGTTACAAAGTATGTATCATCGTAAGCAGTGTTGTACAAGAGGATGTTATGAGATAGTTGCTCAAATTTTTCACAGTACTCTGTAACCGACCCCAACTGTTTCAGATTGTCCAACTAACGAAGGAACAATTGGTACTGATCCTTGTCAAATCGCTCACACACCGCCTTCCGCAACGCCTCCCAACTAGTGATTCGACCTCTCATCTCAAGGGTATGAAGCCACGACTCTGCTGCTCCCGTGAAATTTAGAGCAGCAAATCTGGTCTTAAGCGAATCACTCACAGCATACACCTCAAAGTACATCTCACACTTCTCAGCCCAAATGCGAGGGTTCTCTCCAGAGAATTTGGGGAAATCAATTTTGGGCCTAGGTCCCGAACGAGAAGAACTTCCCGCCCCATCAATTTGAACTTCGGTATGCTGAGTTGGGGATTTTTGAAACGTACCCGTGACCGGGTGTGGCGGATG
>OAMR01000722.1:201304-229189 GCA_900205405.1 Echinochloa crus-galli
TTGTTGAGTTGATGGGTTTTCTTCGTGCCGGGCAACACCTGTTGACCAACACCGGCCTGTTCTCAGTTTTTCTGACTCAACATGTTCTGAGCATATCCCCCTCCTGGTTTTAGACATATCCCTCTCTTCCCTGCTCGGCTCTGACTCTGAGCAATTCTGTAACAGGTGACTACTTCATTTGAGTAATCTATTCAGATGGGGTCTTCCTAACCTCAGCTGGGCTCAAAAAAAAAACATCTTCTCAGCAGTGAGAAACCATGCCGAGCAAGTTGATAAAAAATGGGAATCAAACAAAAAGATGACCTCCATCTATCGATTTCAATACCTCAACCATCGATCTGCTATATGTTCTTTAAACGAGCACACAGAATAGAAACAGAGAATGTAATTCAAACAGGGGTGAACTCTGTGTAGTCAGATACTGGTTACGTGGTTTCGCTGTTCCAAATCTGGGGTCATCCCTGGTTTCTAGAAAAACAAGCATGGGCTGCAAGCAGGCAATTGACTTGCATTATTTCCAGTACCATGCATTAAGAAAAAAAATAATAAAGGAAATAAAGGGTCAACGTTAGCTTAGCATGGTTCTCCACTTGAGTTAAAATGCTTTTCACGCGAAGTTTTTTGCGCTACAAGCATGTACATCCATCTCGACGCCCATGCATGCAAGAGACCATGGAAGCAACCCTCATCCACCTTCTGAATCTTCTTCTCTCGCTCTTGCTACTTTCCCACAGAGCCTTCGCCGCCGGAAATGTTACCGACACGTTCAGCAACGGCCGGAACATCACCGACAACGACACGCTCGTCTCGGCCGACGGCGTATTCACCATGGGCTTCTTCTCCCCCGGGGTGTCAACCAAGAGGTACCTCGGCATCTGGTTCACCGTGTCCCGCGACGCCGTCTGCTGGGTGGCCAACCGCGACCACCCAATCAGCGACAACTCCGGCGTGCTGGTGGTCAGCGACACGGGGAGCCTTGTCCTCCAAGCCGGCGGCTCCGGCGAGGTCGCGTGGTCGTCCAACTCCACAAGCACCTTCCCCGTCGAGGCCAGGCTCCTCAACTCCGGCAACCTAGTCGTGCGCAACCGCCACTATCAGAATGCTTCACATCCGCCCGCCTCCTCCGCCTCGGCCATTTTTGGACCCGGTGCTGATGGGGCTTCAGCACCGGGTCCAACGGCTAGGAGCGGGGGCGGCGCGAAGATGTGTCAGGGCGAAGACATTAGCACCGGGTCATAGCAAGACGCGGTGCTAATGCGCCCCCTTTAGCACCGGGTGCAGCCACGACCCGGTGCTAAAGGCCTCGGGCACATTAGCACCGGGTCGTGGCTGCACCCGGTGCTAAAGGGTGAACATTAGCACCGGGTCTTTCCACGACCCGGTGCTAATGTGTCCGCCCGGACGCACCTCCGCGCCGCCCCCGCTCCTAGCCGTTGGACCCGGTGCTGAAGCCCCATCAGCACCGGGTCCAAAAATGGCCGAGGCGGAGGAGGCGGGCGGATGTGAAGGATTCTGGTAGTGGTAAGTATAAAAAAACGTGTACAGTGCACAAACGTACTACTCCGTACTCCGTATTTGATTTGATGCCCTATCGCCAATTAATTAATTATGGGGAGCTTGCTAGATGCTAGCTGTCCAGAAAGACACAGCTGTAGTGAGCTTGATGATGTAGCGGACGAGCCGCCCTTTGCGACGTCGTCCCTGAGCTGTGTGTCGCCATCCCCTCGCCTGGCCCCTCTCGCACACAACGTCCTTCATGTCGAGCCCCGTCTTCCACACCGCCGCCACGAAGCGGCTGACCGTCTGCTGGTAGGCGAAGAATGGCCAGCACACCACCGGCACGCCATCCACGACGGCCCTCCAGCACCGAGTTCCAGCCGGCGTGGGAGAAAGAAGCACCCCACCGCGCGGTGCCGAAGCACGCGGTGCACGTCCCAGTGCACTGAGCACTCCACCACCAGCGCCACCCTCTCACCGCCGGCCTCCACCACCGCATCACGGCCGGCTGAGGACGACATGTCCGGCTCGAGCACGCACAGGAACGGGTAGCTGCCGGCGGCGATGCCGTGGAGGAGCTCGGCAAGCTGCTCGGTCGAGATTGTTAGAGTAATCTTGTTGTTTAGATGTTTTTTGTGTATTTTCAATCGTGTCATGTGTCGGGTGTAACAGTGTTTGAGTCGTGTAGCGTCTGGAGTCCAAGTAGCGTGGCGTTGTGTCCGTGTGAGTTGTTACGTGTAGAGTCTGGTGGACAGAAGCAAGCAGTGCGTGCATCTGCAGACCGGCGGTGAGTGCGTGCACATGCAAGGTGGAGGCAATTTGCATGCAGGTGCATCCGTTCGTGGAGTGCCGATATGTGCGGCTGAAGAATGGAAGTGGCCAACAGGAAGGAGTGATCTTCATGGAATGAACTTGCAGCCGGGTCGTGCGGTAGAGCGGGTAGTTGACTGTCTGTTTGAATTGGTAACCTATATTCATCTTGCACTGATACATTGACATGGTTACTTGTTATTTTTCCTTTTACCAATGATTGTGTTGAATAGATGTAAAATATGGTTTTTTCCTATGCTACTCCCTACACTATGGGACTTGCACCAGTTTTTTGGCCCTTCAGGTAAGGTCAGCATGGTGAGGGTCGGTGTGCTCAACGATGCGCTGAAGTCCATGTACAATGCTGAGAAAAGGGGAAAAGGCAAGTCATGATCAGGCCGTCATCCAAGGTTATCATCAAGTTCTTGATGGTCATGTAGTGTGATGGTTAGTGCTCAGTTGTATGCTCCATTTCACTTGCTTATTTCCATGGATGTTCCTGATTAATGTTCCATTTTGTAGGTTACATTGGTGAGTTTGAGTACGTGGATGACCACCGTGCTGGGAAGATATATGGTGGAGTTGAATGGAAGACTAAACAAATGTGGTGTGATTTTGTTATACCATTTGTTCCATATCTCTGATGAGGATTTGTATGAGGGGCACTTTTCCAACAACGTTGTAGACATCTATGTTGCCGGTTGATGATGTGCTTCTACCGGATGTGATCATTCATATGTGATGGATTTGTGTTGAATCTATCTTAGATCATGCATATAGATTGTCGCCTTTTACTGCTTTATAATTATCTGCATTTAATTGTTTAAACGGTAGGGCGCTCATCGCGCGCCGAATGTTCCAGTGCTATTGACAGGAGTGGCCATAACTGGTGCTTTCGAGAGTGCCGACAGGGCGTCCGCTGACGTGCCGAACAGAGGTCAAAGGAATATTGAGTAAATGAGCAATCGCTTTCATAAACTGACTTCGTCTCGGCTACCAAGCATCTAAACTAAAAATGGTCGGCTGCCAAATCAGGCCAAATAACTAATTAGGGAGTGACTCTCCAAATGACAGTGGATTAGATTCCCTATGATTGCCTTCCATCTACTTTCTCCCCTTACCAACCACAATATAGTTGAATGTCTTTTATGGAACATGGAGTGATTGCACTCAAGTTTATTATGTTGAAATTGAATTGGCACAGTTCCTCACTAAAGAACAGTCAATAAGCAGCAGCAATAACTGTTAGACTTAATCTTGTTATGTGGTCTAGTTTATTTGTGTAACAGTGTGTTTGAGTCGTGT
Source organism: Echinochloa crus-galli (assembly GCA_900205405.1). Classification (NCBI taxonomy): domain Eukaryota; kingdom Viridiplantae; phylum Streptophyta; class Magnoliopsida; order Poales; family Poaceae; genus Echinochloa; species Echinochloa crus-galli. Next base: position 204,917 of record OAMR01000722.1, read on the forward strand.
AGCGTCTGGAGTCCAAGTAGCGTGGCGTTGTGTCTGTGTGAGTTGTCACGTGTAGAGTCTGGTGGACAGAAGCAAGCAGTGCGTGCATCTGCAGACCGGCGGTGAGTGCGTGCACATGCAAGGTGGAGGCAATTTGCATGCAGGTGCATCCGTTCGTGGAGTGCCGATATGTGCGGCTGAAGAATGGAAGTGGCCAACAGGAAGGAGTGATCTTCATGGCGTGAACGTGCAGCCGGGTCGTGCGGTAGAGAGGGACACGTGTGGTGTTTAGCTAGCTGCTGTCCGGTTCCTACGGCAGGGTGAAAGGCCTGGAACAGCCAGGCTTTCGTGTGTGTCTATTTATTCCGTCTGTAATCATCGTTAGTGTGTGTGCTGTGCGGTGAAGTGAAAAAGAAACAGAAAAGGCCGCTGGTGTGCAGCGCCACAAAAAAAAATTGCTTCTGTGTGCATCTCGTGCTTGTGCGTGAGTGCTTCTGTGTTTATCTATTAGCCTATTTCATCATCGTGAGTTCTTGAGAGAGCGCGTGCGTTTAGAGAGTGCCAGAGCAGTTGTGAGAGGTTCCTAGTTCCAACAGAGATGACGGTCGAGATTACCGTGAGGCTCCCAAGGGTTTACGTACACCACGGAGTGGCCGTTCAGCCACGCCGTGCAGCCGTCGTCGTCTTGGTTGTGTCCGGCGGGCCTCGAGCTGGGGCTGGTGTGGAGCGGGCCAACGGCGAAGACGCGACCGTAGATGCGCAGCGCGATGCGCGAGATTGCCGACGCCTCCATGGAGGCGGCGGCGTTGACGAGGAGCGCCTGCGACGACCCGGTGCAGTGGGAGACGTTGTCGGCTATGGTGCGCAGCACGCGAACGGGGTCGGGTTCGGATTGTGCAACGCGGGGGAGGTCGCGCCGCCGCAGGATGCCCACCATCCACGGGATGACGCACACCGGCTCGTCGGAGGCGGGGGATATCCGGCAGCCTGGGCACGGAGCCACGGACAGGTAGCACAGGAGGGCGCCGGCCATCTCCGTGCGGAACGCTAGCTTCGGGACGCCCATCTCCTCAGCGGCAGTGATGGCGAACGGCATTACGTCGTCGGCGACGATGCATTTCACCCCACCGCACGGTGCTCGACGCTCTTTAGCATCCCGTTGTTCACGATCTCGAGCTGCTGCCCGAAGTTCACGACGAGCGCGCCGGCGCCTGGCCGGACCTTGATCCAGTCCCCGCGCTAGGCGACACCTCGAGCCCGTGCACGTCGCCGGGGAGCAGCATGCTCATGAGGTTCCGGTCGCAGTACGGCGGCAGGCCCAGCGTCTTGCTCGGCTCCGGGCACGGCTGGTAGTGGTTGACGTGGAGGGTCATGTCGCCGCCGCTGATGGCGCCCTCGAAGTAGCCTCGCCGGAGCACGACGGCCTCGCAGAGCAGCCGGAGGAGCTCCATCGCGACGGCCCGCGCCCTCACGACGTACTGGCCGGCGATCTCCGGAGCCTGTGAGGCTTGTCCGGCCAGTCGCCGACGTGGTCGCCGGAGGGGAAGTCGTAGGATAGGCGGAGGCAGTCGCGCTAGTAGTGCTCGCCGCCGGTGTCATAAATGGTGCCGCAGTAGAGGCGGTGGGGCTTAGCCGCGTCCTCCGAGTAGAACGCCGCCTTGTCCGTCGCCGGCAAGGCGAAGAACTCGGCGCCCACGGCCTCCATGTCGCGCATCAGCTGCTTGGGGACCCCATGACGGACCTCGTCGCGGCCGAGGGACATGTCGACGACGGGAAGGAAAGACAGCGGCGGCGGTGGCCAGAGTGAGGTGGTCGGGAGGGAAGACGAAGCAGTCCGGGAGGGACGTCGGGGTTGGAGCTTCGTGGAGCATCTTCTATACACTGGGCAGCGAAAGCGAGCAGTTTACTGATCGAGGTTATGTGCCCTGCCATAACTTCAACTGTTTTGATCTCAAAAAAAAAAAACTTCAACTGTTTTCTTGGGCACCTGGTAGCGGCTACAACACACAGGCGGCAGGGCGTGGCCGCTGCCGTTTACACTGTATCTGTGTCAGTCCGTACGTGGTGTTTGCATGGAATGCGAGCATTTGTTGTCAGCGAACTAGTTAGCACGAATCTCTATACGAGTAATCCAAGGGCGCCGGGGGCATGCGCTCCTACCCACCGTCAGTTGTCTAGAACAAGAAGTTTCAATGAAAATTCGAGGCATTTTGTAGAGTGATGACCAATATTATATATTTGCATTGGTTGTCCAGCGAGCGGAGATGATTCATCAATCTTCAGTAATGCAGCAACACTGAGTCGGTGGCTCGATCGGGGCGGATCCCGGGTGTTTCATTAATGTCCTAGGACACCAATTAATTTTAATAATCTCTATAGAAATGATTATTTGTTAGTGCTAAGTAAGATGACACCATGATGACATGGAGGTGACACCAATGGTCCTTTTCGTTGGATCCAACCCATCACCGACCTTTGAATAATTTCAGATTCTCTCTTTCTACAATCCTCATATTTATAGTAAAAAATTTTCCATACACGAGAGTTGTGTATCATTATATTAATAGTAGTTGAACATATCATACTGAAAGTCAGAAACTCAAACACACACCCACACCCACTAGGAAAACAGTTTAAATATTCCATAAAATTAAAAACGTGCTAAATGTTCAAATTAAAGATAAAAGGTTTACCCACCTCCGTGATATATGCATGCAGCTGAATTACGTTGCAAAAAAGATTAAAAATAAAACTTGAGGAACCTATGTCGGAGTTTGTAAAAATAACTGATCACCAGGGGAAAAAAATCGACACTTCCTTTGTTTTGAATTTTGAGACCCAATACATACACACACATTTGGTCATGTGCAATATTTTTTTTATAAAGGGGGATATAGCTGTGTTCATTCATTTTTGATATAGCGACTATATTACAGTATACACGCATTAAACAATCCAACAAAATAATAACAAAACAAATGTACGTAATCTTTGTTGCTATTTATTTGTGTACTAGCTATATACTGTATATAACAGTTACACATGTAAGTGGTTGTATATATAGCTGGCAAACGAGTTGACAATCCCTCCGCAGAGCTTCTCTAGGTCCATATATCATCCGTGTAACGTCACTCCCTTTGCTGATGAAAAAGAATTGCAGACATGACAAGGTCAACGTACAAGCCCACCAAATGATGTTGAGAATGCATGTAACAACTTTTCCACACATAGTATCAAAAAAAAAAACGTTTGCCACACATAGCATGTATGACGTATCACCTACATTTTGCTGATGGTTCGCCAGAACGGTGAGGGTTTTGACCGGGCTTGAACGACGGCTTCTGCTGGTTTGTCTTGTCCGGTGTCAGCACAGGTGTCGAAACTCCTATACGGCACGGACGAACAGGACAAGGGAAATGAAATCAGTGGGGAAACGATTTTAGTCAACCATCTCAGAACTTCGTACGCGATCAGTTGTAGAGTAGTATGAACGTCTTAATGAGATCAATTAATATATATAGCTAGAGCGCTGCTCTGTCTTCATCTCCAGCAGGATAGGCTCCTGCCTCTGTGGATTCGCTGTTTCTTTCAAGCATCCGTCACTACCAGAATAGCTCTTTAGCATCGCGTTTTCCACCCGGTGCCACTAAACCGAGACTAAAGGGTAAGTCCTTTAGCACCGGGTGGCCTCGCCGGTTGCCTCAGTTGCAGCTGCCGCCATCACCAACTGCCAACCTCCATATCTTGCATTGGTTCCTGGCGGCAGTGTTGGCAGCCCCACTTCTTACCAACTGTCGCTGTCGTCGTTACGTAAAACTAAAACCTTAACATGATTTGACAAGTGGCTTGCCACCTCTCACGATCGAGCTGTAAAAAATCTAATTTTCCTTATGGTTATCCGTAAAAAAAAGTTGAAAGGCAGGGACAAAACAAAAGATGAAAGGAACAGATAAAAAGGAGAGTCAAACGGGAGAAGGAAAGATTCTGGGAACAAGAATTTCCAAATGCATGCATGCACGTCCAGCCACTAAACGCCGGCAAGGCGAAGAACTCGGCGCCCACGGCCTCCATGTCGCGCATCAGCTGCTCGGGGACGCCGTGGTTGACCACCTCGAAGAAGCCGAGCTCCTTGCCGGCGTCCAGGACGGCGCGGCGGACCTCGTCGCGGCCGAGGGACATGTCGACGACGGGAAGGAAAGACAGCGGCGGCGGTGGCCAGAGTGAGGTGGTCGGGAGGGAAGACGAAGCAGTCCGGGAGGGACGTCGGGGTTGGAGCTTCGTGGAGCATCTTCTATACACTGGGCAGCGAAAGCGAGCAGTTTACTGATCGAGGTTATGTGCCCTGCCATAACTTCAACTGTTTTGATCTCAAAAAAAAAAAACTTCAACTGTTTTCTTGGGCACCTGGTAGCGGCTACAACACACAGGCGGCAGGGCGTGGCCGCTGCCGTTTACACTGTATCTGTGTCAGTCCGTACGTGGTGTTTGCATGGAATGCGAGCATTTGTTGTCAGCGAACTAGTTAGCACGAATCTCTATACGAGTAATCCAAGGGCGCCGGGGGCATGCGCTCCTACCCACCGTCAGTTGTCTAGAACAAGAAGTTTCAATGAAAATTCGAGGCATTTTGTAGAGTGATGACCAATATTATATATTTGCATTGGTTGTCCAGCGAGCGGAGATGATTCATCAATCTTCAGTAATGCAGCAACACTGAGTCGGTGGCTCGATCGGGGCGGATCCCGGGTGTTTCATTAATGTCCTAGGACACCAATTAATTTTAATAATCTCTATAGAAATGATTATTTGTTAGTGCTAAGTAAGATGACACCATGATGACATGGAGGTGACACCAATGGTCCTTTTCGTTGGATCCAACCCATCACCGACCTTTGAATAATTTCAGATTCTCTCTTTCTACAATCCTCATATTTATAGTAAAAAATTTTCCATACACGAGAGTTGTGTATCATTATATTAATAGTAGTTGAACATATCATACTGAAAGTCAGAAACTCAAACACACACCCACACCCACTAGGAAAACAGTTTAAATATTCCATAAAATTAAAAACGTGCTAAATGTTCAAATTAAAGATAAAAGGTTTACCCACCTCCGTGATATATGCATGCAGCTGAATTACGTTGCAAAAAAGATTAAAAATAAAACTTGAGGAACCTATGTCGGAGTTTGTAAAAATAACTGATCACCAGGGGAAAAAAATCGACACTTCCTTTGTTTTGAATTTTGAGACCCAATACATACACACACATTTGGTCATGTGCAATATTTTTTTTATAAAGGGGGATATAGCTGTGTTCATTCATTTTTGATATAGCGACTATATTACAGTATACACGCATTAAACAATCCAACAAAATAATAACAAAACAAATGTACGTAATCTTTGTTGCTATTTATTTGTGTACTAGCTATATACTGTATATAACAGTTACACATGTAAGTGGTTGTATATATAGCTGGCAAACGAGTTGACAATCCCTCCGCAGAGCTTCTCTAGGTCCATATATCATCCGTGTAACGTCACTCCCTTTGCTGATGAAAAAGAATTGCAGACATGACAAGGTCAACGTACAAGCCCACCAAATGATGTTGAGAATGCATGTAACAACTTTTCCACACATAGTATCAAAAAAAAAAACGTTTGCCACACATAGCATGTATGACGTATCACCTACATTTTGCTGATGGTTCGCCAGAACGGTGAGGGTTTTGACCGGGCTTGAACGACGGCTTCTGCTGGTTTGTCTTGTCCGGTGTCAGCACAGGTGTCGAAACTCCTATACGGCACGGACGAACAGGAAAGGGAAATGAAATCAGTGGGGAAAAAATTTTAGTCAACCATCTCAGAACTTCGTACGCGATCAGTTGTAGAGTAGTATGAACGTCTTAATGAGATCAATTAATATATATAGCTAGAGCGCTGCTCTGTCTTCATCTCCAGCAGGATAGGCTCCTGCCTCTGTGGATTCGCTGTTTCTTTCAAGCATCCGTCACTACCAGAATAGCTCTTTAGCATCGCGTTTTCCACCCGGTGCCACTAAACCGAGACTAAAGGGTAAGTCCTTTAGCACCGGGTGGCCTCGCCGGTTGCCTCAGTTGCAGCTGCCGCCATCACCAACTGCCAACCTCCATATCTTGCATTGGTTCCTGGCGGCAGTGTTGGCAGCCCCACTTCTTACCAACTGTCGCTGTCGTCGTTACGTAAAACTAAAACCTTAACATGATTTGACAAGTGGCTTGCCACCTCTCACGATCGAGCTGTAAAAAATCTAATTTTCCTTATGGTTATCCGTAAAAAAAAGTTGAAAGGCAGGGACAAAACAAAAGATGAAAGGCACAGTGTTGACACAAAAACGCGCCAACACACTTGAGATCGATCAAACGCGCAGCACGGCCGTCACAACGGCCAACTCCTGATCACCCGGGGCAAACCGGTCTGACCGGTCTTAAGAACCGGTCAGACCGATTTGCCCCGGGTGATCAGGAGTTGGCCGTTGTGACGGCCGTGCTGCACGTTTGATCGATCTCGAGTGTGTTGGCGCGTTTTCGTGTCAACAAGAGGTTCCTGGAATACACACCCTTTCATTTCAACCATCTAATAATAATATGCTACCACTCCTCTGTCTCGCTTATCTCCTCCGTAACAGATGACGCTGCAGTGAATATTTTGTTTTAGTTACTAAATAGAAATCGACAGGGCTTTGACATCGTTCGCCAGTAGACAAGGCTCATGGCTGCTGCCTATCATCAGGTACCTTCTTCTCGAGTAGAACCTCAACCTCCAGTTGCGTTGCCGATGGTTTGGCCAGCTATCATCAGGTACGCGATTGTCTTCCTCCTGCTGCTGCCACCGCCGTGTGCAACCGGCGATGACCGGCTCATCCCCGACAAGCCGCTCTCCCCTGGCACCACCATCGTCTCCGACGGCGGCGCCTTCGCCTTGGGCTTCTTCTCCCCCACCAACTCCACTCCGGCCAAGCTCTATCTCGGCATCTGGTACAACGACATCTCCCGGCCGCTCACCGTCGTGTGGATCGCCAACAGAGAAACCCCGGTAACAAACACAACTACCTCATCCTCTCCACCAGCGTTGACCCTAAGCAATTCCTCCAATCTCGTCCTGTCCGACGCCGAGGGCCGTGTTGTTTGGGCGACCAACATCACCTCTCCGCCGGCAGCCGCACCCGCATCAGGCGGCGTCGCCGCGGTGCTTCTGAACACCGGCAACCTTGTCATCCGGTCTCCGGCCGACGGCACCGCCACCCTATGGCAGAGCTTCGACCACCCGACCGACACGTTCCTCCCCGGCATGAAGATGGGGATCAGGTACGCGACGCGCGCAGGGGAGCGGCTGGTCTCATGGAAGAGCCCCGGCGACCCCTCGCCGGGAACCTTCTCCTACGGCGGGGACCCGGATACGTTGCTTCAGCTCTTCGTCTGGAACGGGACGCGTCCGATCTGGCGCAGCGGGCCATGGACGGGCTACATGGTTGTTGCTGCCCAGATGGGCCAGTACCAGACCAAAGAAGCCAGCGCCATCGTTTACCAGGCCGTTGTTAGCAACCAGGAGGAAATCTACCTAACCTACAGCGTCTCAGACGGCGCCGCGCCCACCAGGTACGTGCTCACGGACTCCGGCGACTACCAGCTCCAAACCTGGAACAGCACCTCGTCGGCATGGGTCCTCTTGAGCTGGACGACGGCCGGCCCTGGGTGCAGCAGCTACAGCTACTGTGGCCCCAACGGCTACTGCGACTACACTAGCCAAGACGAGCCCTCGACGTGCAAGTGCCTCGACGGATTTGAGCCGGCGAGCTCACGAGACTGGAACAGCGGCAGGTTCTCCCAGGGGTGCCGGCGAAAGGAGCCGCTGCGATGCACCGACGGTTTCTTGGCGTTGCCGGGGATGATATCGCCGGACAGGTTCGTGGTCGTCGAGAACCGAACGTTCGAGGAGTGCGCAGCGGAATGCGTCGGAAACTGCTCGTGCGTGGCGTATGCTCATGCCAATCTGAGCACCAGCGGAGTGAAGGGCGATGCGACGAGGTGCTTGGTGTGGGCCGGCGAGCTGATTGACACGGGGAAGAATGGTATTGGGGATGGCAGCGAGACGCTGTACCTACGGGTTGCAGGCTTGGGTGCAGGTGCGTGCGCAACAAACTTTATTATTCTGATCTAGATCTATTTGTGGGCTCCAAATACAGTAGCTTTTATTCTGTTAGTGTTTGTGTTCATCTCTCATCAGTTGAGCAATATGAACTGACTTGTAAAGCACAGATACAATGAAGGCGAAGAGCAAGGCACTGAAGACTGTGTTCCCTGCGGTTTTAATAAGTGGCCTTCTGATCCTCGCAGCCATTTCATTAGCATGGTTCAAGTTCAAAGGTACTCACCTAGGAATATCTTACTTGCTCATTTGACCATGAATATAAAATGCTAGAAAATCAATATAAAATGCTAGAAAATCAATATAAAATGCTAGAAAATCAATATAAAATGCTAGAAAATCAATATAAAATGCTAGAAAATCAATATAAAATGCTAGAAAATCAATATAAAATGCTAGAAAATCAATATAAAATGCTAGAAAATCAATATAAAATGCTAGAAAATCAATATAAAATGCTAGAAAATCAATATAAAATGCTAGAAAATCTTATAAATTACTAGAAAATCAATATAAAATGCTAGAAAATCAATATAAAATGCTAGAAAATCAATATAAAATGCTAGAAAATCAATATAAAATGCTAGAAAATCAATATAAAATGCTAGAAAATCAATATAAAATGCTAGAAAATCAATATAAAATGCTAGAAAATCAATATAAAATGCTAGAAAATCAATATAAAATGCTAGAAAATCAATATAAAATGCTAGAAAATCAATATAAAATGCTAGAAAATCAATATAAAATGCTAGAAAATCAATATAAAATGCTAGAAAATCAATATAAAATGCTAGAAAATCTTATAAATTACTAGAAAATCAATATAAAATGCTAGAAAATCAATATAAAATGCTAGAAAATCAATATAAAATGCTAGAAAATCAATATAAAATGCTAGAAAATCAATATAAAATGCTAGAAAATCAATATAAAATGCTAGAAAATCAATATAAAATGCTAGAAAATCAATATAAAATGCTAGAAAATCAATATAAAATGCTAGAAAATCAATATAAAATGCTAGAAAATCAATATAAAATGCTAGAAAATCAATATAAAATGCTAGAAAATCAATATAAAATGCTAGAAAATCAATATAAAATGCTAGAAAATCTTATAAATTACTAGAAAATCAATATAAAATGCTAGAAAATCAATATAAAATGCTAGAAAATCAATATAAAATGCTAGAAAATCAATATAAAATGCTAGAAAATCAATATAAAATGCTAGAAAATCAATATAAAATGCTAGAAAATCAATATAAAATGCTAGAAAATCAATATAAAATGCTAGAAAATCAATATAAAATGCTAGAAAATCAATATAAAATGCTAGAAAATCAATATAAAATGCTAGAAAATCAATATAAAATGCTAGAAAATCAATATAAAATGCTAGAAAATCAATATAAAATGCTAGAAAATCTTATAAATTACTAGAAAATCAATATAAAATGCTAGAAAATCAATATAAAATGCTAGAAAATCAATATAAAATGCTAGAAAATCAATATAAAATGCTAGAAAATCAATATAAAATGCTAGAAAATCAATATAAAATGCTAGAAAATCAATATAAAATGCTAGAAAATCAATATAAAATGCTAGAAAATCAATATAAAATGCTAGAAAATCAATATAAAATGCTAGAAAATCAATATAAAATGCTAGAAAATCAATATAAAATGCTAGAAAATCAATATAAAATGCTAGAAAATCAATATAAAATGCTAGAAAATCTTATAAATTACTAGAAAATCAATATAAAATGCTAGAAAATCAATATAAAATGCTAGAAAATCAATATAAAATGCTAGAAAATCAATATAAAATGCTAGAAAATCAATATAAAATGCTAGAAAATCAATATAAAATGCTAGAAAATCAATATAAAATGCTAGAAAATCAATATAAAATGCTAGAAAATCAATATAAAATGCTAGAAAATCAATATAAAATGCTAGAAAATCAATATAAAATGCTAGAAAATCAATATAAAATGCTAGAAAATCAATATAAAATGCTAGAAAATCAATATAAAATGCTAGAAAATCTTATAAATTACTAGAAAATCAATATAAAATGCTAGAAAATCAATATAAAATGCTAGAAAATCAATATAAAATGCTAGAAAATCAATATAAAATGCTAGAAAATCAATATAAAATGCTAGAAAATCAATATAAAATGCTAGAAAATCAATATAAAATGCTAGAAAATCAATATAAAATGCTAGAAAATCAATATAAAATGCTAGAAAATCAATATAAAATGCTAGAAAATCAATATAAAATGCTAGAAAATCAATATAAAATGCTAGAAAATCAATATAAAATGCTAGAAAATCAATATAAAATGCTAGAAAATCTTATAAATTACTAGAAAATCAATATAAAATGCTAGAAAATCAATATAAAATGCTAGAAAATCAATATAAAATGCTAGAAAATCAATATAAAATGCTAGAAAATCAATATAAAATGCTAGAAAATCAATATAAAATGCTAGAAAATCAATATAAAATGCTAGAAAATCAATATAAAATGCTAGAAAATCAATATAAAATGCTAGAAAATCAATATAAAATGCTAGAAAATCAATATAAAATGCTAGAAAATCAATATAAAATGCTAGAAAATCAATATAAAATGCTAGAAAATCAATATAAAATGCTAGAAAATCTTATAAATTACTAGAAAATCAATATAAAATGCTAGAAAATCAATATAAAATGCTAGAAAATCAATATAAAATGCTAGAAAATCAATATAAAATGCTAGAAAATCAATATAAAATGCTAGAAAATCAATATAAAATGCTAGAAAATCAATATAAAATGCTAGAAAATCAATATAAAATGCTAGAAAATCAATATAAAATGCTAGAAAATCAATATAAAATGCTAGAAAATCAATATAAAATGCTAGAAAATCAATATAAAATGCTAGAAAATCAATATAAAATGCTAGAAAATCAATATAAAATGCTAGAAAATCTTATAAATTACTAGAAAATCAATATAAAATGCTAGAAAATCAATATAAAATGCTAGAAAATCAATATAAAATGCTAGAAAATCAATATAAAATGCTAGAAAATCAATATAAAATGCTAGAAAATCAATATAAAATGCTAGAAAATCAATATAAAATGCTAGAAAATCAATATAAAATGCTAGAAAATCAATATAAAATGCTAGAAAATCAATATAAAATGCTAGAAAATCAATATAAAATGCTAGAAAATCAATATAAAATGCTAGAAAATCAATATAAAATGCTAGAAAATCAATATAAAATGCTAGAAAATCTTATAAATTACTAGAAAATCAATATAAAATGCTAGAAAATCAATATAAAATGCTAGAAAATCAATATAAAATGCTAGAAAATCAATATAAAATGCTAGAAAATCAATATAAAATGCTAGAAAATCAATATAAAATGCTAGAAAATCAATATAAAATGCTAGAAAATCAATATAAAATGCTAGAAAATCAATATAAAATGCTAGAAAATCAATATAAAATGCTAGAAAATCAATATAAAATGCTAGAAAATCAATATAAAATGCTAGAAAATCAATATAAAATGCTAGAAAATCAATATAAAATGCTAGAAAATCTTATAAATTACTAGAAAATCAATATAAAATGCTAGAAAATCTTATAAATTACTAGAAAATCAATATAAAATGCTAGAAAATCTTATAAATTACTAGAAAATCAATATAAAATGCTAGAAAATCTTATAAATTACTAGAAAATCAATATAAAATGCTAGAAAATCTTATAAATTACTAGAAAATCAATATAAAATGCTAGAAAATCTTATAAATTACTAGAAAATCAATATAAAATGCTAGAAAATCTTATAAATTACTAGAAAATCAATATAAAATGCTAGAAAATCTTATAAATTACTAGAAAATCAATATAAAATGCTAGAAAATCTTATAAATTACTAGAAAATCAATATAAAATGCTAGAAAATCTTATAAATTACTAGAAAATCAATATAAAATGCTAGAAAATCTTATAAATTACTAGAAAATCAATATAAAATGCTAGAAAATCTTATAAATTACTAGAAAATCAATATAAAATGCTAGAAAATCTTATAAATTACTAGAAAATCAATATAAAATGCTAGAAAATCTTATAAATTACTAGAAAATCAATATAAAATGCTAGAAAATCTTATAAATTACTAGAAAATCAATATAAAATGCTAGAAAATCTTATAAATTACTAGAAAATCAATATAAAATGCTAGAAAATCTTATAAATTACTAGAAAATCAATATAAAATGCTAGAAAATCTTATAAATTACTAGAAAATCAATATAAAATGCTAGAAAATCTTATAAATTACTAGAAAATCAATATAAAATGCTAGAAAATCTTATAAATTACTAGAAAATCAATATAAAATGCTAGAAAATCTTATAAATTACTAGAAAATCAATATAAAATGCTAGAAAATCTTATAAATTACTAGAAAATCAATATAAAATGCTAGAAAATCTTATAAATTACTAGAAAATCAATATAAAATGCTAGAAAATCTTATAAATTACTAGAAAATCAATATAAAATGCTAGAAAATCTTATAAATTACTAGAAAATCAATATAAAATGCTAGAAAATCTTATAAATTACTAGAAAATCAATATAAAATGCTAGAAAATCTTATAAATTACTAGAAAATCAATATAAAATGCTAGAAAATCTTATAAATTACTAGAAAATCAATATAAAATGCTAGAAAATCTTATAAATTACTAGAAAATCAATATAAAATGCTAGAAAATCTTATAAATTACTAGAAAATCAATATAAAATGCTAGAAAATCTTATAAATTACTAGAAAATCAATATAAAATGCTAGAAAATCTTATAAATTACTAGAAAATCAATATAAAATGCTAGAAAATCTTATAAATTACTAGAAAATCAATATAAAATGCTAGAAAATCTTATAAATTACTAGAAAATCAATATAAAATGCTAGAAAATCTTATAAATTACTAGAAAATCAATATAAAATGCTAGAAAATCTTATAAATTACTAGAAAATCAATATAAAATGCTAGAAAATCTTATAAATTACTAGAAAATCAATATAAAATGCTAGAAAATCTTATAAATTACTAGAAAATCAATATAAAATGCTAGAAAATCTTATAAATTACTAGAAAATCAATATAAAATGCTAGAAAATCTTATAAATTACTAGAAAATCAATATAAAATGCTAGAAAATCTTATAAATTACTAGAAAATCAATATAAAATGCTAGAAAATCTTATAAATTACTAGAAAATCAATATAAAATGCTAGAAAATCTTATAAATTACTAGAAAATCAATATAAAATGCTAGAAAATCTTATAAATTACTAGAAAATCAATATAAAATGCTAGAAAATCTTATAAATTACTAGAAAATCAATATAAAATGCTAGAAAATCTTATAAATTACTAGAAAATCAATATAAAATGCTAGAAAATCTTATAAATTACTAGAAAATCAATATAAAATGCTAGAAAATCTTATAAATTACTAGAAAATCAATATAAAATGCTAGAAAATCTTATAAATTACTAGAAAATCAATATAAAATGCTAGAAAATCTTATAAATTACTAGAAAATCAATATAAAATGCTAGAAAATCTTATAAATTACTAGAAAATCAATATAAAATGCTAGAAAATCTTATAAATTACTAGAAAATCAATATAAAATGCTAGAAAATCTTATAAATTACTAGAAAATCAATATAAAATGCTAGAAAATCTTATAAATTACTAGAAAATCAATATAAAATGCTAGAAAATCTTATAAATTACTAGAAAATCAATATAAAATGCTAGAAAATCTTATAAATTACTAGAAAATCAATATAAAATGCTAGAAAATCTTATAAATTACTAGAAAATCAATATAAAATGCTAGAAAATCTTATAAATTACTAGAAAATCAATATAAAATGCTAGAAAATCTTATAAATTACTAGAAAATCAATATAAAATGCTAGAAAATCTTATAAATTACTAGAAAATCAATATAAAATGCTAGAAAATCTTATAAATTACTAGAAAATCAATATAAAATGCTAGAAAATCTTATAAATTACTAGAAAATCAATATAAAATGCTAGAAAATCTTATAAATTACTAGAAAATCAATATAAAATGCTAGAAAATCTTATAAATTACTAGAAAATCAATATAAAATGCTAGAAAATCTTATAAATTACTAGAAAATCAATATAAAATGCTAGAAAATCTTATAAATTACTAGAAAATCAATATAAAATGCTAGAAAATCTTATAAATTACTAGAAAATCAATATAAAATGCTAGAAAATCTTATAAATTACTAGAAAATCAATATAAAATGCTAGAAAATCTTATAAATTACTAGAAAATCAATATAAAATGCTAGAAAATCTTATAAATTACTAGAAAATCAATATAAAATGCTAGAAAATCTTATAAATTACTAGAAAATCAATATAAAATGCTAGAAAATCTTATAAATTACTAGAAAATCAATATAAAATGCTAGAAAATCTTATAAATTACTAGAAAATCAATATAAAATGCTAGAAAATCTTATAAATTACTAGAAAATCAATATAAAATGCTAGAAAATCTTATAAATTACTAGAAAATCAATATAAAATGCTAGAAAATCTTATAAATTACTAGAAAATCAATATAAAATGCTAGAAAATCTTATAAATTACTAGAAAATCAATATAAAATGCTAGAAAATCTTATAAATTACTAGAAAATCAATATAAAATGCTAGAAAATCTTATAAATTACTAGAAAATCAATATAAAATGCTAGAAAATCTTATAAATTACTAGAAAATCAATATAAAATGCTAGAAAATCTTATAAATTACTAGAAAATCAATATAAAATGCTAGAAAATCTTATAAATTACTAGAAAATCAATATAAAATGCTAGAAAATCTTATAAATTACTAGAAAATCAATATAAAATGCTAGAAAATCTTATAAATTACTAGAAAATCAATATAAAATGCTAGAAAATCTTATAAATTACTAGAAAATCAATATAAAATGCTAGAAAATCTTATAAATTACTAGAAAATCAATATAAAATGCTAGAAAATCTTATAAATTACTAGAAAATCAATATAAAATGCTAGAAAATCTTATAAATTACTAGAAAATCAATATAAAATGCTAGAAAATCTTATAAATTACTAGAAAATCAATATAAAATGCTAGAAAATCTTATAAATTACTAGAAAATCAATATAAAATGCTAGAAAATCTTATAAATTACTAGAAAATCAATATAAAATGCTAGAAAATCTTATAAATTACTAGAAAATCAATATAAAATGCTAGAAAATCTTATAAATTACTAGAAAATCAATATAAAATGCTAGAAAATCTTATAAATTACTAGAAAATCAATATAAAATGCTAGAAAATCTTATAAATTACTAGAAAATCAATATAAAATGCTAGAAAATCTTATAAATTACTAGAAAATCAATATAAAATGCTAGAAAATCTTATAAATTACTAGAAAATCAATATAAAATGCTAGAAAATCTTATAAATTACTAGAAAATCAATATAAAATGCTAGAAAATCTTATAAATTACTAGAAAATCAATATAAAATGCTAGAAAATCTTATAAATTACTAGAAAATCAATATAAAATGCTAGAAAATCTTATAAATTACTAGAAAATCAATATAAAATGCTAGAAAATCTTATAAATTACTAGAAAATCAATATAAAATGCTAGAAAATCTTATAAATTACTAGAAAATCAATATAAAATGCTAGAAAATCTTATAAATTACTAGAAAATCAATATAAAATGCTAGAAAATCTTATAAATTACTAGAAAATCAATATAAAATGCTAGAAAATCTTATAAATTACTAGAAAATCAATATAAAATGCTAGAAAATCTTATAAATTACTAGAAAATCAATATAAAATGCTAGAAAATCTTATAAATTACTAGAAAATCAATATAAAATGCTAGAAAATCTTATAAATTAATAGAAAATCTTATAAGTTAATAAAAATCATATAAACTAATAGAAAATCTTATTGACATGTACAGTACAAATTTATGTTATCTATATACACACCTGACTAGACGAGGGCTCGTTACCGGCCCCTTCAATAGTGCTGCCTTGGACACGTTCGCCCTGGACATTGGCGGCCCCTTCAACATTTTCGGGCCTTGCAACATTGTCGCCCTGGATATTGTCGTCCCTTCCAATGATCCCCAACACTTCATCCATGGACATTTGTTGGGTTACAGTATCAAAAAGTTGATTCGTAAAGAACGTGTCGTTGTCCTCTTGCATGGCTGGGACAGGGTTGTTGTTGTCCTCTTGTATGGCTGGGACAAGGTTGTTGTTGTCGTCTTGCATGTGTGAGACAGGGTTGTTGTTGTCCGCCATCTATAGAATTAAAAATAATTGATAAGAAATATATACTAAGCATACAAATTCGCTAAGGGTTCGGGTACGCGACGCGAAGTGGTTTGTTAAGGGTTCGGGTGCGTGACGAAAGGGTTCGCTAAGGGGTTCGGGTGCGTGACGAACGGGTTCGCTAAGGGGGTTGCACGACACGAAGTGGTTCGCTAAGGGATTCGGTTCGCAATAGAATTTCCGATATTAACATTTTCGATATTATACATTATACAAACATATAACATTTCCAATATACATTTAAATGAAGCTATATATTTCTAATACACATAGACTTTCCAATATAAAATTTCCAATATACATTTAAATGTAAATATTTAAATACATACGAAGCATTTCCAATACACCGCATTTCTAATAAAATAAATATCCAATATTTTCTTCTAATATTTTCTAATATTTCAATACATATGAAGCATTTCCAATATGAAGCATTTCCAATACACCGCATTTCCAATAAAATAAATTTCTAATATTTATTACTAGAAAATCTTATAAATTACTAGAAAATCTTATAAATTACTAGAAAATCTTATAAATTACTAGAAAATCTTATAAATTACTAGAAAATCTTATAAATTACTAGAAAATCTTATAAATTACTAGAAAATCTTATAAATTACTAGAAAATCTTATAAATTACTAGAAAATCTTATAAATTACTAGAAAATCTTATAAATTACTAGAAAATCTTATAAATTACTAGAAAATCTTATAAATTACTAGAAAATCTTATAAATTACTAGAAAATCTTATAAATTACTAGAAAATCTTATAAATTACTAGAAAATCTTATAAATTACTAGAAAATCTTATAAATTACTAGAAAATCTTATAAATTACTAGAAAATCTTATAAATTACTAGAAAATCTTATAAATTACTAGAAAATCTTATAAATTACTAGAAAATCTTATAAATTACTAGAAAATCTTATAAATTACTAGAAAATCTTATAAATTACTAGAAAATCTTATAAATTACTAGAAAATCTTATAAATTACTAGAAAATCTTATAAATTACTAGAAAATCTTATAAATTACTAGAAAATCTTATAAATTACTAGAAAATCTTATAAATTACTAGAAAATCTTATAAATTACTAGAAAATCTTATAAATTACTAGAAAATCTTATAAATTACTAGAAAATCTTATAAATTACTAGAAAATCTTATAAATTACTAGAAAATCTTATAAATTACTAGAAAATCTTATAAATTACTAGAAAATCTTATAAATTACTAGAAAATCTTATAAATTACTAGAAAATCTTATAAATTACTAGAAAATCTTATAAATTACTAGAAAATCTTATAAATTACTAGAAAATCTTATAAATTACTAGAAAATCTTATAAATTACTAGAAAATCTTATAAATTACTAGAAAATCTTATAAATTACTAGAAAATCTTATAAATTACTAGAAAATCTTATAAATTACTAGAAAATCTTATAAATTACTAGAAAATCTTATAAATTACTAGAAAATCTTATAAATTACTAGAAAATCTTATAAATTACTAGAAAATCTTATAAATTACTAGAAAATCTTATAAATTACTAGAAAATCTTATAAATTACTAGAAAATCTTATAAATTACTAGAAAATCTTATAAATTACTAGAAAATCTTATAAATTACTAGAAAATCTTATAAATTACTAGAAAATCTTATAAATTACTAGAAAATCTTATAAATTACTAGAAAATCTTATAAATTACTAGAAAATCTTATAAATTACTAGAAAATCTTATAAATTACTAGAAAATCTTATAAATTACTAGAAAATCTTATAAATTACTAGAAAATCTTATAAATTACTAGAAAATCTTATAAATTACTAGAAAATCTTATAAATTACTAGAAAATCTTATAAATTACTAGAAAATCTTATAAATTACTAGAAAATCTTATAAATTACTAGAAAATCTTATAAATTACTAGAAAATCTTATAAATTACTAGAAAATCTTATAAATTACTAGAAAATCTTATAAATTACTAGAAAATCTTATAAATTACTAGAAAATCAATATAAAATGCTAGAATTAATAAAAACAATCTTATAAATCAATAGAAAATCTTAGAACATAGGTGGAACATAAATGCAAATATAGTTATTACAAATTGGGTGGAACATAGTGCAATTAAATTACATGGCATCATCGCGTACTCGTACACTAATAAACTTCCTCTTTACAAATGTTCCTTGATTGTGATCACGGCGTAGATACGGTGTCTCCTCCGCCGCTAAAAGGATGCTTGGGTCATCAGCCACTGAGAATGGAGGCTGGCCATCGAACATATCATAATCTTCATCCGTCTTGTCCTCAACTCCTATGACTTTTCTCTTTCCAGGAAGAACTATATGACGCTTTGGCTCGTCTTGTGATGGGTCCAATTGCTTACCCCCACCTTTCTTATCCGCCCCTTTCTTCGGTCTGCTAGCCATGTCCTTCACATAAAAAACTTGTGTGACAGCTTTGGCCAGGACGAACGGTTCGTCTAGAAAGCCAATCTTGCTTAGGTCCACTAACGTCATTCCATAGTCCACTTCAACTTTAACACCTCCTCCAGTCAGCGGTTGTACTCTACGAGACGAACATTTTGAGCGGCGCGGGACGAGGGGCACCGGCGCGGGGACGACGGGCGCGGGGACGACGACGGCGGCGGGGACGACGACGACACGCCCGCGCGGGGACGACGACGGCGGCGGGGACGACGACGACACGCGCGCGCGGGGACGACGACGGCGGCGGGGACGACGACGACACGCGCGCGCGGGGACGACGACGGCGGCGGGGACGACGACGACACGCGCGCGCGGGGACGACGACGGCGGCGGGGACGACGACGACACGCGCGCGCGGGGACGACGACGGCGGCGGGGACGACGACGACACGCGCGCGCGGGGACGACGACGGCGGCGGGGACGACGACGACACGCGCGCGCGGGGACGACGACGGCGGCGGGGACGACGACGACACGCGCGCGCGGGGACGACGACGGCGGCGGGGACGACGACGACACGCGCGCGCGGGGACGACGACGGCGGCGGGGACGACGACGACACGCGCGCGCGGGGACGACGACGGCGGCGGGGACGACGACGACACGCGCGCGCGGGGACGACGACGGCGGCGGGGACGACGACGACACGCGCGCGCGGGGACGACGACGGCGGCGGGGACGACGACGACACGCGCGCGCGGGGACGACGACGGCGGCGGGGACGACGACGACACGCGCGCGCGGGGACGACGACGGCGGCGGGGACGACGACGACACGCGCGCGCGGGGACGACGACGGCGGCGGGGACGACGACGACACGCGCGCGCGGGGACGACGACGGCGGCGGGGACGACGACGACACGCGCGCGCGGGGACGACGACGGCGGCGGGGACGACGACGACACGCGCGCGCGGGGACGACGACGGCGGCGGGGACGACGACGACACGCGCGCGCGGGGACGACGACGGCGGCGGGGACGACGACGACACGCGCGCGCGGGGACGACGACGGCGGCGGGGACGACGACGACACGCGCGCGCGGGGACGACGACGGCGGCGGGGACGACGACGACACGCGCGCGCGGGGACGACGACGGCGGCGGGGACGACGACGACACGCGCGCGCGGGGACGACGACGGCGGCGGGGACGACGACGACACGCGCGCGCGGGGACGACGACGGCGGCGGGGACGACGACGACACGCGCGCGCGGGGACGACGACGGCGGCGGGGACGACGACGACACGCGCGCGCGGGGACGACGACGGCGGCGGGGACGACGACGACACGCGCGCGCGGGGACGACGACGGCGGCGGGGACGACGACGACACGCGCGCGCGGGGACGACGACGGCGGCGGGGACGACGACGACACGCGCGCGCGGGGACGACGACGGCGGCGGGGACGACGACGACACGCGCGCGCGGGGACGACGACGGCGGCGGGGACGACGACGACACGCGCGCGCGGGGACGACGACGGCGGCGGGGACGACGACGACACGCGCGCGCGGGGACGACGACGGCGGCGGGGACGACGACGACACGCGCGCGCGGGGACGACGACGGCGGCGGGGACGACGACGACACGCGCGCGCGGGGACGACGACGGCGGCGGGGACGACGACGACACGCGCGCGCGGGGACGACGACGGCGGCGGGGACGACGACGACACGCGCGCGCGGGGACGACGACGGCGGCGGGGACGACGACGACACGCGCGCGCGGGGACGACGACGGCGGCGGGGACGACGACGACACGCGCGCGCGGGGACGACGACGGCGGCGGGGACGACGACGACACGCGCGCGCGGGGACGACGACGGCGGCGGGGACGACGACGACACGCGCGCGCGGGGACGACGACGGCGGCGGGGACGACGACGACACGCGCGCGCGGGGACGACGACGGCGGCGGGGACGACGACGACACGCGCGCGCGGGGACGACGACGGCGGCGGGGACGACGACGACACGCGCGCGCGGGGACGACGACGGCGGCGGGGACGACGACGACACGCGCGCGCGGGGACGACGACGGCGGCGGGGACGACGACGACACGCGCGCGCGGGGACGACGACGGCGGCGGGGACGACGACGACACGCGCGCGCGGGGACGACGACGGCGGCGGGGACGACGACGACACGCGCGCGCGGGGACGACGACGGCGGCGGGGACGACGACGACACGCGCGCGCGGGGACGACGACGGCGGCGGGGACGACGACGACACGCGCGCGCGGGGACGACGACGGCGGCGGGGACGACGACGACACGCGCGCGCGGGGACGACGACGGCGGCGGGGACGACGACGACACGCGCGCGCGGGGACGACGACGGCGGCGGGGACGACGACGACACGCGCGCGCGGGGACGACGACGGCGGCGGGGACGACGACGACACGCGCGCGCGGGGACGACGACGGCGGCGGGGACGACGACGACACGCGCGCGCGGGGACGACGACGGCGGCGGGGACGACGACGACACGCGCGCGCGGGGACGACGACGGCGGCGGGGACGACGACGACACGCGCGCGCGGGGACGACGACGGCGGCGGGGACGACGACGACACGCGCGCGCGGGGACGACGACGGCGGCGGGGACGACGACGACACGCGCGCGCGGGGACGACGACGGCGGCGGGGACGACGACGACACGCGCGCGCGGGGACGACGACGGCGGCGGGGACGACGACGACACGCGCGCGCGGGGACGACGACGGCGGCGGGGACGACGACGACACGCGCGCGCGGGGACGACGACGGCGGCGGGGACGACGACGACACGCGCGCGCGGGGACGACGACGGCGGCGGGGACGACGACGACACGCGCGCGCGGGGACGACGACGGCGGCGGGGACGACGACGACACGCGCGCGCGGGGACGACGACGGCGGCGGGGACGACGACGACACGCGCGCGCGGGGACGACGACGGCGGCGGGGACGACGACGACACGCGCGCGCGGGGACGACGACGGCGGCGGGGACGACGACGACACGCGCGCGCGGGGACGACGACGGCGGCGGGGACGACGACGACGCTAGCTTGACACTAATTTCTATTAATTTATTAGATTTTCTATTAATTTATAAGATTTTCTAGCATTTTATATTGATTTTCTAGCATTTTATATTGATTTTCTAGCATTTTATATTGATTTTCTAGCATTTTATATTGATTTTCTAGCATTTTATATTGATTTTCTAGCATTTTATATTGATTTTCTAGCATTTTATATTGATTTTCTAGCATTTTATATTGATTTTCTAGCATTTTATATTGATTTTCTAGCATTTTATATTGATTTTCTAGCATTTTATATTGATTTTCTAGCATTTTATATTGATTTTCTAGCATTTTATATTGATTTTCTAGTAATTTATAAGATTTTCTATTAATTTATAAGATTTTCTAGCATTTTATATTGATTTTCTAGCATTTTATATTGATTTTCTAGCATTTTATATTGATTTTCTAGCATTTTATATTGATTTTCTAGCATTTTATATTGATTTTCTAGCATTTTATATTGATTTTCTAGCATTTTATATTGATTTTCTAGCATTTTATATTGATTTTCTAGCATTTTATATTGATTTTCTAGCATTTTATATTGATTTTCTAGCATTTTATATTGATTTTCTAGCATTTTATATTGATTTTCTAGCATTTTATATTGATTTTCTAGCATTTTATATTGATTTTCTAGCATTTTATATTGATTTTCTAGCATTTTATATTGATTTTCTAGCATTTTATATTGATTTTCTAGCATTTTATATTGATTTTCTAGCATTTTATATTGATTTTCTAGCATTTTATATTGATTTTCTAGCATTTTATATTGATTTTCTAGCATTTTATATTGATTTTCTAGCATTTTATATTGATTTTCTAGCATTTTATATTGATTTTCTAGCATTTTATATTGATTTTCTAGCATTTTATATTGATTTTCTAGCATTTTATATTGATTTTCTAGCATTTTATATTGATTTTCTAGCATTTTATATTGATTTTCTAGCATTTTATATTGATTTTCTAGCATTTTATATTGATTTTCTAGCATTTTATATTGATTTTCTAGCATTTTATATTGATTTTCTAGCATTTTATATTGATTTTCTAGCATTTTATATTGATTTTCTAGCATTTTATATTGATTTTCTAGCATTTTATATTGATTTTCTAGCATTTTATATTGATTTTCTAGCATTTTATATTGATTTTCTAGCATTTTATATTGATTTTCTAGCATTTTATATTGATTTTCTAGCATTTTATATTGATTTTCTAGCATTTTATATTGATTTTCTAGCATTTTATATTGATTTTCTAGCATTTTATATTGATTTTCTAGCATTTTATATTGATTTTCTAGTAATTTATAAGATTTTCTATTAATTTATAAGATTTTCTAGCATTTTATATTGATTTTCTAGTAATTTCTAAAACCACATTACTATAAGCCTTACAACTATTCACAAGTCATACAAAACAAAATACTAACTAGCTTGCCTTCTCTCTCCATTTAAAACACAACATGCATGATGTCTCTCTCCACCATGAACTCAAGCTCCCCCTCTCTCTCCTCCATGAACACAAGCTCTCTAGCTAGCTTTATTTGATTCACAAATTCCTCTATTTCTAAAGCATAGAAGGATTACAAGCTAAATAAAACATTAGAAATAGAGGAATTTGTGAATCAAATAAAGCTAGCTAGAGAGCTTGTGTTCATGGAGGAGAGAGAGCGGAGCTTGAGTTCATGGTGGAGAGAGTGTTCATGCATGTTGTGTTTTAAATGGAGAGAGAAGGCAAGCTAGTTAGTATTTTGTTTTGTATGACTTGTGAATAGTTGTAAGGCTTATAGTAATGTGGTTTTAGAAATTACTAGAAAATCAATATAAAATGCTAGAAAATCTTATAAATTAATAGAAAATCTTATAAATCTTATAAGGCTTATAGTAATGTTATATTTAATGAATATAGTAATGTAGTTTTAGAAATTTATTTATATAATGGAATATATAACTAGACTATAATGCCTTATAAGATTTATAAGATT
>OAMR01000722.1:240747-255610 GCA_900205405.1 Echinochloa crus-galli
CGCGGCGCGGCAGCCTGCGGTCTGGCCGGCGCGGCAGGAGGCCCACGGCGAGGGCGGCACGACGTCGGGCCACGAGGGCGCATGCGCACAGAGGCGGAAGCTTGGAGGACGGCCGGCAGCAGGGACGTGACGTGAAGCGCACACGGCGCGAGGGTGCCAGCCAGGAGTGTCGCTGGGCGTGCAAGGACGGCGACAGGGAGACGGGGCCTTAGCGGCGGGCTGTGTGGTGATGCGACAGTGACGTCCCCCGGTTTTTTGGACGGCAGCGGTGGTGGTGCCGGATTGCCGCGGTGACAGCGTGCGGAGGGGGTCGACACTCCGGGCGAAAGCCTTGCCAGATGTTCTAGTGGAATGACGGCGACGCCTTCGGGTGTTGCTCTCCCTATTGAGGGCGTCATTTAGGAGTCGTAACCCTGACGCACGAGGTCTCTGGGTGAAAACCCGGTCCAGTTCCTGGACGAGCGGCGACGACTTCTGTGGGCGTCATGACCCTCATGGAGGTGTCGTCTCTAGAGACACCGTTCGTCCATCGGTATGGCCGACCTACCGCTCGCGATTGCTCCGGCCAGTGGTGACGAATCTGTCGGAGGGCATGCGTACAGGGGGTTGTCTACCTCACGTCAAGATGTCTTCTCTCCTGTTGGTGGCCAGAGGTCACCTCCGACGGTTGTTCGGGTGCTTGCAGCGTCCCGCGGCGCCTGGTATCGCGTGGCAACCTCAGCGTAGTATGGGACAACGTTGAAGGACGACGCTTGCGGCGACGACAATCTGAGATGACTTGGCCCGCAGCATATCATCGCGACAGTTTCGTTCAGCACGGCTGAACCTATCCAGTGCGGTACAATGTCGGAAGACGGCGCGGGTGACTTTTCGGTCTTCTGGTTCGAGGACAACATCTTCGTGCGAGGGGGAAGTAAAGTGATGATTTCGAACCACGATGGTGGTCCGACGGCTTGGTTCAGTTCCCAGAGGGGGCGGGCCACCACTTCTTGCTGCCTCGACGGCAATTCCTGAGACGGGTCCGGAGCGCGGTGCCGTGTGGTGGGTTGGTGGTCCCCACACACGAGAGATGCGTGCTAAGTGGCGGGTTGGAGGTCCCCGCGCACACGACTGAGGCGTCCAACGGCGGATAGGCGAGGCCCCCACGCGTTGGGTTGCTCTGGACTTGGTGTTTTCATGCCGTCGGGCGGTTGGTTTTGGGTGCAGTAGCACCAAGGCGTTGGGCCCTGCATGACAGTGGCCTCTTTGTGTGATGGTGTCTGTCCCTTCTCCTCCTTTATCAACGCTGGGACACTTTTGAGGTTCGATAACCGCTTGATAGCATTTGTGGGTGGAAGCTGCGGGGGTGTATGTCTCCTCTGTCGTCGTTGTATGTGGAGTTCGGCCGTGTTGATGTCCCAATTCAACCGGCCAGTGAGTATAGTTGTGCGGTAACTCGTGTTGACGTCACAATCCAACCGGGCGAGTTGTTGTTTTTCTTTTCTTTTTGTTGCCTGGAGTCTTGTATTTTTTCTGCTATATTAATAGAAACGCACTCGTCGAGTGCCGTGCATTAAAAAAAAGAGCTTTTCTCTTGGGAGTTTTCCCTATAAGTGGGCAGTAGATTTTCTAGTATATAATTTTACATTTTCCAATATGATTGACGAAACATCAACACAGAACTGTCAGCATACTAATTGTCGTCAATACAAACTGTCTACTAAATAAAGTCCACTTGTACTTGCAAATAAAGAATATACAGAGGACCGAGCGTAGCTCGGTTAGTCCAACTCCCGGGTGTGGGAGCGGCCGCTCGCGGGTTCGATCCCTGGCTGGGACGAACCCTGCGTGCCTCACCGGGATTTTTCCAAAATTATTTCGTACAGGTCCTTAACACTCACGTGGCGCCACAATAGTATTACGACGTGCTCGTCGTCTACGAAGCTCGTGGAGCTTCGGTGATCTCCAGATGGACGTTTAAAATGTGTATAGGTTGTAGCTTCTAGGGGTGTGCGTGGGTGTGGTGGTGTGAGTGTGTTGTGTAGAGTACAGATACTACAGCTTGTATACTAGGTGTTGATGATCAAATTTGGCAGCCGCCGAGGGAAACCGATCTGACCGGTTTGCCGAACCGGTCAGACCGGTTTAGTTCTGTAATTCGAGTAGGTTTAGAACTCCGAGTTTTATCCCGTATTGTAACCGAATCTGAAGGGGTACGACTTCCCCGGGCTATATATATAAAGGCTAAGGCCGATCGAGGATAATTCCAATCGAATCAATCATATTTTGTCCTTTACTTTTATCTCTCATACCCTAAACACTTTTCCAACCCTAATTGTTGTCCTTTGCTTGTCTCCGCGACGTACTAAGGCGTTCTAGGTGCCCTGCCGATCCTAGAGCAACCCTAGATTGCTTGAGCTCCGACGGGGTCCCTCTCGAGCTCGAGTTTCTAGGTCTTCGCGAGTTCCTGCCTGGAACCGGTCTGACCGGCTTCAGGAACCGGTCTGACCGGTTTGGTCCAGGGGCTTCGGGTGTTGGCCGTGGTGACGGCCTTGCTGCGTGTTTGCGCGATCTCGAGTGTGTTGCCGCACTTTTGTGTCAACATACTTTTTGGCGACTCCACTAGGGAAGATTAATCTGGTTTCAAGACCGATCTAATCTACTCCAAAGATGACGGGATCAATCAGTGATCTTGACAAGAACAACATCATCACCGCGACGATGGGAGAGCTCACGGACGAAGAACGGAAGCGGTACCTGATTGCTGAGGAACACTTCAAGGCGCAATTCTTGAAGGTTTTCAAGAAGGATCATGGAGGCTTCGTCAAGAGAGTTGAAGAATTCGTCATGCCAGCTTTTAAGTTGGCTAACGCTCAAGTTGAGGAACTTCCTAAGGTAACTGGTGAGGTGAATCCTCAACTTCTGATTTTATGCAACATTAACTCGTATGATGGATGAAAAATTAAATGCTGCACAAGCTGCTACTAGTGAGTTACTTGTTAGTATGGTTAGTAATCTTGATAAAGGTAAAGGTGCTGTAGAAACGGATCCTAACTCGTCAGGCATACCAGAAAACGTTATAGATCCAAATTTAGGCATGCCGGCGAATTACTATTCAGGGCAGCCACCTCATCCTAGTTCGGTCCACGAACCAGTCAGACCGGTTTACACAACCGGTCAGACCGGTTTGGCCAGTTCAGCTGGTCCGACCGGTTCCATGGGTGTTGGTGCAACAAACGCGATGGTCTTAGCTAATACAGTTGCTTCTGGTCCTGTTTTTACACCTCCTCTTACTACCGTTGTGGGAAGCTCACTAATTGGATCTGGCACTTCTTCTAGGCCGATGCCAAATGCTTCTCAAAGTGCAACATATAATACACCACCTCGTTATACGTCTAGTGCAAGCTATCAAGCCGATTTCTCTAAATTCAAAGAGGATCTGGCTAATACAATTAAGACTAAAGTTGGGATTGATTTAGGTAGCTCACACTTATATCAAAAACCTTATCCTCGTGAATTTGATTTAGTTCCTTATCCTAATGGTTGGCATGTTCCTGAGTTTGTTAAATTCAATGGTGAAGATAATCGTACTACTTGGGAGCATGTTAGTCAATATATTTTGCAGTTAGGAGAAGCAAGTTTCTATGAACCATTGCGCATTCGTTTATTTTCATTAACTTGGACTGGAACCACTTTTTCCTGGTTTTCTTCGCTTGCTCCTAATTCTATTCAAACTTGGACTCAATTAGAGCGTAAATTTCATGATCACTTCTTTAGTGGAGAAAACGAAACTAAATTGACTGATTTGACATCTATTAGACAAAACCGAGATGAATCGGTTATGGATTATTTTAGAAGATTTAAGGATACAAAAAATAGATGTTTTAATTTGTCAATTTCTGAAAAAGATTTAGCTGATTTAGCTTTTGCAGGCTTACGATCTTATTTGAAAGAGAAATTAGAAGGTTTTATTTTTCTTTCTATTAATCACTTAAAAATGAAGGTCATGAGTCTAGAATTAAAGCTAAAACATGTTAAAGAAAATGCTAAGCCTCATCGCTCCAATGTTCATATGGTTGATAATGATTCTGATAGTTCGGATGATGAGGATAATGAAGTTTATACTGCTGAATTTGTTTGGCCATCAAAAGCAAAGCCTTGTTCTTGTCATTCGTTGAACCCGGTTCAGAAAAATCGGCAAGAAGAAATTAAATTTACTTTTGATGTTGCCAAATGTGATCGTGTTTTTGATGAGTTGCTTAAGAATGGTTTTATTAAACTTTCTCATGCAATTCCACCAGCCGATCAATTGAAAAATCACGCATATTGTAAGTGGCATAATTCTTTTTCACATGCTACTAATGATTGCGATGCTTTTCGACGACAGGTACAATCGGCTATTAATGAAGGTCGATTGGTGTTAGCTGAAATGCAAGTTGATAAAGCTCCTTTTCCTGTTCATACCCTTGATTTAAATACCAAAGTGCTGATTCGGCCGGAACAAGCCGAAGGAGCTAAGGGGAAGAATGTGGTAATTGGAGATCCAAGGCCGGAAAAAGTTGATGATCCAATTCCGGTCAGAAAAGTGATGCTTGGAAAGACTCTGGATGGTAAAGAGTCTCTGAAGATTACAATTAACACATCAAGGCCCGGGGGGCTAAAAGGTTCATCTACAGAGAATCGGCCCGCTGATCAGGCGAAACCGGTCAGACCGGTTTACCCCAGGACCAACCTAGGACCTTCAAGCCTAGTCGCCCGGAAGTGGGTACTTGGAAGGTTAATGAGCCTAAAGTCAGGGGTACAGTTCTGAAACAAGGACCTACCTTTAATCAGCTCTTGAACAAGTACACAAAGGCCGCTCAAGTTGTTCGGCCGGCAAAAAAGAGACCAAGATCTCCAATGCGTGGAGATGGTTATTCAGAGAACAATAGGCGTCGTAGTGATGTTATTACTGTGTATCCGCCACAGAACATGTATGCTACTATGCCATGGGCACCTCCAGCGTCAAATTCTCCGTATCCGTCTTGGGAACAAGGAATGTGGATGCAGTGCTTTCCTATGCCGCAGCCACCTCAGGATTACATGGGCAATGGGCCTAGGATTCCAGTACATGACCGATTGGGCTCATATCAATCAGGTCAAGCGCCTGTTGACAGAGCGGTCAGACCGGTCTCAAACTGGTCCAACCGGTTTCGGTCTGAGAAGAAGCAACGAGTCAGAATACCGTGTCAAGGAGAAGAAGGAGGAAGTAAAGCTTACAGAAGACCCAAAGCAAGCCAAGACTGATGGTTTTGTTCACATTGGTGACGTTCCAGTGGTTATGCAAGAGTTGGGTAAAAAGCTGATATTTATTCGAAATTCGGTTGTTAAAAAACCTGTCATGGCTAATGATCATGAAGCAAGTAGTAGGAAGACTGTGAAGAAAGTGTTTCAACCTAGGTGGTGTCCTTCTGGTTTGACTCATACACAGAAAAGAAAATTACAGCGCTTGCGAAACAAAGAAAAAAGGGAACAGGAAGCTGAGAAGCTGAGGGATGAACAGTTCAACAGATATAGACCAATGATTCCTCAGAAGAAAACATGGCAGATCAAGTCAGTTGTGCAACCAGCAGCACAACCGGTCAGACCGGCTTCTGAACCCGGTCAGACCGGTTCGCCCACCGCAGAAGCGGTCCGACCGGTTTCTGGAACCGGTCAGACCAGTCTGGAAACAGAGGCGGTGGATCAATCCGTTGCTATTTCGGATGGAGGTGATATTTCTGAAATTCCTCCAGTGGCTGAAGATGAAGAGATGGTTGACTTTGAAGCTTCTCCAGAGCATGGCAACATGGAAATTAATGTTGTTTATTTATCATCCGATTATTTTCTAGTGTCGGAGGAGGAGGTGTCTCATCTTCAGCTAGGACCTCGTGATGCTATATTCAGAAGCCACAAGAATCAGAGAATCATTTGAAGGCTTTATACATGAGGGGTCATATCAATGGGAAGCCGATCTCGCGGATGTTGGTTGATGGTGGAGCTATTGTAAATCTCATGCCGTATTCCCTCTTCAAGAAGATCGGCGGGAAAGACGAAGAATTGATCAAGACAAATATGATGGTTAGTGGAATTGGCGGTGGTGATCCTATTGGCGCCAAAGGTGTGGCTTCCATGGAGTTGAACATTGGGAGCAAGACCGTCGCTACGGCTTTCTTCGTCTCAGAAGTGCAAGGTAACTTCAGTTTAATTCTTGGTCGTGATTGGATCCATGCAAATCAATGCATACCATCTACCTTGCATCAATATCTCATTCAATGGATCGGCGATGAAGTTGAGGTTGTACATGGTGATACTTCTTCCTTTGTTGCAACGGCCGATTCTGATTCTATTAGTGCGAATGGTAATATCAAGTCCTTATCGGGCTTAGATTTGACCGATTATGAGTTGATCAGTTGCACTAAGGATGGTTTCGTTCCTGCTACATTAAAGCCGATAGAAAATCGGTTGAATTACTTGCTGTAATTGATGGAGCGAACAAATCAACAAATACAAACCGGTCAGACCGATTCCAGAAACCGGTCAGACCGGTTCAAACCTGAATAGGACCATCCGAGCCAAATCGGTCAGACCGCTTCTACGAGCCGGTCGGACCGGTTTTCGTCTGGACAGTGGCTTCAAGAACGAATTGATCATCTTCGAGAAAAAACAGAAGGTATATTTGAGGCCATTGAAGATCTGGGAGATATGGATAAATTGGGTCAAGGTTTTTCATCAGCCGACCCTTTAGAAAAAATAGATATTGGTGATGGTACTATTCCTAGGCCAACTTTTGTAAACAAAAATTTATCGGCTGAATATAAAGCCGAGTTAATAAATTTGTTGAAAGAGTATGTCGATTGTTTTGCTTGGGAATATTATGAGATGCCTAGTTTAAGTCGTGATTTAGTTGAACATCGTTTACCCATAAAAGCCGGTTTTAGACCTTTTAAGCAATTGGCTAGACGTTTTAATCCCACTATTTATGATTGAATAAAAGAAGAAGTTACTCGTTTATTAGATGCTAGTTTTATTCGGACTTGTCGTTATGCGGATTGGATTTCTAATATTGCTCCCGTTGAAAAGAAGGATTCAAGAAAACTTAGAGTTTGCATTGATTTTAGAGATCTCAATAAAGCTACTCCAAAAGATTCATATCCTATGCCTATAGCCGATGTTTTGATTAACGAAGCATCCGGACATCGTGTTGTTAGCTTTCTCGATGGTAATGCCAGATATAATCAAATATTTATGGCCGAAGAGGATATGCACAAAACGGCTTTTCAATGTCCGGGATTTATTGGTTTATTCGAATGGGTGGTTAAGACTTTTGGATTGAAGAATGCTGGCGCAACTTATCAAAGGGCTATGAATTTAATCTTTCATGATTTGCTTGGTGTGATTGTGGAAGTAATTGATGATATTGTAGTTAAATCGGATGGATTGGATCATCATTTAGCCGATTTAAAACTTGCTCTTGAAAGGATGCGACGGTATGGTTTGAAGATGAATCCACTTAAATGTGCTTTTGGTGTTTCGGCTGGGAAGTTTCTTGGGTTTGTTATTCATGAGAACGGCATAGAAGTTGATTCCAAGAGAATTGAAGCTATGAAGAAAGTCGAAGCTCCTACTTGCAAGCATTATTTACAGAAATTTCTAGGCAAAGTAAATTTCCTGAGAAGGTTTATAATTAACTTGTCCGGAAAGGTTGATGCTTTCACTCCTTTACTTCGGTTAAAAAATGAAGCCGATTCCACTTGGGGGGCAAAACAGCAAGAAGCTTTTGAGAAGATCAAAGAGTATTTATCTTCACCGCCGGTACTTAGGGCGCCTAAGGGAGGGGTTCCATTCAGACTTTATGTGGCGGCTGAAGAAAGAGTTATTGGAGCTGTTTTGACTCAAGAAATCGATGCTAAGGAATATGTGATTGCTTATATAAGCCGACGGCTCATTGATGCCTAAACAAGGTATACTTTCATCGAAAAGTTATGTTTATCATTATATAATACTTGTACTCAATTGAGGCATTATTTATTATCTAGTACTTGCATCGTGTTATGTCAAACCGATGTGATTAAACATATGTTGCAAAAACCAATTTCTAGTGGAAGAATCGGTAAATGGGCTTATGCGTTAGTTGAGTATGATTAAACCAATTTTGAGTGGAAGAATCGGTAAATGGGCTTATGCGTTAGTTGAATATGATTTGGCTTGTGAACCTCTAAAATCTATGAAAGGCCAAATTGTAGCTGATTTTATTGTTGAACATCGGATTGATGATCCTTGTGATTTCGACGTCGGTTATGTTGCTTGTACACCATGGAAATTATACTTCGATGGATCGGTTTGCAATGATGGACAAGGAGTCGGTGCTGTTCTTATATCACCAAGTGGTGCCGTTTTTGAGTTCTCAAACTGACTGGAGGAAAAGCGAACAAATAATCAAGTTGAATATGAGGCTCTTCTATTCGGCTTGGAATTTTTGCAAGATATGAGAATAAAGCATGTTGAGGCTTTTGGTGATTCACTCCTGGTGGTACAGCAAGTATCCAAGGTATGTCAATGTTATAATGGTTCACTAAATGCATATCTTGATAGATGCCTTGATATCATTGCTTCTTTTGATGAATTTACTATCAAACATATTCCAAGAGAGGAAAATGGCAAGGCTAATACTCTGGCTCAGAAAGCATCTGGTTATGCGGTTACAAAGAAGTATTTCTACATCCAAAAACCAATGCAATCAAAAGCCGAGGTTCAGGTTCTGAACGAACCGGTCCAACCGGTTTCTCAAACCGGTCTGGCCGCCAGAACCGGTCTGACCGCTTCGTCTCCTGACGGCGGCACAAAAGTTTTAGATTATGTTAATAACTCCAAGGTCGAGGATCAGGACTGGAGGGTACCTATTATTGCCTACTTGAAAGACCCTGGTCGTGGTGCAGAGAGAAATATTCGGCGAGTATCATTTAAATATATATTGCTTAATGACGAACTTTATCGTCGAACCGCCGAAGATTTATTATTGAAGTGTTTAGACTCGGATCAAGCTAGAGTTGCCATGGGAGAAGTTCATGAAGGTATTTGTGGCACGCATCAATCGACTCCCAAGATGAAGTGGTTACTTAGACGAGCCGGTTTTTATTAGCCTTCTATGATGGCGGATTGTTTCAAGTATTATAAAGGGTGTGAAGAATGTCAGAAGTTTGGATATTTGCAATTAGTTCCTGCTGCATTGATGCATCCTATTATCAAGCCATGGCCGTTTCGAGGTTGGGGGTTGGATTTTATTGGACAAATTAATCCTCCATCATCCAAAGGACATCGTTTCGTGTTCGTTGCTACGGATTATTTTACTAAGTGGACCGAAGCGACTCCTTTGAAGAATATGACACATAGAGAGGTAATTGAGTTTATTACACAAAATATTATTCATAGATTCGGTATCCCTCAAACTTTAACAAAAGATCAAGGTACTTAGTTTATGTCTAAAGAGGTACGTGAGTTTGCCGAATCCTATAGAATTAAATTGCTCAATTCATCTACATATTACGCTCAGGCTAATGGTCAAGCCGAGTCAAGTAATAAAATCTTGATCAAATTGATTAAGAAAAAGATAGAAGAAAATCCTAAGAGATGGCATGAAGCATTATCTGAAGCCTTATGGGCTCATCGTATATCTAGACATGGTGCTACTAAAGTCCCTCCTTTTGAGCTTGTGTATGGTCAAGAGGCCGTTTTACCCGTTGAGGTGAATCTGGACGCTTATTGGTTGGCTAAACAAAATGACCTTGATGCCGTTGACTATCATAATTTAATGGTGGACAACATTGATGAAGTGACTGACAAGCGATTGAAGGCTTTGAAGGAGATTGAAAAAGACAAGCTTCGGGTTGCTAGAGCTTACAATAAGAAAAAGTGTGAGGGAAATATTTTCAGATTGCAGAACTTGTTTGGAAGACAATATTGCCTGTTGGAACAAAAAGCAACAAGTTCGGTAAATGGTCACCAAGTTGGGAAGGTCCATATAAGGTTGTCAAAGTCATATTTGGGAATTCTTATATGTCGGAGACATTGCAAGGAGATCGTTTGCCTAAAGCCATCAACGGAAGATACTTGATGAAATATTACCCAAGCGTATGGCAAGATGCATGAAGATCAATTGCCGATAAATTTAGTATCGCCCTTAGTATATTTTTTAGCTACTAAGTTGTAATTGTCTATATCATGCTTTTTAGTTTGCAAGCTCACTAAAAAGACAGGGGGGCATGTGTTGATGATCAAATTTGGCAGCCGCCGAGGGAAACCGATCTGACCGGTTTGCCGAACCGGTCAGACCGGTTTAGTTCTGTAATTCGAGTAGGTTTAGGACTCCGAGTTTTATCCCGTATTGTAACCGAATCTGAAGGGGTACGACTTCCCCGGCCTATATATGCTAAAGCCGATTGAGGATAATTCCAATCGAATCAATCATATTTTGTCCTTTACTTTTATCTCTCATACCCTAAATACTTTTCCAACCCTAATTGCTGTCCTTTGCTCGTCTCCGCGACGTACTAAGGCGTACTAGGTGGCCTGCCGATCCTAGAGCAACCCTAGATTGCTTGAGCTCCGACGGGGTCCCTCCCGAGCTCGAGTTTCTAGGTCTTCGCGAGTTCCTGCCTGGAACCGGTCTGACCGGCTTCAGGAACCGGTCTAACCGGTTTGATCCAGGGGCTTCGGGTGTTGGCCGTTGTGACGGCCTTGCTGCGTGTTTGCGCGATCTCGAGTGTGTTGCCGCACTTTTGTGTCAACACTAGGTGTCCAGGCTAAAAAAAATAAAGAATATACTATTAAAGAAATCTCGTAGTAGTATGGGCATGAGTGAATGATCTTGAATATTTCTGATAGTTCGATCATACCATTGCCAATTCATTATGGATGGACTTCTGTGAGCACAGATCGATTGTGATACTTTTTTTTGGAAAAGGGAAGCTTTATTGATCTTAGACAATTACATCGAGATGATACAATTATATAAGATCCAACCCGGCCTCTGCATAACTAAGATGCACACAGCCAATGAAAAAGAAAAAAAAATGAGAGCACCATGACCTAGCAAACTACCACAAGCGCCTTCGTCATTTGGTGAGTGGGACAAAGTTTAAAATGATTAGGATTAACTAGAGACATCCGTTTTGAGAAATCGGACGAGGGAAACAAAGAGAGTACGTCGACAGCCAAAGCATATACGGGGGGCAAGCTGTACATTATGTTTCTTACAAACGTAATACTTAAATTTATAATATTTACATTATTTTTGGGGATATGTACGACTATACACACATTCACTAGTCAATCAAACTTAACATAAACTAATGCATCACATTTATATTGGACCTGGTGACTTTGATCACCATATTCCTTTATTGTAACACTAATAAATATTTGACAGACATGTCCTCCTGGATTCTTCTGCATAGCTTCAGTAGGTCCCGGCCTCAACCTTTACTTACACCCTTACCTGATGAAAAAAAATGTAAATATACATAAATTAAATGTCACAGATTTCATGAAATTTCAGGGAGTATATATATGGCCGCATCTATTAGATTCACATACTTGCAGATGCAGACGGCTTTTGGCCTCGACTTGGTTTGAAAGCAGGTTTGTTTGCCTCGTTGCTAGTGGCTGACGCAAGAGTTGATACACCTTTAGCTTTTGTATCTGGATACATGCGCACAAGATATTGCAAAATTAACGGCATTACTATTTAATTTCTTATTAATTGGGGATGTCATCAAGGACGCACATAATCTAGAGATAGAGAAGACGCAGCTTGTGCAGGCATGCACAAAGACTACCGGCGAAGAAACAGAAGAAAGAAGTCATATAAAGTATATTTCGCTAAAAAATCACACAGGATCACACTCTGGCTAGCTGGTTTGTTGGAAATTTTCCTGCAACCAAAAGCGGTGTACCATTCAGGCTAGCTTTAACACTAAAATTATTTTACCAGGACGAGGTAGGAGCTCTGCCGCGCCTAATCAATTAAGAAAGAGAAGCAAAGGGTTACAGCACTGCCGCAACTAGCGCCACCTAAGCGAGCCGAACAAGAATCTCTAGACACACAAAAAGGTTGCATCAAAGCAGGAAGGGGACACAAAGAGAAGCCGATCATGAATCTCCAGACACACAAAAAGAAATGGGCAGTGAGCTCACGTCACTACAGTGTGTATCCTCTTCCTTGTAAAGGCAACACAGGTTGAAGGTTTATATTATCCTGGATGAAGTATCAAGTACTAACCATGGGATGATTCACTTGGTTTATACTCTGAACGGACCACCTGGGATCCTCCTGAGCTGTGCCCAGTAGTACTAGCATTACTTGATACACCTGAATTTCCAGAGCACCGGACAAGAGAGTAACCAATATAATTAATCTCAGTTGAGATTGAAAGCAAGCAACTATTGACTGCGATTAGAATGAGGCTTACCCTTTGAGGTCTCGAACCGGTTAAACATTGTTCCTGGTAAGCTGTGGTATCTAATTTTGTCGTGTTTCTATATGTTTTTAGTTTGAGGTACTTATCATGCTAAATGTGTCTTTAGAGGTACCATGTATATCAGTATATATAGCCTTCCAGTGCTAAAAGCATGGAAGTTTCATCTGACTGACTCATCCTTGGTGAGGATTTATTTATGAGTTGTGGGGAATTTATTACAGATATTTGTATTTTTTATGCAGACTGACCTCGCTATGTATTCTTGTGAAGTATCCGATTGGCATTGGTCTCAGTAATCGTGTTCACATGAATGAATTGAACTTCTCATAAGCAAATCCAGTGAACAAGGAAGTTGCTCGGTCATGGAACCAACTTGGCATGTTGGCCATAATTTATATTCATTACATTTTTTGCACAAACTTTACCTTAATGCTACTATTCTCTGCCTTCTATATAAGTACTGCATGCTGAAAGTTATATATGCATCTAGTTATTTTGGGAACTGTCTCAGCGCAGATGATATTTTACACGTAAAAAACTAATGTTTATTGCATTGGTGTTTATGCCTTATTGACCGTCTTAATTGATTTCTATAATTTCATATTCTTTAATTTGCCTAGAATACACATAGTACACATTCATATAATGTGTTTTGAGTTGTTATTTGTGACATGCTTTAGTTTTTTATAAAATATTTCACAGATAGAAAAACCTTTTAACCTAGTCTCTATCCTTAAATAGGACTACAATATACTATAGGTTCAGGGAAGTCATATAATTTAAGCCATCCAATTGAAACAGTTGGTTTCCTTGTGGTCACTTAGAAAGTATTTTTTTTCTCTAGAGTAATGTATGTCCTATGTGTTTTCTACGATTTCTCCAATCAGGAAATATGAGGCTAACTGCTACAGGCCTACAAATCACTCCAATGTTGTATACTAGCTACCTGCAAGATCTGGGAACTAGGCAACCAATTGATCCAAGAGCTAACCTTGAATTTTCGTCCATGTTACCCTGAAAAATCAAACCCCAATTTTGCACCTTCAAGCAACACAGGAGTATGACCATTTCCATGCTGTCAATTTTGTTAGAATTTTGATTGACCACCCGTAGCATTCATTTGAATTATTATTGTGGCATGAGCCACTGTTATACTGATTGATACCTCCAGGACAGGGGTACTTGACAGGCTGGCGCAAGCAGGCGGATGAGCGTGTATGCTTGCATGTCTGTCCGAGAAATTACAATGTGATTTGCAGGCTTAGTTCTTACATACCTACGCTCAAGTTTTAGTAGGCAAATAAGCATATTGATGATTGGAATGAAGCATAACTTTCAATAATTATTCTTTTAGGAAAATTGAACAAGTTTAATTGTCTGACTTAGCTTGAAGGAGATATTACCACGAAATTCATAGTCCATCTCGTCCTCCACGTAAACCGTGTTCTTCTGTTGACATTGCTGCTCTACATTTTGTTGTCCATGTACGTTCAATTTCTTTATTTCTCACACACATAGCATGAATTTAGTCATTGCATGAACCCTTCATTTTCCTCGAAGACTGGTATATATTTCAATCACTTCTGGAAGATAGAAAGCAGAAAAGCAAAACAATGGTTTTCCTCTGTCCTTCCTCCCATCATAATATATTATTCTTAGCCATTGACGTTCTAAATCATGATTTAGTACTAATTTTTATTAACATGGCCCCGGTCATTCCTTGCTGAATTAGATTGAACGGAGGCCGGATTATTCTCTCTACCTTTGCTATTATTTCCGAGAGCACCGAAATTTCCTCTAAATCCAAACTTTGAACACATTGGTGATCCACATGTACTTGATGGAGATATCATGTTGTTGCATCCCTTTTTTTTCTGAAAACCACATACTTACATATATATAGGTGTAACACCCTAAAAATGCTTATTTTAAAATTTAGTAATTAAATTACTTTTATTCAATTAATGTTCATATTTATCTAGGTTAAATAAATTTTTTTTGGGAAATTAAAATCAAATATAAGGTTAGAAACATTTTTATTGCATTCATGCTGACTGCATTGTGTTTTGTTTGTGTGCGGTTCAATTGGAATTTAAATTCTATTTAAATTCGAATTTGAATCGTTGTGTTTGGAGCTCTAGAAAAGTTGTAGCAGCCCGAGTAAGAGACAGAGTAGCGGCGGCGGTGTCTCGGCCGAGCTTGGCCCTCCCTCTTTCCTTCCCCGCAGCGGCCCGCTCCCCGCACTCCCGCTTTCGGCCCAGCCCAGCTCGCCTCCCGCGCGCTCCGGCCCGCCCGCTCCTTTTCCTGCTGCAGCCCACGCTCCCCCGCTTGCG
Source organism: Echinochloa crus-galli (assembly GCA_900205405.1). Classification (NCBI taxonomy): domain Eukaryota; kingdom Viridiplantae; phylum Streptophyta; class Magnoliopsida; order Poales; family Poaceae; genus Echinochloa; species Echinochloa crus-galli. Next base: position 255,557 of record OAMR01000722.1, read on the forward strand.
GCCCAAGACCGGCCCAGCAGCCAGCCCGCCGCAGCACCTCGCACTCCCGCCGGT
>OAMR01000722.1:266334-288384 GCA_900205405.1 Echinochloa crus-galli
GCTATAAATTAAAGTTCCTACGCGGCTAGTAACTAAATACTATAAAATAAAATAATGATTTGTTTATTTATTTATACATAACTATATATAATATAAATGATATAATTGCACTAATACATTAGATTGCGTTAGAAAAAATTGTTGGTGATAACGTACGGAGTACCTAAGAAATAAGGTGATCCAAACCTATTAAGATTATCAAATCTCGGTCCTAATTCCATCAGAACCATATACATGGGCTACAACAGTTGAAACCGGAACAATAATAGGCCATATTATTATACATTACCTATATAAACGGTGGAGCCATGACCATAAGCACGCACAAGGGAGATAAAAGAAAAACAGTGGATTGGCAAGGCTGTACCGTACCTCCTCTGCAGCGATATGAACCAACAAGAAATAAGGTAATCGATGGGCACGGAAGGCATAGCCGCGCATCAGAAAAAATAGAATATATGAGGAGCTACTTTGAAATTAATTTGTTAGAGAAACTAAGAAACAAGGCTCTCGCTAGATTATTCATTCATTTTGTTGGCACAGTATAATGCCACATGGATCAAGAAGGCGGTAGGGTGGATTGCTGAGGCCACCAATTAATGAAGTTGCTGATTGGCATATGGTCCATCCATGGACGGAGCCTGGAAAAATTTTAAGGGCTGAACTATAAAGCTATATCGACATAACACCGCTATGACCTCTTTTTGAAATAGTAAATGACTTCAAATCAAAAAGTGTTGAACTACAAAGTTGTATGGCTTCTCAAGATGCACAACTTTCACTTTGGTCATTTCTTCATTTGACAAATTCATATGAATATTGTTCATAAAATCTATCTCTCTCATAGAGTTATAGTTTCTAAAACTATAAGAGAGACCTATAAGATTTGTGAACAATGTTACTCTCACTACATTGTATGGAAAAACGGTCAACATGAAAGTTGTAGATCTCGACAAGTCATGAAACTTTGTAGTTGACAACTTTTTAATTTGAAATTGTTTTACTAACGAAAAGTAAGTTTGTATTCAAAATTTGAAATTTGAGTTTTTCCAAACGACCTCGGATGAAAAAACAGTAACATGAAAGTTGTAGATCTCGATAAGTTATGAAACTTTGTAGTTGACAACTTTTTAATTTGAAATTGTTTTACTAACGAAAAGTAAGTTTGTATTCAAAATTCAAAATTTGAGTTTTTACAAACGACCTCGGATGAAAAAACTGTCAACATGAAAGTTGTAGGTTTCGAAAAGTTAGGAAACTTTGTAGTTCAACAGATTTTGATTTGAAGTCGTTTAGGGCCTTAAACAAGCAATTTAAACTCGGTCTGGTATAATATGATAGGAGTCGGAACGCTATACACTCACAAGTGACAGTGAGGTGCAGTGGTAGGGGAGTGCACGCGCGAGGGAGATGTCCCCGGTTCGAATCACGCCGGCCGCGTAGTGCGCGAAAAAATGGCGCGACTTGCGACTTGCGACTTTTTCCCCTATTGTTTTCGTATTTTTTGGGTTTATTTCGGAAGCAGGAAATCACAAACGGTTGGAAAACCGTTTGTGATGCCCCGAGCATCACAAATGGAACATCACAAACGGTTCGAAAACCGTTTGTGATGGCTCTTACGAACCGTTTGTGATGTTGCTTTCTGGAGTAGTGTATGCACGTGTCTTGCTCTTACATTCATACCCTAACTGTACGCATATTCTTTATGTATTCTCTACGATCACACATGCACGTTCCAGCTACGTCACTTACCGCGGAAGAGGTTCAGGCACCATCGGAGTTTGTCAATTAAAACAGTTACTAACCTTGTGATCTGTGTGAAATATTTTGTTCCTGAGTGATGTATACTCCATGTATTCTCCATAGTTGACCGATACAGAAATATGTCGAATTTAGATTCAAATAACCTTGAAGTTACCGGCAGGTTCTCGGGACCTTTACAACCAATTGATGTAGAGATCTTTACCTTGTATTTAATTTTCTACAGCCCTTGCGTGTAATTGAACTAGTTGGTCTCATCCGTACGTATTGACCTTAGTTAATCTCATTCTTATAGCAGATTTTCTCCTGAAAACAACGTAGCACGCAGAGGTGCATTTTGTGATGTCTGAACATGTATGAAACTGACGATTACATTATTTTGTAATGACATGCATTTTCCTTCATGGTTCCTAGGTTCAGGAAATATCCTTCTGTTTTCATTTGCACAATTGCACTCGATGTTATTGTTGTGCAAGTCGCGATGTTCTACCACCAATAGAAACTAACAGCAAGATTTCTTAATAATTTTGTAAATTGTAGACAGATTATGAAGAGGTAGCATACGTAGAACTCCAATCTTTTTATTGAACTATCAGACATGAATTGCTTGCCAGACTCCGTCTTGGGATCAACTTCGTCAGAACCATCTAAATTCACTAAAATTCAGTGTCAATAAACAAATTAATTTATGATTCAGCAGGGAGAACAACTTCAGTTTCATATTCATTTTTAAACAGAAGTCAATTCATGATGTTATAGACTGCCGGACAGTATATGGACCCTTAATTCCCATTGAATTTTTGTCACATGAGCCAATGGTGTACTGACTACTTCAGACTAGACTGATACCTCGTGTTGTCTCTGAAATTTCCTGCCGGTCCTACGTGTGTAGTACACTACTGTCCGACCTGCGTCGTCTTGCCCACCGTGACACATGCGTGGTTTTCAGCAACGCATATGCACTTGCAAATTACAATGCAATTTGCCTACATGATTATACTAATCAAATGTTTGTGTGGGCGCAGCATATTATACTTGAAAACTATAAAAGGCCGGGTTACAGGATATTTATGAATTGATGTTTTTTCTAAACTAGCTGTGCTTGCTTGTGGTATCATATTACCACAAATTTAATAATTTGTCGTCCATAAACCATGTTGTTCTGATGATGCGTTATTAGCTTGATACAGTACTATAAAAAACAGCCCTACAGTAATTTTTCCTTTTCTTTATAAGGCGGAACGGAAGGACCCAACTATTTACAGTATTTACTTATTAGAAATAATAAAAGAAGATAATAAACCCATTACAAGCAACAGAAAAATCCAAAGAAGATAAAACAAAAAAAAAAGAAAAACAGTTGAATCAACAAAACCTTTGCAGCCATGCTCCGATATGTGGAAAATACTTTAATTTTGCTTTAGCTTAGCTCGGTGATACCCTGCTTTTCAATAGGTTTGGAAAAGTGAAAAAAGGCTGCAAATTATATATTTAGGCTTACTGGATGTCTGGAAAAAAGGTGAGGTAGTTATTAGAATTTAGAAAGACGTCCGTGCATGCATGAAAATGCCTAGCGGAGTACATGCTTTTCTTTTTTGCCTTTTCAGCATGACTTTAGTTTGTACGGACATTTTAAAGATTGGCAGTGGGTCAACTAACCATTGGTTTTGAAGTAAGCCCAAAATTATAAAGACTATGTTGGTCAACCTTTGCTCTGATTACCGGGTCTACTTTGCTCTAAGCGACTAAGCTTTAATTAATTTTTATTCATCCTGTGTGAATGAACTGTGGGCCTCGTTCATCAGCATAGGACTTTCTCCTTCCTTCCGTGAAGCAGTTCAGTCGCCATGGAAAGGATGATGCAGCCGCCGTTCTCACGACCTCTGGCGTGGCCGCAACCTCTGTGACGGTCGCCGCCGCTGTAGATTCCTGCAGCCGCAGTGGATGAGTGGATCAGGCCTCGGCATCCCATCTTCTTCTATGGACGGACTTTACGTCCGATGGAGATCACCCCCTGGATGTTTAGCACATGTGGCACGGAGAAACGCAGGGAGATGCGTAGGAGTCGGGGGCTGCACGCGAGCGGGTAGGCCGCGGCGGCGTGCGCACGCAGAGGACGCGGCCGAAGGACGCCATGGACGGTAGGACCAGGTTCTTGTCTCGCCCTCGGGCTCCGAGCTGTCGTTGAGTGCGCTGATGAACATACCACTCCCCCGCGCGCTTCGGCGTGTCACGGAGCGGGAGGAAGGTGACCAATGCACGGAGGTGGCTGACGAGGTCGTCCACGGCGGCGCGCCGGCTGGTGTCGCACGGACGGGGCGCCAGTGGGGGAGAAGCTGGTGAGGGTCCGGAACTAGAGCAGGTAGCAGATGGAAGAAGACGGCGAACAGGAGGAGCGGGAGAAGGCGGACCAAGGTACCGTCCTCAGACGCTGTGAGATAACAACATGTTGGGTGGATTCCTTCCAACGCAACGGGACACAGCACAAGAGACCACCGCGTGGATGCAGTGAAACCACCGGAATCATCTGTTCCGTCCGTGTCTGGATTGAATCACACCCAGGTTTAAAACCTCAACAACCGAACGAGGCCTCTCGCAACAGCAGCGTGTGGTAGCGCGGGCCGCAGGAGCGAGATGGACCTGTTGCGGGCTTCTGGGTTCTGGGCCACGGTGAGAAAGTAGTAGGGTCTTCTTGGCCCAGATCAGCGCCCCTGCAGCCGTATTGAGTTCAAACCAGAGATGTGAAGATTGCGAATTCAATGGATCCGCCTCGGCCTTTTCCACCGATTCGAACTCGGCCTTCCCGCGCGATTGGTTATAAAACCATCTACGACCGCCGCCGCTGCGGTGGTAACCCGTTCGTCCTGTATCCCTTTGCACGCTGCCTGCCGTGCGGGTGATAAGCGCCACAAGTGCAATCGCTGGCCCGGATTATCCTCTACAGGTTAATTTCGTTCCGATTCACTTGTCTCACTTCATGGTTGGGCTCCATTCTATTGGCTGCAGGAATAGTTCCTGATTTTCAATTCACCTAGCTCGTTGCCTGTCTAGTCTCCCTCGCATCAGTTGAGTCTATTGAGTGCATGCACGACCGATTTACCTTGATTATAATACTGGATGAGGAATAGCGACCAGAACCAGCAGGTCTGAAACGCGTTAGTATAAAGTAGATTTTGCACAAGCAAAACAATTTCATTTGCCTTCTATTTGCCCATACTTTACATGTTTATTTAGATATTCATCCATAGCAGAGCTCTGCTCTGTTTCCTTTGTCTATTAATCCACTTATATTGTCTAATTTCAATATTATGGCATGGCAGAGGGACTTGTTCTTTGTGATTCAACTGTACTCTACCAAGATGATGAACGATACAATAGTACCAGAAACAACAAGACCAAAACTTCGATTCCAAGACCTTCCAGTGGTATGTTCAGATTTACTAATTTCTTCTTCTTTTTTGAGATATAATTTTCCGGTTAGTATATAGCAATCTGATACTTTGCTGCAGGATGTCCAATACACCATTGTGGCAAAACTACCACCAAAAGAGTTTGCAAGGACTAGTGTGTTGTCAAGTAAGTGGAGATGCATGTGGCCAGCACTGTGCCCAAGATTAACGTTCGATGGTGCTGAGGTGTGCAAATGCAGCAGGGATGATCTGTACGAATTCAATCAGGAATTCATCTATGGGGTGAACTCAGTTCTGCATAAACACAATGGCAAGGTGGTTGAAACACTTGAAATCAGAATAGACTTTGATGACTACGATCTAGTTCGTCACCTCAATAATTGGGTCACTTTTGCTGCTTCATCACGGACAAAGAACCTGACTTTGGATCTGAAGCCCAAATGGTATTTCCAAGATGAAGATCCATATGTGTTTCCTTTTCAATGTCTAGACGGTGGAAGCATATCACGTCTACAGAATATGCAGCTAAGCTTTGTATCGCTGAGACCACCTCCCAAGTTTGAAGGTTTTCCAAATCTAAAAAGGCTTTATTTGCAGTTAGTGGAAGTCAGCACGAAGGACCTTCAATACATATTACCACGCTGCTATAATCTTGAGTGTTTACACATAGATAGATGCAATCTCAATGATGAACTAATAGTGCATGGTCTGCTACCTCGTCTGATATACTTGCGTGTGAAGGAGTACAGCCAATACATTGGCAGGAAAAAAAAGGAGTACAACCGATTAACTAAGATAGAATTCCGAGCTGTGAATTTAGCTACCTTTGAATATGAAGGACCTTTTCTCCCTATCAACCTCTGCCACTCATCGAACCTGCAAAATGCAAATATTGAGTTCAACAATGCAGTTCTTCATCATGTTCTTATATCACTTCTCAATGGGCTTCCAAACACACAAAATCTGACACTACGAGTTTACTGGGTATATCTAGAGGTAGTCCCTTTGAAGTCCTTGTGGTTAATATTTTACTTATTACCTAACAAAATATGTCCATTGACCTTTTGTATTTTTTTATTTCAGAAGCAAGGGTTATGGGATATCGAACTGAAGTTTTCCTACCTGAAGCACTTGCAGTTATTGGTGTTTGTAGATTCCAAGGATGGCGACAAGGTTCTTTATTCAGCTTTGTTTTTGAGAGCAACACCTTTTATTGAAAAGTTAGATGTCCATGTAAGTTACATGTTCAGTGTTCATTAGTCCTATTATCACCTTGTCGTTTTTTTTCTTTTACATGTGTCTTGTTTTCTTTCAAAAAATACATCTCTAATTGTTTAAAGTATCATGTATTGTCCTTTTTAGTTTCCTCGGAACCATGCCCTAAAATTTACAGAAAGTTTTGTTTATTTCCTGTTCAAGGTTATTGATATACCCCTCTAAGTAAATGAGCCATGGATAACATTGTTAATTACACTATCGTTTTATTGCTTGCAGTTTCCTGGTCCATTATGGTTGGTGGATGAGGGTCCTCGCAGGCAGGACCTTGTGGGATGTAAATATAATTATTTGAAGGAGATGCACATTACAGGATTCCAAGCAACGAGAGGACAAGTCGAATTTGTTTTGCATGTAGGCGAAAATGCGCCTGCACTGGAGGTTGTAACTGTAAAGACAACCAAGCAATTTTGTTCATGTGGACCAAGGAAACCAGCACCCTTTAAGGAAGTTAAGCAGATAGCAAGATCCCTTAGTACAACACTCCCACAGAATGTTGAGTTTCATGTTATTTAATTTCATTACAAGGTAGGAAAGAAGTTAACTTAGTCAAACAAAATATAAACCAAAAAACGGTTTCATGTTATTTAGTTTTGCAAATAAGATATGATATCAGAAGGGAAATTTCTATTCCTGTCAAACTGTTGCTGTGTCAACTTTTTTTTTCTTTACATGTAAGGATCGTATCTTTGCTATGATCCATTGAAAATTTCACTTGAGAATACCAATGCAGAGTGTGAAAATATCATTGCAAATGTTGGAGATTTGCTAACGTTCTTGCAAAGGTTTGGTGGAGTAGCCCTCTTTATAAAATTACACTAAAAGCTGCAACTTAGGATTCAGTGCTATGGAGCATGGAACATGGAGGTGGAAAGAGAGACAACTGCTCTCATGTTGTCATACATATGGCAGATGGTAAAGAAAAAACACTGACCATCATCACTCGTCACTGGTCCTACACCAGCATGGCCAGTGGTGCCCTTTGCATCCTTGCTCATGGCTCTCTGGCTCTCCGGCTGCAAGACGGCGCCCTTCACCTGAGAAAATGTGCTGAATTGATGAGAGGTAATTATGATTCCATACAATCCTTGCATAGCAACCAGAGTGGAAAAGGAATCAACGATGGGGTTCGGTTTGCAGCATTAAAGAAAGAATAACTGAATAAGAGCAGCGAAGAAATACTATACTTAAAGGCTATACAGAGCCTGCGGATTAATATCCAGTGGTATAGTTATCCAGAAACACAGGCACGAGGCTTGAATTGGAAACATGAGATGACAAAAATATTGTGTATTTGAGAGTAGTACACCATGACGGGCTTCCTGAAATTTCCCACTTTGCAGGAAGACACCAGGTTCTTTTAATCTGACTTCGATCTACAGTATTCAGAACACAAACAACAAACTCAAGTTTAAGCATGGACATTAAGTGAACGGTTAGAATGATCTGGAGATTCAATCAAGTAATTGGACAGGTACGATCATTTTCCAGATACAGAACAGAAGCGTTTGCTGGTTACAGAATGAGGCCTAGAAGTGTTTCAATGTCTTATCATGCTCATTTGGAAATATTGGTCAGTGTCTTATCGATTCTATCTGTAGCAACTTCAGTTAGAATGTGACCAAAAGAACACAGTACTGGAATTGACTTCACTAAGCACAAAAGCCATCATAGCTTCATAGTCAAAGATCAATCACAACATATGATAGGGCTCCTCCTCGATCCACTTGTCCGGATCCCATAGTATAGTTTCTGCAGCCTTCTCTCTGAAATATCGAATCAGCATCTCTTTCTGTGCTTGGTCCAGGTTGTATGCAAACTCAACAAACGCTTGCTTGGGCCGCTCCATTTTATCCCAGAACTGAATTGCCCTATCTGCTTCCTCTTTGTCGCCTACAATCACCCTTTCAATTCTATCTGGATCATGAATGTTTGTGTTGCTTGAGAAGTGTGCAATCAAGCGGGTGGCAGCACTTGCTTGGGGCCATATACTACCAAATAAAAGTTCTAGTGCTTCAGCAGCACCTGGAACCTGCTCGATGTAAGTTTTCGTGGCCTGTACATATCCAGTTGCCGATCGTGCATATCTCCTCAAGGCTTTGCTACTTCTTTTCAACACTTTGAGAATACTTGAGCCAGCAGATGATGTCTTATGCTGAGAAGGTGGTAGTGGGGATGGAGGCAACACCCAGCAACTCATGTCATTGAGAAATAACTAGTGCCCAGATCCAGGAAGAACACATCACTGCTAATTATCTGTCGTGTGGACAACTGAACTGAGAAGATCTCACTGCCACTCAGGAAATAGACGATGCTCGCATTTGTAGGGTGAACGACTCCAATCGAAGGCACCATACCTGGTGGGAGTCCAGCTTTCTGGTCATTCTGACTGCTCCACATCTCTCTGACAGGGACATCACGGTAGTCCTCGGTCCAGTCCGGATCAGAGTCCATAGAACTGCTCCACATGTCGAAGACCGCGGCGCCGCCCAGGCCGCTGATGCAGAGGAAGCGGAGCCGGCCGTCGCTCACGGCGACACAGCGTCTCGAGCGGATTGTGCTCGGTTGCCCTCCCGTCATGGCCTCATCGTCGCAGTCCACCGGGAATGGGATGACCCTCGTCTGCTGATGCTCCAGGCGCGGGTCGCAGGCGATGATGCCGCGGGCGAAGTCGACGAACGCCAGCCGGCGGAGATACGGCACCACCGTGTCGACGTGGAACTGGGCGAGGAAGTCAGGCGGGCAGGAGACCTCCACATCCTTGAGGCTCCACGCTCTGCTGCGGCTAGTGAAGCACAGCAGGTGCGCCGTGGCGCCGGGGCCCGGCGCAGGCGCGGAAGGGGTCGCGGGGAGCTCCGAAGGCGGCGCGGAGGCAGGCCCGGCAGAGTTCGGGGACGGCGCGGGCGCGGCGGCGTTCGGGGACGGCGCTGGCGCGGCGGCGTTCGGGGACGGCGCGGGGTGGAGTTGCGCGACGATGTAGTAGCTCTCGCCGCCGCTTTCCGCCGCGAGTGGATCCTCGGGCACGATGCCGGTGGCGTCGCCGATGGCGATCTGGAGGTGGAGCGAGGCCGGGACCACCGGGAGCGTGGACGCCTTGCCGCTCGCGGCCTGGCACACGATGAGCCTCTCGGTGCCGGCGCCCTGGGTGGCCGAGACGAGGAGGAGGCGGCCCGTCTCGTCCACGCAGTTGAGGAAGGCGAGGCAGCACGGGTTCCCGGGGTCGGGGAGCACGCCGCGGGAGACGCAGAGCACGGACGAGCGCGGCGGCACGTCGAGGTCGGCCCTGAAGTCGGCGCGGCGGGGTAGCTGCTCGGGGCCGACCAGCAGGGGATACCGGTACAGCACGGCCCACTCGCGCGCCCCAGCCCCGGCGGCGAGCGGCGGCGGCGCCGGCGCCGGCGAGGGCTCGGGCTCCGCCTCGGACTCCGCCATGGTGGCGGCTTGCGTTGCGCGGTGGTTGTGTTAGGGGAGAGCGGTCGGGGTGGAGGAGGAGGTGGGGTTTAACGGAGCGAGCGAGGAGGCATGCTGGGTTTAGAAATGCAGGAGGCTTCCATTGGAAGCGAAAAGAAGAAGAGAAATCGAATCACACATGTGCACGCGAGGCCTCGCGGACAGCTGGCATCCCACTGGCCGTCTAGTTTGTTACTCGCGGTCACGCCCAACTGCCCAAGGCAACCGCTCGCTCTGGCGAGGGCGGCGCGACGCGACGCGAGCGCAACCCGGCATGGCGGCGGCTAGACCATCGTCCGCCGCATTGCCGCACGACGCCCGTCGCGCCCGATGACTGGGAGATCGAGCACCAGATGCCGTTGCCGACTCTGCAGTTGCAAGCAACGCGTATCAATTTGACAGTCGATAGTCCAGATAAACGTGATGCTTTTTTTCAGGAAAAAAAATGCTTGACGCTCCTAGGGAAACAATTTTAGCATCAGATATATTTGTTGCAAATGAAAGGTACGGAGTACAAACTCTAATCCACACATGTATGAACACAGTCGTTCTCCTTTATCACCCTCATTCTGTCATTTGGGTTCTTTCTCTTTTATCAGAGGATCCTCCTTGTGCTTGTCCCTTTGAAATAAAACTCAACGGATTTGCAGCTCACATGTTGAGCCTGAGCCTTGACAAACATGAATACCAAATTAACAGGAAATCATTCATATCATTTTTAAGGATGTTGATTGCCCAAAACAAAGCAAAAATGATGAGGCACCCAATGACCCAGAAAATACATTTTACTGGAAGCATCAAAGCAGTCCGACAGCAACTGCATGCCACAAGACTCTATATCTCTATATGCCATGTTTTTTCATCAAATCATGTTCAATAGTCAATAACAGGTAATTAATTTGCCGAGGAAAGAAGGTTCCCCACCCCTCCCCCTCCCGCGTCGCTCCCCGCTAGGGCGACTCGGGGGCGAACCGCCGACGCCGCCACCCTCCACTTTATTTGCAGTTAGTGGAAGTCAGCACGAAGGACCTTCAATACATATTACCACGCTGCTATAATCTTGAGTGTTTACACATAGATAGATGCAATCTCAATGATGAACTAATAGTCTGTTGGGGACCTCCCTGCCAGGCCCTGGGGCTGCACCTCGCCGGGCTGCGCCTCCTCTTCCCCGGCGAGGCTCTGCTGCTCCCGTTCTTCCCGCGGTGGCCTTCAGGGTGGCTAGGCCGTGGCTGCCAGGGCGTCAGAGCGCTAGGGCCCCATCTTGGTGGCCGTGTTTGCGAGCATACAACAAAGCAGTTGCTGTCTTCCCTAAGGTTGTACCTTGGTGTTGGGGGCCCTCACTCGTCGGGGGCTCTTGTGGTGGCGATGCGAGGCCACTGCGGCGGTGTTCTTGCCGTTCGCGTTGGCTCACTACGCCTTCTGTCATGGCCATCGTTGTGGACGACCGCGGTGGCGGCGCGCGCATCCTTTCTTTGGATGCTTCGTCTTCCCGTTCGGTGTCCATCTGCTGAAGCTTGCCTTGGATATGGAGATGTGCGACGAAAGTACCACGCTCGGTGCGTGGGAGGTGCCCCACCTCCGCTCGGGGAGGTGCCCTACCTCTGCACTATCCCGCTCCATTGGTGTTCCTGGCCTCGCTCGTCGCCTTGCAGCTGCTGTGGGTGGTGGAATTGCAGCGAAAAAGTCGTGCCCGGTGCGTAGGGAGGTTCTTGCCTCCGCATCTTTCCACTGCCGAGCCTGCTTGCAACACTCGTCCTCTACAGCTCTGTGTTCGTGAGTGCTTCGTGTCTCTCCCAGTGTTGGTCTGATCTTGGACTTGATATGCCCTTGCTGTTTGGCCTTGTTGGGCTGGCGAGTGCGCTCCCTTGGTACCTCTGCTCCGTCGACGCACTCCTTGTTGGTGTGTCATCTCATCTTATGCCGGGTGGTTCTTCGATCCGCCGGTCTGCCATTCCCCCTCAAGGCTTCCTCCCCTTGGACGGTGTTGGATGGTCCAACGCGGTGGAGCCCGGATGTGCGTCTTGGTGTCACCGCCAGCTTCAAGGGAGATCGCCGTGTCTGGTACGGCTTTGGCTGACGTAACCCTCGCCACCTTTAGTCCCCTTTTCGTCGACCGGCCCTTACAGGAGGGTATCGTCGGATCGGCGCTGCACGAGGGGTGGCGCGGGGTGCTTTGGCCCTTGTTGTTCTCAGCGAGCATGTTGCTCAATGGAGTCATGATCTGAAGATCGGAAGTTGCCTCTCTTCTTGTGTAACATTACGTCCTAGATTTGTGGCTCTCTTCTCTTGGCTGTTGTGTTCCCTTTTTCTTTCTTCCTTGGACGTGTCATGTGTCCATCTGTATCCCCTGCTTCATGTACCTTTACATGTACCCGTGGTTTGCCACATTTATTGGAATGTTCAGGCCGGCTACTTGCCTGCCGTAGTTGCTTCCAAAAAAAATAGTCAATAACAGATACTTTTTGTACTATATATATCTTGGATTTTCACAATGGGCAACATTTGATTGGCATAAAAGAAATGGATAAGATTGTTTTCTTCACATCCTACAGCACTAAGAAGTTACTATTCAAACATAATTTCATAGTAAAAGGATCATTATGTATGCATGAGTTTGAAGTTCAAATGCGGTTATCCACACCATTAGCTGAGCGAGAGAAAAGCATAGTCATATGCAATGTTCTGGCATGCCCCATAGCCACCAGTGGTGATCGACTTGGATGCCAGGATCTCAATGGCACTTACCTCGCTCCGCTTACTTAGCAAAGAAGATCGATTTGGGCCTTTTTCTTTCCTTTGTTCGATGACTCTGTTTGTTGGTTCACCCTTCCACCTGTGCCCCAGGGATCATTCCTGTCATTGAAGGCCTGTGTTGGTTCAACATCAACATCAATCTGACTTCTGACCCTCTTGCAGTCCAGGTGTTACAGGCAAAGGTGTAGCAACAGTGCTACTTGTCCTCAAGCAAAGGTGTATCCATGACTCTCAAATCCATTCGCTACTCCGCTAAATGACATTTATCTACAAGCTTCATCTGAAAGAACAACATAAGTCATGGCAGAATGAACAGTTGGCAGAATCGCATCATGCATGTGCAGAACCACCTTTACTTCTGTTGTTGTACCACCAGGACGGACAGGTGAAACTAGAGCAACCAATCAAACAAATTTGTCTTCCTGATTTGTGCTTCAATGACAAATGAGCCAAATGTTTCTTATATTCAGAAAAATAGATTATATGCAGATCAAACACTCCTGAGAATTTCTGAATAAAATGGAGAAACGTTGATATGTTATCCATCTCAGAGGTCAATTGTGTGATCACAGATAACTTAGAATATCAGGATTCCATTATCTCCTAGTCATCCTATATTGCTCAAGTTGCTGCTCACTTCCTACAGGACTAAAAGCATCATGCAGGTTTATCCTGGGGCACTTGTTGAGTGCCTTTGCTCCACGTACTGAAACCGCCTCTCCATGATTGCATATTGTTGAGCGCCTTACAAGCAAGCACCCGCTTATCGCCTTATATCAAGCACAACCAAGTCGCTGAACATACATCCTGGAAGAAACAATCTACTGCAAGTACTTCATGTTTCACACAATCGCCATTTGGTAAATTGGGCCCTGTCTTGCCTGTATGTACCCGAGTCATCTACAGCTCCATTGGCTCAGGATCACCAAAAGAATCAGTTCATTTGTTGACTGGCAAAAGAGATATACTGCTGTGCCCCCATTAAGTATGTTCCCCAATATGTTTCGTGTAGACAACAAATCCAACTCTAGAAATAGTGGTGAGCCACTGGTTTGACAGAGCACATCAAGGACATGCAGTAGAACTACTGAATTGAACTCACAGATTGAAAAATACTCCATAGAAGATATTGTTAAGATAACGGTTGCTGAGACTTCCATTTGGCTGTGCTAGAGCGTTGAGTACCTTCAGTCCATCTGCATTGCAGTCACCTGCAGATTGGATAGATAGAAGCATTTGAAGCTAATAAAGAAACATATGTAGAAGAAAAAGAAAAGTAGTGGTAAATTGAGATAAAACCAAGATTGCAGCATGAGGGACATCAGTTGAACCACAGCAAGATGCAAGTATGCAACTTCACAGAACAATAGAATAACCAAATGGCATTTGCAATTCGTACTGTACTGTTTTGTTCAGGTGTCTTGTACTCCGTACCTGAGATGACTCCACGTAGCAGTCGACATGGGCATGATTGAAGGCCCGGCGTGGCGGACGAGGCCGGCGCTGCACTGAGCCGCGAAGTACAGGTTGGGAGTGACATAGGTGTCGAGGAGGATGCGGAGGGTGGTGCTGGGATTGGGCCGGTGGTGTGGAGGAGCTCAAGCGCAGTGGATCTGGGGCGGCGGTGTGGGTAGCTCTCGCCGGCGGCTTAGAGAGGGGTGAGTGGACTGGCCGGAGACGAGGGAAGACCACGGGCGGCCTGAAGTTATTGAAGACGATGTGGTCCGGAGCTCAATTAGTCATCTGATCTGGGTCCGCAGGTTGATTTGGTTGGGCTCAACCGCGTGGCCACTTCTTTCTTTCGGCTCGGAGCCCTCAACGAAGACATCACCCGTGCTTCAACAGAAGTTCAGATTAATTATATTGCGGCACGTGCTGCAGACAACCAGGGGATGGCTAGCCAGAATACGGCCAGCCAAGCTGTGTGCCATGCCAAGGCCACGGTCGGCAAGGTTACCGCCAGCCTGGCGATTGGCGCTGTTGGCCAGGGTGCGGTCGGCCTGGCTGTGGCTGGCCATGCTGCTGTACCTGCGGCAGCCGATCTGAAGAATGCCAGCCAAGCGATAGCAGGAATCCAGGGGGAAGAAGAGAGGTCTGTGCAAGGGTCGGATAGGGCTTCACCGGCATCCACAGACTCGAACTCGGCAGGTATGGTTCTCAATAATGTAGCATTGCCTGTTTCTTTTGTTAATAATGAAGAGCAAGTAGATGCTTTATCTCCAACAGCTGAGAGCCAATATAAGTACACTCAACCTGTTTTGGTTTCAGATGGCCCTATAGTGATGCATTAGCTAACTCCTCATAGTGGCATGACATTGGGATCGACCAAGACAGGTCTGGGAATTGATACTCCACTTAGTGGATCATTCCTTGTTAATGGTAAACGTCGGAGTGCGAGAGCTAATAATACATTGTCTGTTGATGGAATACCAATTGCAGATGGGTTGGTCATGGAGAGAGCTATGAAGCGTGTAGCGGCTAGGAACCTGGTTGGTACCCCAGCATCACAAACTTCGGCAACTCCGACTCATCCCAGCAGAGGTAAAGACATTTGTATTGCAAATTTAAATTCCATCGGGATTTCACTAGGGGGTAACACGGATGCTATTAATATATCATATAGTGCACTTAAGCGGATAGAGATTGATAAAATTGTGGTACAACCCAAAACACATGGAACGGGGATGGGAAAAATACGCCCTGAGGATAACCCCTTCGACTATAGTGATGGAGAAGATCCTGAATCCACCAATGATCTTCTATCACACTTAGTTAAGGATTTAACGGATGTGGATCTTGATGACTTGGATCTGGATACAAAAATTTGTGACCTTCAGGTTTCTGGTCGAAAAACAAAGTCCGCATCAAAGAAAAATAAGGGGCGCCATAGACTACAAAAACAATATAACAAGGTTTATCCATGAAAGGCTTCTATTGGAATAGCAGAGGTCTATCAGACTTGGCTAAATACCGATATATTTCAGAGGCAATCAGGGAGCACAGCTTAGATTTTGTGGCTTTAATGGAAACCGGCAAGCAAGATATGTCTAAAACCAATCTTAATCGGTTATCTGGGGGTGCTGATTTTGTTTGGCACTGTTTGCCACCCAGAGGCAGATCTGGTGGAATACTCCTAGGCATCAACTCGACTGTCTGACATTTCTATTATCGTTGAAGGGGAATTCTTTGTTAAATTCCATCTACGAAATAGATAAGACGACTTCAAATGGATTTTAATGGCGGTATATGGTCCGGCTCAAGACGATTTTAAGTCTGCTTTCTTAGCGGAGCTGGTACGGACATGTCAACAGAACCCGCTGCCTGTGCTAATTGGAGCCCACGATTTAAATAGCGGGCTATAGCCTCGCTATAGCTGCGCTATATCGTTTTGAAAGGGCAGGCGCTACGATACTAGCAATTATCACGCTACAGCAGCTATCGGCGCTAAATCGCGATTTAGCAGCGCTAAACAGTATAGCGCTAATTTATTTAGCGTCTGTTGTTCCTGATTTTGTTCATGGGCCTAAACACGAAGCTGAAGGACTCAAATTCGCAGCCCACAGAGGCCCACAACAACCCTAGCGCCCTCTCCCGTACACCCAGACCAGACGCTCCCCTCTCTTCCCTTCGCAGACACCAGTTGCGGCGGCGGCTGCTTTCCCGCTATTTAAAACATAGATGGGAGGAGATTTTAACATAATGCGTCACAGCCGTGATAAGAACAAAACTAATTTTAATCCGAGATGGCCTTTTCTGTTCAATGCGGTTATTGATAGCTTCGATCTTCGGGAGATTGAGTTGTCAGGTAGACAGTTCACCTGGGCAAATTCTCTCCCGGATCCAACTTATGAGAAATTGGACAGGGTTCTGATGAGTACGGAGTGGGAACTAAAATATCTGATGGTAACGGTACGAGCTCTCGACCGAGGAATCTCGGATCATACACCCTTACTCTTAGAGACAGGTGATGCAGCCTTTTCTGGCCAGCCAAAGCAATTTAAGATGGAGCTGAGCTGGTTGGCGCATGAGGAGTTCAAAGACAAAGTAGTAGAATTATGGAATCAACCGGTCAGCGGTCAAAACACTGTGCAAGTCTGGAACAAGAAAATGGGGGCGCTGCGTAAACATCTTCGGGGATGGGCTCGCCATCACCATGGGGTGTATAAGGTGCAGAAGCATAATCTCCAGAATGTAGTGAATGCTTTAGATACGCAAGCTGAATACATGAATCTTTCAGAAGGGGAGAGAGCGCAACTTGAAAAGGCTCGTGATGACCTCATAACGCTACTTAGAGAGGAGGAAATGAGGTATTATCAACGAGCCAAAGTGAACAATGTTCTCCTTGGTGATAGCAACACCAAGTTCTTTCAGATGATAGCCAATGGCAAACACCGGAAGAAAAGAATCTTTTCTTTAGAACACGAAGGGAACAAAATTGAAGGGCAGCACCATTTGAAAGAATATATCACGGAGTTTTATAAAGGACTGTTCGGCCCTACAGAGGAGAACCACTTTAGCATGCATGAGAGAACAGATGATATCTCACAAGTCAGACATGCCGAAAATGAATTTCTAACGGCTCCTTTCACTGAAAAGGAGATTCGAGATGCTATTTTTAGCATGGAACATAACAAAGCTCCGGGTCCGGATGGATTCCCGGCCGAATTCTATCAACAGTTCTGGGAAACAATTAAAGGAGACTTGATGCATACTCCCTCCGTCCCACAATAACAGGCCGTTTTGGAAAATATCAGACAAATTAGTAGTCATGACAAATGACCATGTTACCCCTCATTCGAGTTATGAAAGTAGCATTAACTAGCTATTTGATTGGCTCTATGTGTTTCTCTATGCACTTTTACGTTTCTCTATGCACTTTTGCATTAATGTGTGCATCTCTAAAAGCTAAATGGACATTCTTTGTGGGACAAAATTTGAATGCTAAATGGCTTGTTATTGCGGGACGGAGGGAGTATGTTCCAGGAGTTACACACTGGGGGTCTACCGTTGTTTAGCCTTAATTTTGGAGTAATTACGCTACTACCAAAGACTAAAGACGCCAATAAAATTCAGCAGTATCGACCCATCTGTTTACTCAATGTGAGCTTCAAAATATTCACAAAAGTAGCAACAACCCGGATCAATTCAGTGGCATATCATATTATCAGCCCGACTCAGACAACATTCATGCGAGGCCGAAACATACTGGAAGGAGTCATAACTCTGCACGAAACTGTTCATGAGATACACAGGAAAAACCTTAATGGGTTAATATTTAAAATCGACTTCGAAAACCTTAATGGGGTAATATTTAAAATCGACTTCGAAAAGGCATAAGACAAAGTTAAATGGGACTTCTTGATTAATACTCTTCGGTTAAAGGGATTCTCGTCCAAATGGATCGAGTGGATAAAATCCTTTATCTCAGGAGGAAGTGTCGCTATCAATGTTAATGATGAAATAGGGCCATTTTTTCAGACGAAAAAGGGACTAAGGCAGGGAGACCCATTATCCCCTATCCTCTTCAACATTGTCGCAGATATGCTCACTCTTCTGATTAACAGAGCAAAATCAGTCAACCAGATAAGTGGTGTGGTGCCCCATCTGATTGATGGAGGCCTCTCCATCCTACAGTATGCTGATGATAGTATTCTGTTTCTAGACCAAAACCTGGAGCAAGCTCAGAACATGAAGAATATCCTCTTTGCTTTTGAGCAGCTATCAGGGCTAAAGATTAACTTTCATAAGAGTGAAATATTCTGTTTGGCGAAGCCACAACCTTTGAAGAACAATATAAGGAACTGTTTGGTTGCAATCATGGAACTTTCCCAATCCGATATCTAGGCATTCCAATTCACTTTCGGAAACTGTCTAATAACGATTGGTTGAGGGTCCAAGAACGCTTTTAGAGCCGCCTTAGTAGCTGGAAAGGGAAAAATCTTTCATATGGAGGGCGCCTGACCTTAATCAATTCAGTTCTTAGTAGTCTACCGATGTATATGATGTCCTTCTTCCAAATCCCAGTAGGGGTTCGTAAGAGGTTGGATTACTACCGGTCTAGATTTTTCTGGCAGAGCGACAATCACAAACGAAAGTATCGACTTGCTCGTTGGAACATATTATGCTTACCAAAGGATCAAGGGGGATTAGGAATACACAACCTAGAACTCAAAAACACAGCTTTGCTCAGCAAATGGCTATACTGTCTGCTGACATCAGACGGTACCTGGCAACAGATCTTACGCAACAAATACCTAAGGACTAAGCCGTTGGTTCAGGTCCAGTGGAAAAGCGGGGATTCTCACTTCCGGGCTAGCTTGATGAAGGTTAAAAACGATTTCTTAAAGTTCGGATCCTTCATTATCAGAGACGGGTCTCAGATAAGATTCTGGGAAGACAGATGGCTGGGAAACAGACCTCTTAGGGATCAATACCCACAACTGTATAACATAGCTCGTAAAAAACAGGATACGGTGGCAGATGTGCTCAACACAACGATTCCTGACATATCCTGCCATCGAGACTTGATTGGTCCTAAATTGGTAATGTGGAATAACCTGGTGGCACGATTAGAGAATGTAGAACTCACAGATGATAGGGATGATTTTCAATGGAGTGGAGCGGACAAGTGTTTTCTCGGTGAAAACACATTATCCGGCTCTAATCCATCAAAACATCCCAAAAACAAATACTAGGTTATGCAAATCAAAAATCCCACTAAAAGTCAAAATCTTTATGTGGTTTCTCCGAAGAGGAGTTATACTTACTAAAGATAACCTTGCCAGGCGTAATTGGAATGGTAGTAAAAAATGTTGCTTCAGTCACGAGAATGAGACTATACAACACCTGTTTTTCGACTGTAGATTCACACGCATGGTATGGGCTGCGGTGTACGCAGCTTGGGGATTACCTAAACCACTTAGTGTGAATAATATGTTTAATGGATGGCTTAATCTAGTTCCACCAAATTATAAACCTCTGGTGTTTGTGGGCGCGTCAGCCTTATGTTGGGCGGTTGGCGATGTCGAAACGCATAAAAATCCAATTTTTTGGCAGGTAATATTCATAACGTCGCATTGGCTCCGCTCGTGGGCTATCCTACAACCGCCATCATCGAGGGACACTCTTACAGCGGCGTCGCTCTTCTTGGTTCAAGTGGCCAAGGCTTTTTTTGGCCGGGAGTCTGGTTAGCAGTCTAGTCGTAGGATTGACTGTTAGTAGTGGTCTGGCTTTGCTTCTTTTATGTTTGGGCTGTGTGCTGTAATGGCAGAGGCCGAGAACTTGTTTTCAGGTGGATGTATCACCTCGATGTATTTAACTGAAAATCAATAAAGCATCCCTTTTCCAAAAAAAAAGATTAATTTTATTAGTCTGTTATCTTTTTATTGAGCATCTTTGTACGAGTCACTGTGTTGGCTCTTCAGTGGTAGCTACGAAGCTACAATATTGTTCTTTGAAATGGAAGATCCCAAATCTTTATACTTTGGTTTGTGTCTTTTAATACTAGCCCATCAACCCGTGCGCCTGTGCGGGCTAGAGATGTTTCACACCTTGATCTAAGTAAAATTTAATAAGATAGAGTATCATTACAGTCTATCAGAATAATGACCAGATGTTTCTAATTATGTATTACATTGAGATTCCAAAATGATTTTCATATGGTTTCAAATTTTGTTTGGAAATACAATGATAATAAATTTCTTTCAAATGCTTATTGATTTACAATTAGATGTCCGGTATCTATATTGCTTACATGTGTTCTTTACATGTATTTCCATATTTTTAAGAGCCTCATACATAGTTTTTCCCTACTCGACAATATTCATTGTATTGCTATTTACCGCCTAATAGTTTTTTTTATCATTTCTTGAACATTAGTTCATAATTGAAAGAGGGGCCTAAATTAATTAATAAATGATGTCTTTATGGCACTTGATTTCTTCTTATGGTATTTCTGGTCTAAATCTCTGCATATGGGAAAAGCAATGTGTACTGCATATACACATCGAGCTCAGATATAGTTCAGGCATTCTTTGTAGACTGTTGTAAGGCTATTTCTGTTGTAAGGCTATTTCTCTTTCCTGACCGTTTGCTCCCTATGTTACTTTGCATTTTGATCACTGGATGCATTCTGAAGGTATTATGTGTACTTATTTTCCATATCACTTTTGTTTTCTTGGCAGAAATAAAAACAAAATAAAATGAGAAGTGAAATTTAGTATTTTCACATGGCTGTACTCTGATTATTGTATACATCCTGAACGAAGGTTCAGTATTACTTTTTGTTCGAGTATATGTTAGATAATCCCGTACTGCTAGTTGTATCCACGGACAAGTCTCTGTACTCTATATATACCGGCCGAGGCCTCAATGCAAACCAATCCATTCCATCATACCAATTCCATCTCTCTACATGGTATCACGAGATTAGGGTTTGAGATCCTAGGCTAATCTTCCGCTGCCCCAACCCTAGCGCCGCCGGCGCTCCTGCCTCCTGCGCGCCGCCGGCCGTCCACCACGGCGTGCCTCCAGCGAGCCCTCTCGACGGCCTCCTAGCGCGCCCCCGGGGAGGTTCTCCATGACCTCCGCCGGGGGCCGCGTCCCCTTCCTACCCCTGCGGCGGCCTCCTCAGATCCGCCGCTCTCTTCGTCGAGTCTAGCGATGCAGCAGATCGACGCGTACCTCACCATCGACGTCGTGGAAGCCATCGACGGCGACCCCGATCCGCGCTGCCGTGGTGGCAGCCGCGGTCCTTCCGTCGGCCGTGCCCTACTCGTGCTGCCGTGGTGGCAGCATGGGCCTCTACGCGGTGCGTCGAACTCGTCGGCGGCGGCATGCACGGCGACACCTCCGCTTCGTCCCCGTCCTCTTCACCGCGGCCCGACCTCCCTGCGCAGATCCCGTGCGGGGTTCATGGGCTTCCTGCTCCAGCGGGCGGATCCGCCGCCGCCGGCCGGGCTCCTCCGCCTCGGCGCATTCCTCCACTGCCGCTCGAGCAGATCCGCCCCCGCCGGCTGGGACCTCCGTCAGCTCTGGAGGGGAGCCGGCCGTCCACCCCCATCGCCGTCCGCCGGGGCACCTCCGGCTCGAGTTTCTGACTCCTCTCCCGCATGGTTGCTTGGTCTTTGACCACACCGTGCGACTGGTAGAAAGAAATTAGAGATTGAGGTGTCTGTGCTACGCGCACCCAGAGGTTCTACACGAAGATTTGCTGCTGATTTTCTTTTGGTATTTTCTCTTATTTTTACTCGAGCACTGCTCGAGATTGCATCGCCCAACGCCCGTCGATCCCGTGCACGTACCTCGACATCGTCACCGGCTGTTCTTCTTCAACACCATGTCGCTCGGGCTGGCGTGCGGTGCGCGCTGGTGCACCACCCGCAGCGCCGCCAGGCCC
>OAMR01000722.1:288425-327455 GCA_900205405.1 Echinochloa crus-galli
GACGCGTCGCCATCTTCGTCTCCGGCGTCTTCTTCGTGACGCCCCCACCATGGCGCTTCCTCGTGCGCCCGCGGCTTCCTGTGCGGCTCCTTACCCTCGGCGACCTCGACAGCTCATCCTCGACCACGGCTACCCTACGCACGACTTCCTCGACCACGGCTACCCGTCCTCGTCTCGGCTTCATCGACATCGGCACAAAGGGCTACCATCCGCATGAGTTACTCACGGGTTTTTCTCTCCAGTCGCAGCATCCGCACTGCACCGACGCTACAACTGCCGGGGGATGTCAGTCCGTCGGTTCCCACCTTCGGCTTCTCCTCCAGTCTCACCGTCTGCGGTGCTCCCGCTGTGACTGCGGGGGGATGTTAGAGTATATGTTAGATAGGCCCGTAATGCTAGTTGTATCCACGGACAAGTCTCTGTACTCTATATATACCGGCCGAGGCCTCAATGCAAACCAATCCATTCCATCATTCCAATTCCATCTCTCTACACTTTTTTGCATAGCACTATGAAAATTAAAGAAAGAATAGTGTTGCATAGCACTATGAAATTGAGTATTTTCACACGGCTGTACTCTGATTATGAATTATATATAACTGAAGAATTAACAATTGTTAATTTCACTACCGGAATAAGTGCTACTGGGACCGGTTGAAAAACCCCTTTAGCACCGGGTTTTTCAACCGGTGCTACTCTTCCGGTGCTAAAGGGTGACATCTTTAGCACCGGGTCAAATAACCGGTGCTAAAGGTGGGGGCACTAGCCAAAAATATTTGCATAACCATCTCACCTACACAGCACATGTGATAGAATAAAAGATACGCTCCTTTTGAAGTAGCATGTGACACCCATATTAGCACCGGGTTGTATTTATCACCCGGTGCTAAAGGGCCTTTAGCACCGGATCGTAATACCACCCGGTGCTAAAGGAGGGGGACCCTTTAGCACCGGATCGTAACAACAACCGGTGCTAAAGGGTACTTTTAGCACCGGTTGGTGTTACCAACCGGTGCTAAAGGGTCCCCGGGGGCGCCTCAATTTTACGCCCGGTGCTAATGTTTCATTAGCACCGGTTCTTTAGTGCACCGAGGCATATAGAGGGGGCGGATGATGGATTTTCTGGTAGTGTTTAAAATATATGGCACTGCAATAGGGTTACATCTTTTTATATCAAGTTAGATTAAATCAGTAAAAGAACTACATAATTCCTTTTGAAGCAGTACACTTAGTCCTAGCAATTAGCAGGCTTACCTATATTAATTAGACAGCGAACGGCATATCAAGTTGACTCTTCGCCTTGCTGTACGTCCTTGCCAGTAGCATGGATGGCGTGAGAAAAGGAAGGTGTCCTGCATAGAAGTCCCATGAGCAAGATGCTTAATGCTAGCTTCGTTAACTGAAAAGTATAAATCTATAAAATTAATATAATACATTTAAGATCGCGCAACAAAAGAGAGAACACTTAACATACATCTTTTATCTTTTATGTACAACTTGCTTATAACTTTAATTTTTAACCATTTTATTTATACAGCCAACCATTATACATCCTCTCTTTACAAAAATCCATTACAACCATTTAACTTGAATCGTTGATTGTATCAAAGATGAACTCGCTTCACATTTTCTTAGTTTACATAATTATTCAGAAACTTCCCAACCATATCTATCTAAAGGACCATATCATTAATTTTAGGATGGTACGTAAGATAGTCCCAAAATTATATTCCAATTTATACTCTAGTATGATATCTTAATTACAACATCAGAATCTAAGATTATGCGCGTATGTATGTCTCCTAGATATATGAATACATATACATTAATTGCACATGGCCTCCTATTTTAATCCATCTTTTAGATGTATAATGTTTTTTTATTTACAGTTGGTTTATCCCTTTTACCAAGTGAGAAACTACATAACTATTTAACTATTGTCTGTTTAATTAATTAAGAATTAATTAATTATGCACAACTGTTTGTATGAAAGAGCCCAGAAAGGTCAGAGAGTTACATACCCAGCGAGTTGCCAGTACCATTGCAGCTAGCCTCTAGAGTGCTACTCATCATGACATTGCTCCTCCACTGATCATATGATCATACTCCTAAAATCAAGCAATCGAGTTGATCAATCTTGCCCTCATACTCTTCTTGTTGCTGATGTTACATTATGTCTGTTATGTCATCTTCCGGCAGCAGCCACGCGCGGCAGCATCATATGCCTATCAAAATCATATAAATCCTCATAGAGCCAAAATAATTTTATCTGCACAAAAGCACAAGCTAAAATTGAAATCCAAATGAAGCACTGGAACAATTATAAAAAAACTGATGCTCTAGTATAGCCATCGTATTCGATCATGAATGTGCAACCGATCAGGAATAAGAAAGATATAAATGTTCAGTTAAAAAAAAGAAAGATATAAATGCGTCCATAAGTGAGCATGGTTATTAGAGCCAAAATTGCGATCTCATGTCTCCGTGGGAACGAGCGCAACCTTGTGGTCTATATGGTTGAGTAGAAATAATGTGGTCTTCGATAAAAAAAGATTAAATTCTTATTTGCAGGTTATTTTCAGGGCCACCTACTGGACGCGCTTTTGGTCCACACTTCAGAAAGAGGAGGGCAAAGCACGAATAAAATGGGCGTGTCGCATGTTGGAAACAACTGCAATGGAGACCTTCGCCAATCATGGGTGGCTGTCTTCTAATTGTTGGAATAATCTTGACATGCTTGTGTGCGAGTGAGTCTGTTAGTTGTACTTGTGTGCGTGCATGAGTTCAGGCTTAGTTAGCATGTGTGTGCGTGCGTAGTGTTACGCGTGTGTGCGCGTCCAGGTTCAAGTTGCAGGTGTGTCTGTACGTGCGCGTGAGTTGTGCTCACGTTCGAGTCCGTTAGGTAGTCTAGTTCAGTTTGGTTGATGGCCAAGTCTTCAGCGCGTGGCGACGGAGGCGGGAGGCAGCATGCAGGCGCAGTCAAGCTGGAGACCGAGTCTCGTGGAGAGCAGCGGCTCGGCGAGGAGTTCGGGGGCACCAAGAAGCGTTCGTGCGCATGGTGTGAGTCCAGGCACCAGGGGATGGACTTGTGTGGCAAGTTCGTTGTGCAGTTATGCAGGAGTCAGTTGGCGTGCGTATGGCGCGAGGATAGGGCGAGCCGTGCGTGGAGTTGGAGCTGGTGCGCCGGACGTGCGTACTGCAGCTTGAAGACCGGGAGAATGGAGTTCGTGCTCCAGACGTGTGTGCGTTCCCAGGTCTATAAAGGGCCATTGTACTCTCTGGTGTAATCGAGGCGAGTCCAATGTAGCAATCAAGACGCCAACATACAGGCTGTGTGGCAGCCGGGGCGTTCGTCTCCATTTTTGTGTCTGTGCACTGTTCATCGTCTTCAACCTCCGTCCGTCGCAACATGTGAGAGCTAGAGCGAGCGAGGCGAGGGGGGAGCTGCGGAAACGCGCGTTCCTAGGCGGTTCCAACACTAATAGGTTTAGTGCTTATTTTGGCCATTTGAGAGTGCACTTATCTCCTTTTCTGTCCATTTTGAGAGGTTATTTTTAATTAGTACGAAAATGAAACTGTAATAATGAATGGTTGGGTGCAAAGCTCTTGTAGAGTCCGGAATAAAATTTCCTTTATCTAAAAAAAAGTGAGCATGGTTATTATTGATCTTTTCTCTGTCACGTGAATACATGGAGAGGTGCTTGGCTCTTGCTTCTCCTGGATGAGATAGCCGAGCTCATAAGTTTGCGATGGAGGCATACACACGGATCTCAACTCTAGGCCATGTAATGGCTGCTGAGACATAGGGAGCCTAAGCCAAGCAGACTATACATACCGTGCTTTGTCGTCGGC
Source organism: Echinochloa crus-galli (assembly GCA_900205405.1). NCBI lineage: Eukaryota > Viridiplantae > Streptophyta > Magnoliopsida > Poales > Poaceae > Echinochloa > Echinochloa crus-galli. The sequence continues at coordinate 292,278 of OAMR01000722.1, forward strand.
ATGCCTTAGTATGATCCAACTTCAAGTCCAGCCTTGCCGTAAGCATCCTTGTCTACTGCATTATCAAGGATTGTTGTTACGGCAATACGCTTCCTGCACCATCATCTTCGGCTCCTAGCACGCGCTCGATCCAGTCGGTCCCCTTGCAAGAACTTGTCGTCCTTGCTTATGACGTCAGGCCACCCCATAGCTCGTGGTTGCTAGCTCCTTGCACTACCGACGCTTGGCCCATCTATTGCTTGGCTTGCGGCAGCCGTCCAAGATCGGCGCCGGGTCGTCCATGCTTACTCCTCGTGGGTGCGGCCGTCTTTGACAGCTAGGGTTTTGCTTGGGTTGAGATAGGACCTGAACATACCGATTAAATTCTTTTGTGAATGATTATTTGGTGATATAAATATATGCAAGATGTACTAATAATACTAAAATGATGAGATGGCATTTAGTTTTTCTATAATGGCAAAGGTGGGTAATTTTTAATCAACTATTGGGGGTTACTTTATGCTTCATAATGGCAAAGGTGGGTAATTTCTTAGAAAGCAAAATCGATCTAATGGCTCTTATAATTAAGTCCAGTGATTAATGGCTAGATGTTTCTGATTTTTTGGGAATTTAGAGGATTTATCTCTTTTTCTAGCGCGTCTCATGAGAATTAACGTGGAGCCTCCAAAATGAGCCTCCAATTAGTAATACTAAGATAAGATATTTGAGTCTGGGGGCTGGACTGCTGGGGGCGGCGTGGAGGGTTTTGGGGTCGGCTGCACGTTGGTATGGAAATATATCTACCTGAAAATAGTTCTTTTGGAATCGTATCAGATCAATATTTGTGAATTGTTTCGCTCGTTGGCTGGTTTCTAAAGACGGGATGATAGTCCAAATCACAATCAGTAGAAACTACCTTTTGCTTGATTCTCCCTCGTATACTTAGTGTAAGCAAGAGAAATGTTTATCTGGTTTTTTACAAATAATCACTTGGCACAAAGCACTGTTTGCAAGGATACCTATTTATGATGAGAAAAAAGAATCCAGAATCCATACAAATTTAAGCTAAACGCATTGCACAGTTGTATAGAGCCACCACTTTCTTGGTCAGGACCGTCCCTGGGACTATAGAGCCCGTGTGCCAGAGTTTTGTTGTGGTCCATCTCTGATAGAGCTGCCACCCAACTCTAACTCTAACGGAGCACTTTTTATTGCTGTGGAATAGTTTTTACGTCAGAGCATCTCCGAAGGACTCTTTATTGTGTTAGCTAAATATAGAGATTATAGTGTATTTGTAAAAATAAAAAGCCATCTAATTTAATGGGGTAATTCAACAGATTATGAATGAGGTGGGATGACTAGCGAGGTAGGCTAGCTAAAAATAGCTAGTGAATGAGGTAGGATGGAGAGCCACTAAATTTGGAGAGCCATTTACAGAGTCTGTTGAAAACGTTTTTTCTCTAACAATAGCTAAATTTAACTAATTTAGCTAGCCTCCTGGAGATGCTCTTAGGCCCGTTTGATCTATTAAAAGTTATTTTTTGTATAATTGATCTATTAAAAGTTGAAACTAACAATTTCTGCTAAAACAGCAACCTTTCTGTTCCAAATTATAAATTATTTTAACTCTTCTAGATAATTTTGTTTGCTATGTATCCAGACTAGATGCATAGCAAAACTACATATCTATAAATTCAAAACGATTTATAATTTGAAACAGATAAAGTACAAATGGATCTAGGCAGGTTAGCTAACTACTAGCCAATTGCCCAGCTAACATTCATCTCATTAGTTGGATCTTTCCTTACTGATTTTAGCTAACACGTGACATAAGTATGTTGCAAAAAAAAAAAACACCCCAACCAATAATTCCACTACCTATTAGCCAAGGATCTAAATAGACCTGCAAACTATTAGCTAGCTAAATGTTAGCTTAAAAGGATCGATGGCTCTAAGGAGACAGAGATGAATCGAGATCTTTTTAAAATTTATAAAGTAAATATAAAAAAATTAATCCTATTTTAGTGTTGCCTAATCCTATAGTTTTTGCAGCCAAAGGAAATACTTTAAAGATCAATTACTAGCACACGAACATAAAGGGATCCTAGACATGAAAACACACTAAGATAAACTACATTCTAGTTCATAACTTTCCCAAAAATAAGAACATGAAAGAAAGGGCAAGTATGAAATGCGGAATGTAAAAGGGACAAGGGAAACATGTCACTTAGATTTCTTTCCCGTGGTATCGAAGAGTTGATTGTTCACCCTAGTTTACGTTTGGGCTCTTACTTACATATATATTTTATTGATTCACTAAGAATTCAAGTGCTCCATAAAGGATACTCCTCCAACTCGATCTGGAAGGATAAGCTCAAACCATGTATAATGCCACCAAGGCCTTGGAGGCTCCCACAATATCTAAGAGCTAGCAACATCACCAACTGCCACTAAGACCGGTTAGGAGTTGTCAACCTTCAAGAGTAACAAGTTCATGAACTCTCACTTGAAAAGTAGTAAGCACTAAATGAGATGCACACTAGCTTGAAATTGAAGAACTTGTAGAGTAGTACTTTCCCTCCATGATCACTCTCAACTTGATGATAATTTAGTTTTGATTCTCTTCTTCTTTGGCTCTTGAACATCCTATAGGTTGCTGATGTCTTCAAGGGTGCAAGAATAGGTGCAAGAGTCCATATATAGACCAGACCTCGAGAGGTAGCCATTGAAAAAAAGTCTCTTAGAAATAGATACCACCAGATGCTCCGACGCTTTGTGTTGAAGTGTCCCGTCGGATAATCGCTGTGGAATAGTTTTTACGTCAGAGCATCTCCGAAGGACTCTTTATTGTGTTAGCTAAATATAGAGATTATAGTGTATTTGTAAAAATAAAAAGCCATCTAATTTAATGGGGTAATTCAACAGATTATGAATGAGGTGGGATGACTAGCGAGGTAGGCTAGCTAAAAATAGCTAGTGAATGAGGTAGGATGGAGAGCCACTAAATTTGGAGAGCCATTTACAGAGTCTGTTGAAAACGTTTTTTCTCTAACAATAGCTAAATTTTAACTTTTGAAAGTGATTTAGCTAGTCTTTTGGAGATGCTCCCATATACTATTTGTAGAAAAATTTATAATAATATACTTGGGGCTTTAAACGATCATTTCGACACTGAAAAGGAAAACGACACTGAACTATGATCTTGTATATATTGTGGAGTTCAATAATTTCATGCAAATTTTATTTATATGTGATGCTAAGGGTTATGTTTTTTTTATATATATAGTGTGTCTAGACCGTCCTTCATTTATCCACTCCCTAGCACAAATTTTGTATAAAAAAAGTCATATCCTTCGTATCCTTTTTAATATGACATCTAATAGAAAAAATGTTGTAGATCACAAAGAAATATATAAGTTGTTGACTCTCATTTGTTTAAAGCCATCTTAGTATCGAACAACTGATACAATGTTTGGATCTAAAAATGAGGATATAAAGTTTTAACCAATTATTTCGACAAGTAAACACATTAAGTGAACTACAAATTGTAAAGGTCTACAATTTACCTATAAATTTTGTATTTATCCAAGCTAGTATGAAAAGGTCGTGATTCTTTTAAGACACTAGGAAAAGGCCCGTGCGATGCTACGGGCACATAATTTTAAAATAAAATAAGATTATTTGTCTAAATAATAAATTTCAGTAGCACAATTTTCAGAAAAAGATAGCATTAAAGGCCAAGCTTAGCTGATTAGGCTTCGAAAATAGCTATTGGACTTAACTTATTTAAATACCATAACAGAGGCACAGAGCCAGTGAATGTTCATTACCTCGATATGTTTTCTGAACTGATCCCGCGTTTATGTTCCAGAAGAAAAGAAAATAATTTGAAATGAATTCCTAGGTTATGCCTAAACTTGATTTCTTCCATGGCATACCCCTGATAATTTAAATATTAATAGCTAATGCTACGGGATTGTGAATCTGCATATACCTGATTTATCCTAAAATAATATCAAATTGAATCTGCCTATATGCCATTTCAAATCAATAAATATGAACACTATAATTTGCAGCTAATAAAGTAGAAAGGGAAGGGATGAATGCATACAATCTGCCAATCAAATAAATCACATGTCCATAGTCATGCTGCACCATGCTCTCACAAATATGTGAAGAATAGATAACTACAAATAGGTTCAGATAGTGTTCACTGTATAGACATGCATGGAAAAGCATCCGATTGCCAAAAAAAAAAAGAAAAAAAAGAATATGTACGATTCAGCACTGACCTACATGTGGACCATATCCTCGAAGATCATCTCATCCAACTGCATCATGAATAAAAAAAGAAGATCCCTAACCATTAGCATAAAACTGATAGAGCTACCGAATTTTGTATGCAATTTCATATGCTACTGAATTTTGCATGCAGTTAAGCAAATATAAACTCTTGACAAGGATAGTAGGGAGAAAACAACATGAGCTTATGATCCGTGATACCTTGGTCTCAAATTAACAACAGAATTAAAAAGACGGTATATGCTACAGATTAATTGACATGGTGTGCCCGTGCTAACACACGGTGTGGTTAAGAGAAGGGTTGTATTAGTAGTGGTCAACAAGCCTGGAGCAGCACATACATTAGCTGATATGCATTGTCAAAAATAAGTGGATTTGAATATCTCAAATGACAATCAGTGCACAAAACTGACAATATTTTCTGTCATTTTTATAACCAAAGAAATAGTGAAACAAACCATGAATGCAATATGCAGCAATGATTTTCATGGTGAAAGAACATAGCTCTCCAGTGATCTTGCGAAATTAAAATGCTCCAAGCAGGGCCTTCTTGCTAAACGTCAGATTAAGTAGAGACAGTATCATTTGGTCCCAACCGGTGGCCCTTGGATCAATGTATCATCATCATTCAAAGAACAGATATTGTCCTAATTCATAGAAGCAAAGCATGAGAAGGTCTAATCTGAGGTGCTACCTTGGTGCAATAGGAACTAAATATTATATGGTAGTGTCGATTCACATTGATTTAAAAAGGGAAAATGCTATCATTTAAGATGCTAACACAATATTCACACCTGCTAATTTAACAACTGTAGGTCTGACACTGAATTTGATCTATCATAGGTGTGTGCAGGACCAAAAACTGCTCCCAACATGGATGGCCATGGTTCCTCTGAGCCTCTACTCAGCCCGTCGATCTGCTGATGCTTGTAGTACATCTCAGCAAAGCGCATCAGCTAGTCTTGCATCGGTGGATTTTCGTGTTCTCATCTCATGCCTCTAGTGGCAAGCATGCATCAGCATTCTAAAACTAATAACGGTGGCAGTTACCTCTAAATCAGACATGGATATGGCAAGAACAAAGATTGCTCGTCCCCGCACAGCGGCGCGAGCCACCCCGCCGCCGCTCGCGCCGAGACGTTTAGGCACCGGCCGCGTCCTCCACCCGCTGCGGCGGCATCGCACACACGTAGCGAGGCCTCCACCGGGCTGGTAAGACCTGCCGCGGAACACGGCCTCGTGGGCCTGAGAGGCGCTGACCTCCGTGTACGCCAGGAAGCAGCAAGCGCGGTAGGCGCTCGCGCAGCAGCTCTGTAGGCGGCGAAGGCAGCGTCGGAGGTCGCCGCGGGCGGGCGGGCGAGGAGCGATGTGAAGTCGGGGGCCGCTCCGGGCGGCGAGGATGTCGCGGAGGCTGCTGCGCCGCTGCGGGCGACGGAGGAGGGTAGCCAACGGGAGGGCTGGTAGTGAATGCGCCGTCAACGGCGGCAGTTGTTTGGGAGGAGGATTTCTCGAGTCCCTTGAGACGGCGGGGGACGCGGCGAGGCGGGAGACGGGCGAGGCGAGGAGAAGAGGAAAGGCGGCGAGGCGTGGAGGAGACGGATGAGGAAAGGCGGCGGCGGGCAGCCCGGATCCGGGTGGAGGGAGGCCAGCAGCGCAGCGGCGTCGGGAGAGCAGCGGAGCTTGGCGAGGGAGAGGGCGGAGAGGAGGAGGCAGTGGTGCGGGTGCGGGAGGATTGGATGTCCTGCAGTCGCGCGGAAGAGTCCAACGGGAATCGGACGGTGCAGATCGCTCGGAGGGATGACCATCGCTACTGTTTCCATTGACGGACCGCGAATACTTCTTCCTTTTGGTTTTCTTAGGGGTAGAGAAAAGGTGTCTTTATCTGATTCTTTCAAATTATCTCATCATTTGAAATGGTGATTTTGAAGTTTTGTTGGTTCAATATCTGATTTTTGAATTTCACTGTACATTCTTTTATCAGTACATTATTTTTTGCAAATTTTGATTGAGGGCATTATTTTGCAAAAAAATGAAACAGTTTTAAAAAATTGTAAATCTATACTATAATGATCCTAGACAATTGAAAATACTTCTCACCTGGAAAATTCCCTACCCTCCTCTCACACCGTCCCCACCTGGCAGAAATTTTTCTGTCTGCCGCACGGTAGACTCACGAAAACTGATGTTTCCCGGATGAATCCGCCAAAATCAAAATGATTTAGTCACCACGTTCGTTTCTTACCCGCCCGCGTACCCACTCCGACCCGCCCGTAAATTTTGCCGGGGGATCACGATGCCTGACTTCCCGTCAAACCTCGCGCTGCCTCTTCAATCTCCATCTGCCTCACCGCCCCCGCCCAGGCCGCTGCCCACCTTCCCGCTCCCGTCCCCCCGCGGATCCCCTCCCTCTGGTGAGCTCCCGCGCACCCGCCCAAGGCTGCTCACCTATCCTCGTGCTCCCCTCCGCTCTTGTGAGGCTGCGGGCGTGGCAGCAGCGCGGAGCACGAAGGACTCACCCACCGGCCACCGCTGCGGACGTGTGGCCGTCCACCTCCCTCTCCGTTCCCCTGAAATCTTAGTGCTTCCCTGCAAAACCAATCAGCAATCTCGTCCTCTTTGGTCCTGCGATCGTCGTGGTCTGTATGGCTGCAGATCCGCGGGCAGTGCTTGCGCCGCCGCCGATCCAATTGATGGCCTGCCTTCGCTGCCGATTCGGGGCTATGGTGTGCCGTTGCTGCCGACCCGTGGTCAAGGCTCTCTCTCTCCACCATGTCATACCATCGGCAAAGGACCAGGGCATCACGTCGGCAAGGCAGCAATGGTAGGACCAGGGCATCACGCCGGCAAGGCAGCAATGGTAGGGATCTCATGTACGCCCATTTATTTGATTCAGGGGCAGATACGATTTGCTTCTTGGGACCTTGTGGTTCCAATTAATAGTCGATGCCATATTCCAATGTTCTTTGTATTGGTTTTTGTTTATATCAGTATTTCAATATCAATGTCTACAAAAGATTGATCTTATTTGGCATGCTTGAAAGTAGAAAGCTCATGCAAATGAAGCCGATAAACTCCACAATCGTTTTCCTAACTAAGTCTCTGGTCTGCACTACAAGGAACTATTTATTCTGTGACATAACCGTTATGTCACGAATTGCTGAAAAACTGTCACAAATATTACGTCTGCGACGATTTAAATTTTTGTGATGAAATGAGCGTTATTAATTCAAAAAGACGACATTTCTTAATAAACGTCACAATCCGTGACGTATCTTGAGTGTCACGGATTAGCCCAAGGCCCATACAGCCCAACCCATAGCCCACTATCCGTAACAAAACAAATCGTCACGATTGCTGATGATATGGACGTGATGTGGCAGCTGACTTGGATGTGACATAGCAGCTGACTTGGCACATGAACATGACATGGCACCTACATGGATGATGACATGGCACCTACATGGATGATGACATGGCACCTACGTGGATGATGTGGACGATGACGCAGCACCTACGAGGACGATGACGTGGCACCTATGAGGATAATGACATGGCACCTACGAGGACGATGACGTGGCACCTACGAGGACGATGACGTGGCACCCACATGGACAATGGCATGGCACCATTATATTCAGCCATTTCAGAATTGCAAATAGAAGCCATACAATTTCCAAAATTACAATTCCATACATCCATCTTCATAATTTTTTGCACAACAAATTAAATAGAACATAGAAGGCATCACAAATTAAACTTGATCTAGGTTTTCAAAGGTTTGTCCAATATCAATTTTTGAGCCAGTGCCTTGCTTGCTTTATAGTCTTTGGATTATAGTTCCCGTTGTTGACACAAGGTGGACTATGATTCTTTCATGTTGCCCGGTGCTGCATACAAAGAACAAAAGGTAATTACAAGGATGAGATCAAGAACCAACAAAGTTATTAAAAGACATATTAGACATCCATAGATCCACTAAAAAGTAAATACACAGTTCACTAGGCAGTAGCAAATAGCAAACATGAAACATAAAATTAGCAAAAATTTCTGAAAGTAAGACAGTAGGCAGCTCGAGCCAGATAGACAAGCAGCAACTAGCGTAGCATAGATTCACAAAAAGCACATGGTTGATGACTATGTAGCAAGCAGAACAGGAGGTTTTAGTTTCCAAGACACGCAAGCACACACTAGTGCATAGCAAGCAGATGCTTGGTCTTCAAAGACATTTCATCGAACATATTACCTGCATGCACATGGCAGCCTAGGATCCACGGGAAGCTCGCAGCTCAACACGCTGCGTGAGGGATCTGCAACAAAAATAAGCATGAGAGGTCAGGGGGAGAAATTCGCTGAGGGATGCTATTGCTTTCACTAGCTACGTATCTAGTATTCCAAAATTGACATGTATATTTTACTAATAAATATAACCAGAAACCTTGTATTTCTTTACCAGAAGATCTATCTTCTAGTAATTGCGAACGACATTAGAAGAAAGTGTGGAATTGTCATCTATCAGCTTCTCATTATGATGTGTCAAGCAGTAGTTATCCCATACAGAAATAGTATGAACGCACAAGAATCAGCAACACACACAAGGCTATGCAGACAACAATATCTTAAGAGTGATGAGATCCATCAGATTATTTTGGCATACAAATAATATCTGAACCTAGCAATGACCAGCCAGTTTAGACCAAACAATGTCTTCTCATTGTTCCTTTCAGCTAACAGACCTAGCAAGCACCATCCAATCCAACCAAATTATAGACGCACTTTAATAATCAGAAAAGTAGTACCTGCAGAGGCATTGGCTGATTCATCTTCTGCAACCTCGCCTCAAGCTGCAAATATACCACTTCCTGTCATCTCCTTCCACTTGGGAGCAGAGCATGGCTTCCTGGAGAAAAAAGAACAGTTTGGTGAACCACAGATGAATAATCACAGTTTGGTAAATCAAGGCTCCAAACAGACTGAGCCACTGCTAGTAAATCACAGCTCCATACAGGTGCACACTATCGATTATATTAACTAACCTAATGCACAGCCAACAGATGCGACTCCAGACATAAGCACACACGCATGTGCCACACGCGGCCACCCAGCAACCTCACCATCTCTCCTCGGTTCCTCCCCAAGTTCCTCCCTCCCCACAAATCCGCCTAAACTCGCCAAACCACCTCGATCCACCTCGATCTGCCTCAAATCCGCGCGGCCCCATCTTGATCCACCTCAATCCGCCTCAGATCCGCGCGCCCCCCGGCGACTCAGAGCTCGGAATGCTCGCCGCGGGGTCCTGCGGGCGGGGATGAAGGTGGGCACTCGTGGAAGCCTCCGCGGGGGCGGCTGCGGCGGCGAGGTGGGAACACAGAACGGAGTCGAGGCGCGAGGCAGCTAGCCGAGATGGGACGGGACGGCACCACGGGGAGGGGGTAAGCAGAGGTGCGGCAGCCGCGCGAGGCGGAGGCACGGCGGCGGCGCGAGAAGGCAGCGAGAAGCGGCGGCGGGGAGAGGGTAGGAGCGGCGTTGGGGATGGGGAGGGAGCGGAGGAGGGTGTTGCGGCGGAGTGGGGTGGAGGAGGGAGCAGTGTGCGAGAGTGGATGAGAGGAGGAGCTAGGGTTAGGTTTTGAGGGATGCAGCAGATTATATACAATGACAATGAGATCCGAGCCGTTGATCAAGAATGGACGGCCAGAAATTGGCTCAACATTTTCTATTGAATTCATGTAATAAAAGTTGCCTACCCCATTATACTATCTCCTTTCAGCTAACAGACCTAGCAAGCACCATCCAATCCAACCAAATTATAGACGCACTTTAATAATCAGAAAAGTAGTACCTGCAGAGGCATTGGCTGATTCATCTTCTGCAACCTCGCCTCAAGCTGCAAATATACCACTTCCTGTCATCTCCTTCCACTTGGGAGCAGAGCATGGCTTCCTGGAGAAAAAAGAACAGTTTGGTGAACCACAGATGAATAATCACAGTTTGGTAAATCAAGGCTCCAAACAGACTGAGCCACTGCTAGTAAATCACAGCTCCATACAGGTGCACACTATCGATTATATTAACTAACCTAATGCACAGCCAACAGATGCGACTCCAGACATAAGCACACACATATGACTAGCACAAGAACTGAATAGCATACACAAGAACTGACATTATGTTTATTGAATCCAGAAATGAAAACTACATAGTAGAGATGCAAAATCAACAAGGAGATGGCACTGCTACACTACAATCAACCTCTGACAATATGTTTAATTTGTACCAAACCATGGTGTATATATTTCCAAACAGTTGTGTGTTTAATTACAAATGATGTGTTTACATTCCCAAACCATGGTGTTGTTCATGTTTCCAATTCATGGTATCTCCTCCCTAATCATATTTATCCAAATAATGTACACAAATCAAGATGCTCGCTATACACAAATCATGTTGTGTCACTGGACAACCGTTACTAGACGGGAGGTGTGTTGGTGTACTTACATCCCCAGACTATGGTCGTCTTCTTGTTCCTCCAGCAGGCGACGAGGTCAATACCCTAAGACATAGCACATCAGGGTGAGAAACAGAGGGGGGCCAAGCCTCTGGAGAGGGGAAGGAGGGAGCGGAGGAGGGTGTTGCGGCGGAGTGGGGTGGAGGAGGGAGCAGTGTGCGAGAGTGGATGAGAGGAGGAGCTAGGGTTAGGTTTTGAGGGATGCAGCAGATTATATACAATGACAATGAGATCCGAGCCGTTGATCAAGAATGGACGGCCAGAAATTGTTGGGCTAATTGGGCTACGATGGGCTTTTTATCCTTTACGTTTTTCTTTTTCTTTTTTATTTTATCACACCATTGTGAAAGAACACATAAAAATAACTATCATATATACATCAAAACATTTTCTACCATTTAAATGAATTTCTATGTGTTTACCGAAAGTAATTCAAAACTGACCTATATGTACCTCTAATAAGATTTGAAAAAGTTCTAAAAAACTATATTTAGGTGCCTATGGTCCATTCTAGCCCACATCTGGGATATTAATGAAAATTTCAATTGACTTATAGGAAAAATTTAAACTTCTATTAGTCATCTTATTATAAAATAATGATAATAATACCAAAACATTCTCCAAAAATTCTAAAAATTGGCATGGAATCATTTTATGGATGTTTACACTTGACATAAAATTTTCATTAGGTTTCATGAAAAAAGGAGTAACATTGTTCATAAACTAGGTTGCTCTCTCATATTGTTTCATACAATTCAACTAAAACTTTGAAATTCCATACAACTCAAGTGTTATATCGCTCATATGCACTTACAAATTGGACACAGCCACCCATTCAGTATAATATTAGCAAATTCAAGTTCAAATTTATTTTAAAAAGTTTAAAGGAAACTCAATTTTTCTCCTAAATCTAGAGCTCAAATCAAAAACCTTTCAACATGAAAGTTATTGAACTTTTAATTCTAAGAAACTTTTATTTTTGCCGATTTTTGAGTTTCAACATGTTTTTCTTTTTAAATCTCGGTCAAACATCATTTGACCTCGGGTCAACTCTTCTAAATTTATTTTACTACATAAACTACAGCTCAATTCAAAAATCGCCCAATATAAAAGTTGTAGGGTTTCAAATTCTAAGAAACTTTTATTTTGGCCAAAATTCGAGTTTCAACATAAAAACCTTAGAAAATCTTGGTCAAACATGTTTGACCCCTGGTCAACTCTCTTCCTTCTCTCTCCCTCACGAGTGGGCCGCAAGGGCGAGTGGGCCGTAGCAAGCTGGGCCGGCGGAGCAAGTGCCTGCACGCCTTGTGGGCCGAAACGCGCCTCATTCCAAAAATATTTTTCTTTTCCTTTTTTATTTTATTATACCATTGTGAAAGAACACATAAAAATAGCTATCATATATACACCAATACATTTTTATGTATAATAGAATACATGTAAGTTGTCATGTAAGAGTTTCAAAAATTTTCAAGTAGATTTGCTATTTTCTACCATTTAAATGAATTTCTGCGTGTTTACTGAAAGTAATTTGAAAGTGACCTTTACGTACCTCTAACAAGATTCAGAAAATTCTAAAAACTTTAGACACAACCTCAGGTTCACTATAATATCATAAAATTTAAAGTTAAATTAGCAATTGTTATATAAAAACTCTAAATTGAAATTCAAGTCCAAACTCATTTAGAAAAGTTTTAAGGAAACTCAATTTTTCACCTAAATCTAGAACTCAAATAAAAAATCTTTCAACATGAAAGTTGTAGAACTTTTAGTTCTAAAAAACTTTTTTATTGATCGATTTTCATGTTTCAATGCAAATTTCTATTCAAATCTTGGTCAAACGTCATTTGACCCTGATTAAAACTGGAGGAGCAATGGTGAACTTGGGCCAAAATTGGAGGAGCAATGGTGAACTTGGGCCAAAACTTGGTCTGCTGAGGAAAAGAGAGGAGTTGGGCCGGGAGAAGGGATCTGGGCCGCTCGGGAAGGGAAAGTAGGAGGGTGAAGACTGGGCCGAGAGAAGAGGGAGTTGGAGGAGCAATAGTAAACTTGGGCCAAAACAACTTTTCCAGTGCTCAAAAGAAAGGAATTCAAACGCTAATTTAAATTAAATTTAAATTCTAATTTGAACGACAAGCCGTAAAAACTCAAACATTTCAAAAGTTTTTAGTTAAACTGCAATTTAAAATTCAAGTATGCAATTCAAGTGTGCATTTTGTGAAAACAGTATTATGGTAAGCACAACTCTGATATATTATTAATCTACGTTTATGAAAAACTACAGAGGCAGCTTCATTATGAGTATCGAGTACGCAATTTAAATTCACAACTTTTTTCTTCGAACATTGAATTGCTTACAAGTAAAAGCTTGTTGTGATGTATTCAGATAACCAGCTGTAATAGCGCAGCCATGTTGGCACACAGATGGGGTACAGATGAGTGAGGTCCATGTAGCATTATCTCTCTGCAAGTAGAATTTATCTTGATGGTTGTATTTGCCAAGTCTCTCACATATAAACTTTCATATTAGCTTATTTATATGAAACCTAATTTATCTTTTGAGAAGTCTCTCTGTCCTTGGACAGTATCGTGGTAGGAAAGTTTTATTAGATTGATGTACGCGATAGCTGAAATCATTTTATTAGAAGGCAATTGCCCAGTTGGCATAATTAGTATGGATGATCAATTATCATGACATAATCCTAACTTGTTTTTCTTGGGAAGCACAGACTGGTGTCTGTCCCAAACAGCATTCCTAGCTGAGGATTCAAGACCTTCATTTCGCTGGCTGGGGGATTTCAAGGACACATCAAAAGGTAATAATTAATACAAAAATACACATGATCTTCTCCTTGAGTCATTTGGAGTGAACCTTTAGTAGGTTCAAAGAAGCTTTGCCATTCCAATTGTTCGTATGGCCAATGCTGGTTTAGATCTCGGACAACTGGTGTAGAGAAATATTTACAAGTCTCAATTTTTACCCAGCTCAGATCTTTGCAACTGGTGCAAAGAAAAATATTTACAAAAGCCTGAAATTTTTTCCTCTGAATGGGTCATGGTGAATAGTTAATATTTTTCTCTTCCTGCATTGTTAGACAATATACAATAAAGATTGGACCTAGCTAACGCACGGCCGGCCGTGCATTAGCCTCCTGCACGGCCTTTCCCTTTTTAGAGACAAAATAGTTGGCAACATAACTGCTCTACCTTTTTTAGTATCTTCTAGTTTCGGCAAAAAAAAAAACCACATCCACCAAACAAACGTGAGCTGGGAGTTCCGCCGCTGTACCCCCAACGAAAACAAATAGGCAAATCTGCCTGCGTCAGGACGATGGCGCCACAAAATCAAAGAGCACATAGGTGATTTTAGGGGGGATATACGACATACACAAAATCAAAGAGCACATAGGTGATTTTAGGGGGATATACGACATACAGAGTAGACCAAGGTTTGTAGCAGATCTACAGTTTTTTATCGAAATGATTTCTATGTTCTACAATTTTTTCTCCCAGTGCAAGGATTTACAGCACAAAAAAAGGATAAACACATATCGGCATGATTTTACATGTTCTTGCTGTGTACTCCCAGAGATGTTTGCACACATAAGTTTTACTTTGCCTTGCATATTTACTTGAACTGCTCCAGCTTGTACATCTACTTGTTGTTCACCTCCTCCCTGCACACACACAAAAGTTCGATAGGCAAAAATTTAGTAAAAAAAATAGAAGCAGGAGTTGCAAGAGTGGGGAGTGTCTGGTGCTAGGCAATGCATGTTTGGATTTCATGTAGGTTACATGAAAGTTGTCTGATGGGAGCTATAAAAATACTTACTGCATTGCATTATTTGCTCAACATTTTCTATTGAATTCATGTAATAAAAGTTGCCTACCCCATTATACTATCTTGGCCATTGAAGAAACAAAACTGCCTATTTAGTTGCACTGTTATGCTTAAAAAACGAACTCACTTTGTCCTATTGTTTTCCTCCCCTGTTATTTGCATGCTGCAGCAACAAAATGAATTCTGAATACACTGAAAAAAGATAACAATTCTTACTGCTACAAGATAACAATTAGAGCAAACAATATATGCTATAAACTAAGGTATGTAGCAGCTCTACAGTTTTTTATCCGAAATTATTTCTAAGATCTATAGTTTTTTCTCCCAGAGCTAGGGTTTACAGCACAGAAAAGGATAAACACAGAAATACATATCTGCATGATTTTACATGTTCTTGCTGTGTACTCCTCCCAGAGATGGCTGCGCACGAAAGGTTTACTTTGCCCTAAATTTACTTGAACTGCTTCAGTTTGCACATATACTTATTGTTCACCTCCTCCCTGCACACACACAAAAGTTTGATAGGCAAAAATTTAGTAAAAAAAAGTAGAAGTAGGAGATGCAGGAGAGGGGGCTGTCTTCTGCTATGCAATGCATGGTTGGATTCCATGTAGGTTACATGAAAGTTGCCTGATGAGAGCTATAAAAATGCTTACTGCATTGCATTATTTTGCTCAATGATGTGTAAAAGAATTGCCTATTGTATTTATATATTCAAAGTTGCCTACCCCATTGTACTGTTTTGCCTAGTGAAGAAACAAAAACTGCCTATTTAGTTTCGTTGTTATGCTTAAAAATGAACTGACTGTCCTGTTGTTTTCCTCCCCTGTTATTTGCATGCAGCAGTAAGAAAATGAGTTCTGAATACACTGAAAAAGCCTCTCATATTCGATTTTGATTTCATGAATGCGCAAACAAAAATAAAGCAAATTCATCCCTTTGAACCCAACCAAACACCCCTCCAATAGATTATGCTTAGTGTATCTAAGATTAGATTATTCATTGAAGAGGCTATAGACTAGAAGACACCGAACATGTTTCAAGTCATTAAGCTCCAATTCCTGTTGGAACCATGGGAATGGGTGTTGGAGACAACCATGTTGATGATGAAAGCAACTGTTTCCTGATGATATTATGGAAGAGATTTGTTGTACACTACTAGTGTCATACACCACTAAACAAGAAGCAGAAGACTACTAAAATGCATATGCAGATAAAATTTGTTTCTCCATTCGTACAAATACTAGCTGCTTATCAGCTCTGATACAGGAACAACAGAAAGTTCAGTTTGTTTTTAAAAAGGAAGGACATTGGATGCTGGAAAAGAGAGAATAAATGCTAATTGTTTGTCAATACACACAATAAAAATGTTGTTGCCTGCATATAACAACACTGTTGTCTATCTGTAAGCAAAAGATTGCCTTTGTGCATGATTAGTGTTGCCTAGAAAAATCATGACCAGAATGTTCAAAGTCAGAGCATGTAGCTTGTAGGCTACAAAGCCTTACTACAAAAGGCAAAGATAATGTTCTCGGAGATGCAACATCTTACTACTGTAAGCTAAGTGTTCAAGTTATCTAAGTATCCGAGTTCATGGATGAGGTGGATGATATACCTTCCACATTGAATGATCATACACTGCTTTGTAGATGTCTTTGTCCTCTAGCCATTGCCTAAACTGCAAATAAGGAGTGGTCTGGGAGCAAAATCGCCTGGAGAGAGAGAGAGAGAGAGGAACCCTAGAGAGAGAAACGAAAATGAATGCGGAGGAGAGAAAATGAACAGGCAGTCAGGCACGCGGCTAGGTCCCATGCGGAAAAATGAAGCAGCAGACGACGTGGACCGACATGATGCGTTGGACGGAGCCGGACGTTCCGAGCGACAGATGCACAGCCGGCCGCAAAGAAGTCATTACCCTACAAATATTAGCAACTATACCTTATACAAGCAGATATTGAGTTTTACTAACTACTAGATAAACTAGAGTAGCGAAAACATGCAATCTACGGACCTATAAGCAAGATGACCTGACAATAATCATACAATCAGATTTCATATATCCAATGGATCAATGTATTCTGATTCATATATGAAAATATCTACATCTACGGTACTATGTATGACAATCAGAAAAAAGGGCGATAGGTTGCGTGTACACACATCAAATCAGTTATAGTTTTGCTCTCTACATTTGCTTATGCAGAACAAATGACACAATAAAAAAATGCTACTGCCTATAACATAATCTCAAAAATCAAACAGAAATTTGCAGGCCAAAATTATTATTTTGACATATCCACGGCATTTTCCAGTTATAAAGTGAAAACAACATAGATAATACTAGAACATGTCATGGGGGGATGGGATGTCACCTCTGGCAGCAACATAGATAATACTAGAGCTTGTTATATCTGCGAATAATAGTTTACCTACTAAATTAAATTGAAGAACATTACTTTGCTTAACTAATAACAGTAATTTGCCTAACTAATAGCACTAATTTGCCTAACTAATAACACTAGTTTGCTTAACTTAGGCTAACAGAAAAACAACTTTCAGTTTAGGTAAACAAGAACTAAAACAATCAAGCTTACCTTCCTATCATCCTATGCACAACCTTCCCTAGGGCTCTCTGGTTTCCACTCCCCACTGTATTATAAACATAAAAGAACAACTAAGCTTGCAGACTGGCAATTAATTTGTGTAGAGGCTGAGCAAAATATCCACATGAAGTGAAACTGATTGAAAAATCGGAACATGACCTTACCTCCATCTTCTCCCACATCTCCTCCTAATCTGCACCATCCACAAGATCATTGACTTAGAATCCAAATAAACCAATGGATTTCTGACTCAAAATGAACTATAAAATTCTAAAAAAATAAATTGCCTAATGGAGTACACTATTTTGCCTATTTAGGAATCTTATTATTGCCTAATAAAGTACTTTTGTACCCATCACTTCCAGAAAGTCAAACCAAAAAAGAGACATATAGATGTCACCATATTAAGAGGTAATTTAGAGCACAATAAGCTTTTATTTCTGAAGATATTAGAGAGGTCATGGCTGCCATGTTCCAGCCCCCATCGAGGCCCAGCAATCACCAAGTTAAAATGGGTGAACAATACCTTGAATAAAAATGTCTGGGTATATCCTTTTAGCTAGGCATTATTGATGACACTAAAACTATGCCTAGCAATCCAATCTATAACAATATCGAAACTCCATACTGGCTACTAAAAACTTGTTTACATTTTTTTACAAAACGGCTGCATCATATAAAAGAGTCTAAATAAGAATTTGAATTATAAGAACAGATCGTCATAACTATATAATATGCAACAAAAGCACATTCCTCTGCCAGAGCACATACAGCTTCGGCAAAACAAAGCAATGACCCAAACAACAACAGTAATATGTTAACACAAACCTATTATGTTCTAAACTTAAGACCGGTAGCCAAATACCTGAACACTAACTAGCATTCAAGTGAAGCACATCAGACTAGAAACTGAATTTGAGAAAAAATTGAATCATACTCTTAGTTCTGAACCAACATCAAAATTTAAAGTACATAAAACATACCTAATATGCATACCATCTACATGTGACTAAAACACTTCTAGCAAGTTACCCGCCAGTGTGTCAACAAAGAAGCACACTAACCTCCCAAAAAAACACTGCTATGTTCTGAACTTTAGGCTAACAACCAAGTCTGAAACATTTGGTTTAGCAAATAGTAGTCATAAAGGAAAAACAGTGGCAATATCTCCTTGATGCTATGTTGGACATTAATTAATTAAACAACCAGATGGCTGAATCAAAAATAACAATTAATTTTCTTCTAATAATTGAGAAATATCATGATCAATGTTGGGCTCCGGCCTCCATCCAAATTGATCATTTATAACAGCCTCACTCACATACTAGATTATTACTTAGCAAAATAGAAAACCATAGTTGTATCAGATATTACTAATCTTTCATCAATCACCCAGCTAACTATAAGCACCAAAAAGGAGAGCAAAGGGACAAAAGGGTAAGTACCTGCACAGCTGAGGGTTAGAGTTGCCCTGGTAATCATCACTACCACCATCCCACAACAACATACTGAAAAAAGTAACCAAAACTGAGAGGAATGCTGAGGGGAAATGAGAATGGAAGCAAAAGGAACATATAGAATAGTACCTATATTATTGCTTAATGCAGTATACTATTTTGCCTATTCCATAACCATATAATTGCCTATTCAATAACCATGTTTTTCCTAGTGAGGTATGTTGTAAAGAAAGGAAATTCCTTACCTATGCAAGCACCACCTTCGCTGACACCCGGTCTACAAAATCCAAGCTAACAGTTACCTTTGCTGCACATGGCAAAAGGGTGAAAATAAAGAAACATTAGATATTGCAGATGATCTTTGACGGAAGCACTTCAATAGAATTATCAATGTAACCATGAGAAAAGTTCTAGCAAGACCAAGGATTAGTAAAAAGTCAGTTTTGTGATAGCACCAAAATAGACTGAGTTGCATTGTGCCATCGATATTAAAACATTGCTTACAGATTCACAGAAAATCCATCATCAACCAAAAAATGACTTGAATGAAACTACCTGGATACATCCTTCTAGCTAATCATTGTCGATGACACTAGAACTGGATCTGCATTTTAAGCACATGTCATCATGTCTGCCAATCCAATTTATAACAACGAGGATCTCTAGCAAAGCATCCATGAAGCAAACACAAAGCATCCATGAAGCAAATACATTACAAAAATGAACTTGCAGTCAATAAATTCCTGCAGCCTGATCTGTTTTTGTAGAAGTTCATTCTTAGACAGATTACTTACCCAAATCATTCAAGAAATTGATGCTAAAATTATGGCAGTGGCAAGTAAATATTGGATCAAAAGTTAATCCATCATTACTATCAGATTACACTAGTATTGCTGGTCTATGACTAGTAACGGGCATACTGTAACGCTGGGAGCGATATATTTTGCTGCGAGTATTACCATCTCATTTCTACAATAAGAGGAAGAGTAAAACATAAGCATCATTGGAGCTAGGGTTTCAACCCACAACTGCCCTGCACCAAATCGGAGATGAATTCCAAGGGGGAAATGAGAATGAAGGCAAAAGGAACATATTCTCCTCACCAATTCAGTCTCCACGGAAACTCCGCCAGCCGCGTCGATCCGCTCCAACCCGTCTCGATCTCCCACCGCACGCCTCGATCCAAGGCAATACGCACCATCGCCCTGGGAATCGGCACCAGCGCCAGCCTCCTCGCGCATCCCGCGGTCACACGAGCTAGGGTTTTGCCGCCACTGCCTCATCGTGTCTCCGCCCCTCCTTCATCATCGAGTCACTGGCCGCAGTGGGGAGGGGCTCCATGCGCTCGCGCGAGCAAGAGGACATCCAGAGAGAGAGAGGTGGAAACCGGGAGCTTGGGCTCGTGAGGTGGTGGTGCGGGGAGCTTGGGCTGCCGCCTGCCGGTGATCTCCGGAGAGAGAGAGAGAGAGAGAGAGAGAGAGAGCCCCAGGTGGGGAGGGAGGCAGATGAAATCGATGGGCTGTAGGATGCTTCGGTGGTAGATGGATAAGGCCGTGCAGACGCACAAAAATACAGCCGGCTGAAACAAAGTCATTATCATTCTTTTGTGTCGAGGCTTTTTTATAGAAAACCCCTTGAACCTTAGAGTATTTCCACAAAGATTTATAGGTATCCAGTTTTAGGTATGCTGCTCGAGGAGAGCCCAACAAAAAATTATGAAAACCTTCTCTCTCTCCTATACCTAAAATTAGTTTTAGGTTGTGGCAGAACCGTTCAACTTAAACTGGTTCAGATGCATTAGTCACTATCCCAAGACAGATCATCAACCAAAAAATGACTTGAATGAAACTACCTGGATACATCCTTCTAGCTAATCATTGTCGATGACACTAGAACTGGATCTGCATTTTAAGCACATGTCATCATGTCTGCCAATCCAATTTATAACAACGAGGATCTCTAGCAAAGCATCCATGAAGCAAACACAAAGCATCCATGAAGCAAATACATTACAAAAATGAACTTGCAGTCAATAAATTCCTGCAGCCTGATCTGTTTTTGTAGAAGTTCATTCTTAGACAGATTACTTACCCAAATCATTCAAGAAATTGATGCTAAAATTATGGCAGTGGCAAGTAAATATTGGATCAAAAGTTAATCCATCATTACTATCAGATTACACTAGTATTGCTGGTCTATGACTAGTAACGGGCATACTGTAACGCTGGGAGCGATATATTTTGCTGCGAGTATTACCATCTCATTTCTACAATAAGAGGAAGAGTAAAACATAAGCATCATTGGAGCTAGGGTTTCAACCCACAACTGCCCTGCACCAAATCGGAGATGAATTCCAAGGGGGAAATGAGAATGAAGGCAAAAGGAACATATTCTCCTCACCAATTCAGTCTCCACGGAAACTCCGCCAGCCGCGTCGATCCGCTCCAACCCGTCTCGATCTCCCACCGCACGCCTCGATCCAAGGCAATACGCACCATCGCCCTGGGAATCGGCACCAGCGCCAGCCACCTCGCGCATCCCGCGGTCACTCGAGCTAGGGTTGCGCCGCCACTGCCTCGTCGTGTCTCCGCCCCTCCATCATCGAGTCACTGGCCGCAGTGGGGAGGGGCTCCATGCGCTCGCGCGAGCAAGAGGACATCCGGAGAGAGAGGTGGAAACGGGGAGCTTGGGGCTCGTGAGGTGGTGGTGCGGGGAGCTTGGGCTGCCGCCTGCCGGTGATCTCCGGGGGGAGAGAGAGAGAGAGAGAGCCGGGGGTGGGGAGGCAGTCAGGCAGATGAAATCGGTGGGCTGTGGGATGTTTCGGTGGTTGATGGATAAGGCCGTGCAGACGGACGAAAACACAGCCGGCTGTGGAATACTCCTCTGTCCCGTTATTTTGGTTTCCGTGACACGATTTAGATTCGATTCGTAGAAAATACGTGCAACATTTTAATCTCCAAATAAATTTATTAAAAAACTAGATTCAAATATCTATTTAATGATATCTATTATATGCAGCCCTTGAAGTTCATGAGGCAGGTGGTCGTAGCTGAGTGTGACTATCTACCTCATACCCTCAAGTGTGGGGTTGCTCTCCATCTCAATACCAATTGATTTGCACACCGCTTCCCATTTATCTATGCTTCCTGGTGATCTGTACCCCGCCAAAATGCTAGCAATGCTAACAATAGCCAACGGGAGCCCGCCACATTTTTTGAGAATCTTGTCCATCACTTCTCTGAGCTCATCGGGGCAAGTTTCATCCTTGCGGCCATATACTCTGCTGAGAAATAAAATCTTGGAATATTCAGTCTTGAGGGGCCTCATGTGATGAATATAATGTTCACTACCAGAATCAGAACAGCATGCTTGGGCCACAGTCTCTATCTGAGTGGTCACTACGATTCTGCTGTCGCATGATGAGTTCTCTGCAGGCAGCAACTTGGATTGGATTGACTCCCACGCTCGTATAGCCCATACGTCATCAATGACAATTATGCATCTGTTCAGCGGCATGCATGTATGTTAATGGTCAGTTGAATTGTACATGCAGAAGAGAGTTATGGTCTGCATGTCTATTAAGACATATATGGAACATTTTGTTGGACTTAAAAATTATCCAACGATAGAGTATAGACGGAGGATAGACAGAGGTGGGAATCGGAAGAGAGGGTGGGGTGGGGTTTGTTAACCGCTGGCAGGTGGGGTCCATGTGTGGCCGGCCCATTTTTTTTTCAACGGGAACAATTGTCTCATGTTGTAACAAAATGACTACAAAGATCAAGTATGTAGTAGATCGTCATGATTTGTGTGTCAAAGAATGAATTAAACACTCTGCAGACAGCCAAATAGACAACTCATTGTATAAGCTGTCTGTTTAAGCTGTCTGTTTAGGTAAAAAGACAACAAGCTGTCTACACCGTTGTACTTGCCCTTACAAGTTGGATACATGCTCACATTTTTAAGCTGTGAGGTGACCAATTTCGTGGATGAAAATTATGAGGGCATTGTAGTTGGTAAGCTAAGAGTTTTCCCCAATTTACTTTCTTGTCTAAGACATGAGTCCAACAGCTTACAGATTTATATACAACCAATATTTTTCTCTAATATGGTTATGCTTTAAAGGTAGGTCCAACAACAAACTTGTGAAAATGGGACCTCAACCATCCAGCTTTCAGGTGTTTTTTCTTTTTTTTTTTGGGTTTCTTCTATCAGCTTCAATTACTCTATATGTACCTCTCTTGAAATACAAAGTGAGAATGCGAGCATAGGTAATAAAAGTGAAAGAAGAAGTTTAGTACAGTCTGTTGGTTGGAGGCAACAGGATGGGAAAAGTGAACATATATACATTCTAGATGTGCCTGATGAGCATCGCTGCCTATTCACAGGCCAAACAAAGGCATGCATTGTATTTCCGACAAAACATATGTTATTTCAACCATCTTCTCATTCACAATTTTTGGTGAAACACTTGATTATCTCATCACTTCAGCCGGAATCAGCAACATTGCCATGTTTAGGATTGTTCCAAATAACAGTTCTGTTCTATCAGCATGTTTCCGTAAGCTCTTGAATGCTACTTGGCATCAGGTAAAGAATTATTGAATAAAGTCAGAACATGAATCGAGCATTATTACCTCTACTTCTTGTGCCTTTTTTGAAATTTATCTTCCAGTAGTCTTAACCTTTTCAGTTGTACTTTCTCTTTAATAAGAAAAAATATCAGATATACTATTTTATAGATAGGTGCATCATCTTCTGATTTTGCCACTTGCAAGTTATTTTAAAGGCTTAATTTTTCTGTAGATTTTTTGGTGGGTACTGTATGTGATGACAATCAGCACCAGACCTTCATTGTGCAATGCTAATGTATGATGATTTTTACTTTCTTTTATTTCTCCTGATTATTTTATGTCTTGGATGGATGGGGGAGATGCAAATGGTTAAGGTTAAAGAGGTAAAAAAAATCTTGCACAGATAATTAAGTTCTCAAGCCTTGCAAAACTTTATTTCATTTCATTCAAGCATATAATGTATGGTTCATCATGAAATCTGATGTGCTACAGATAATTGCGAACCATGTAGATGGAGCCATTCAGTTTAGCCTATTATAATTTGACATAAAAGAATATTGAAAGTAAATGAAATCAAGATCGGCATAAAGTTGCGTTAAACTCTGCGGCCCAATAGCCAATGTGCTGCTGTTTTGTGTGGCCATCGAAGAAAGCCTATGGGCCCTCCACTAAACCCATCTGTTGGTACCCCGATCATGTTATTATGAGCCTATTTGGTACTACGGCTGCTGCCAAAATGGCTTCAGCTATGGCTTATTCAGTGTAGCGTTTTTTTTTTGAGCTGACACTGTTTCTATACGGTTTTTCCTCTATTTTTTCCTGAGTGAATGAAAGAGGACAAAGTCCAATATACCTTTGCTAATTTGACGTAGACGTATATATAAGTTTTTATATTTCCCTCAATCTCTATTATGGTTTCATATAAATAAAAAAATATTAAATCGAATTACTAATTGAAGATTTAACCCTGCAATTTTTTTCATGTCACGCCCCCTTTTTTCTCTGATTTTTAACGCATCTTGTTTTTTACTACTCGGCCTTATCCGTTCTCTCATTTCCTCAATCCTCATCCGCTCCATCCTCATGACGCGCTCGGCCGTGGCTCTGCTCCTCCCTCCCCGGCTCCCCGCATTGGTTCGTCGCCCTCTTAGCCAAACTCAAGAAGGAAAATGACAGATTTACACGACCCATGATAGGAAAATGCACTTTTCTTTTTCCCAGAGAAATAGATGAATAAAACGACTGACAGAAACCGTCCAAATGGACAAGCGTGTATCGGAGCGACAGCAGCACTCAGTGCCAAGCATGCAGAGAAAAAAAGAGCACAGAATAACGAGATGATCATTTGATTCTTCAACCTGTCAGAATAACAATCATGTTGCGTTATCGAACTAATCCTTGGAACTAGAAAAGTTATGAAGTTAAGCTGGCTATTGTACAGCAATTTCCCTCCTCTTATACCTAAACAAGAAGAACAAACATTACGATTGTTCGGAATCAGTAATAATGCAGACTGCCGTTTCTTAATTGTCTGAACAATCAACTTGTCTTCCCTCTCCTGGCATGCGTAAGATAAAGGCAATATAACCATTTGCACAAGTAACGGAGTGGCTGGGTTTCAGGCACATCGTACATGTGATCTTCGTAGAAAAGCGCACAAAACATCAGATGGACACGGTTTCTACACGCCGGTCAGTACCCAATTAAGTCTTCAGAGTCCCAAATTCTGACACAAAATTTTCAACCTACCAATCAACAACATCCACGCTGCAAACGCAGAAATTGTATGCAAAGTTCAAGGAGATTTATGGGTCTTACATCGAGCAAGTATGGCTTCAGGACAGCCATGAAATAGTTTAGTCCTACTAATCTACTAGACTGAAAAAAAAACAGCAACAGAAAGAAGCTTCAGTCTCGGTCTGCAGTTGCCCTGCCTTGGGGCAAAGAAATGAGACCTCAAGTTTTCAACTAGAACAAAAGTACCAAAAATCTTACATGTTACATTTACGAGAGCAGATTGATCTGCATACTGAAATATGACCTCCTGCAGGACATGGTTTTCAAAAAGCAAAATTAGGTCATCTTATCTGAATTTTAGTTGAACTCAAACAATTGCTTCACAACTTAGTTGAATTCAAATAAAGCAGAGAGGACATTCTTTTCTTTGATACTTGAATATAATTAAATACAACTTTTCCATCGCGGGAGCAAGGTAGAAAGGAAATTAAATCCATCAGTCTGCTGATGTCAAGCCAACCATATCTGAATTATAGTTGAATTCAGACAATGCTTTCGAATTTTTATTGAATTCAGGTAACGCATAGAATATATTATTCTCTCTGACAGTTGAATACATAATTGAATACAAATTTTCTGAACAAGCTAGTTAGGTAGTCCATCAGTTTGCCCAAGTCAACCTGATCAACTGATTGATAAGAATCAGCCAACTCTCTGCTCTCAAACGAAAATATCAAATAATATTTATCCTCCCTGATCAGTGCCATGTATTGTGTACAGGTACTTCTATGCATCTTCACATACACTGTGTAGGTATCAGATTTATTTTAACAGACGTTGGAAGGTGCGAGGAAAGGATCTATGTACATGCTACCTCAACTAATTTACCCTCCTACTGTGTCATCCATCTACAAAACCGACTACAATAGAAATACAATTTGAAACATTATCATGAAAAGCTTCATAATGTTGACCACTAACACCAAATTTAATGGAAACAGAGAGTTCCTTAACTTTAATGGAACCATGAAAGGAAAATACAGTGTTTTCATTACACATGTTGTTCTGCTTGTACAATTTTACCAAATTGTAAGAAATAAGATAAGGTCTCTAACAATTATTTCTTTGCAACATGATGAGAAATATGTTCAAGACATGTTTTCTGTTTACTGGAAGTAAATGTAGGGGTATTTCTAGGACCAATGGGTTCTCAAGATCCTAGAATATACAGTGACTATCATCAGATATTGGTCAGAAACTGCAACAATTAATTCAATGCCACGTCCAACATATACTTCTCGATTGGAAAAATGATTGAAAACCACACTGGCATTCTACACAGGATGTTGCATTGCATGTCGAAATGAAATACTGACACTGGATTATAGTTTACAATGAAGAAATACCTCACAAGACTCAAAACACCTAACTTCTAGTACATAGCAATCCGGATGTATTTCCAAGGACTGACACTCAATATAGTTAAGCTAAATAGATGTGATAAAGCAAGCATCTAGCTAGAACACTCAAATTTCTAGTCACATGATTCAAACTGTTACATGCAGGCGATTTCAGATAGAATTCATTTTCTAAAACTAAAACAAATTTCACTAACAGGATATGATGAATCATTATTCATTAACGTGAAAATCACCACTATGTACAATATTTGCGGAAAGGAACAGAAAACTGCCAGGTCACATCGTCTCCCTGGCCCTGCTCGTAGTTTCTCATTCCTACACAACTTCCACTGTAAGCTCTCATTCATTTATATTCGCCCTGTTCGTTTGGATTGTTTCCAGCGAGCCAACAGTGTTTTTCTCTCAGCGAAAACCAGCGCCAGCCACCAGCCAGCCAGCAGTGTTTTTCTCTCAGCAAAAACCAGCGCCAGCCACCAGCCACCAGCCAAACGAACAGGGCGATTGAATATCAGGAGTAATTTGGATGATATGTGGGGTAAAAAACATATTATGATAATCATTACAAGCATATAAATTACATATATATATTTAAGTAACACTATACCTTAAATTGAGTTTGCATTACTCGTTACTACCATAAGAGGAATAGGAACAATGGAAGTCAGATGCTACAAAATCACTCGTTTGCATATAAAGTATAATATTCATAGATTAAGTCATTAAGATTTAAAGAATTTGCTACAAATTACTAAATCCTGCACAAGAGTCATGGCTAATAAACCGGATGAAATTTCTATGATTTTTTTTTGACGGAATGAAATTTCTATGATTTTACCATCCATAGGCTAACACTGTATATATATACAGGGCCAATCTGAACTTTGGAAGTCATAAATACCACTACCACCCATAACAAGATTATTTTTAGACCTTTCAAGCTAATATTTTAATAATAGCCTCTACCGAACTATATATTTATAAGAACTAGCCTTTTTGGTCACGCCAAAACTTTAGCGCGATTTATAACTGAAACGCGTCATATATATTAGCATGACCAAACTGTCATGCTTTTACACAGTCTGACGTAGATTGGATTCAATCACGCCGACTGCAGTCACCAACCGAGAGCTAGCTATTACATAACAAAGCGAAGAGAGAGAGGGGAGTACACACGGTGAAAACGAGTGCATAGAGAGTAGGCAGAATAGAAAGGACATCATGTTTGACAAGCACTCAACAGTAGAGGACTGCATGTCCACTGTATAAGTACTATTCATGAATGTGCCATCATTGTTTACATAAAGTTACTTTAACAACTTGGTTAAGAATCTAAAACATAAGATTATTTAAAAAATGGTGTCTCTAATTTGTAATCTGGTCAGACCATCATGTTACTTATGTTTTTATCAATATATATGGCGTGACTCAGTTATAAGTCGCGCCAAAGTTTTTGGCACGATCAAAAGGGCAATATAGTTCGGTAGAGGCTGTTATTAAAATATTGGTTTTAAAAGGTCTAAAATAAAAAAATCCCATAACAAACACACAAAATATTCACACAGTGATATGAACAATGAACAGGTCGAGGGACAGATCGAACATCTGCCAAGGCCAAGGGTAAGCCTCTCAATCTATATACATTAGAATCTTCTCTTGAATGCGGATGTATAGAAGCAGATCGATCTACCGATTGGTTATTGCCTTGTCTAACATGCTGGAAATTCAGGATTACATGATAAGATTCCCAGCCTGAGCGAATCAAAGGTGGCACAAAATGAAGCTTCTGGCGGTTAGTAACTTTATTTATAAAAAAACTCACATTCACAAGGAAAATAATGGTGTCCAGTGGCACGGTGGAGCGTTCAAGCTGAATCAACGTACACGTACATGCATGCATGCCACAAAGCTTGGACGTCGTGCCTTTTCACACCTTTTTAATCTTTCTGGATTCCCCTTTTCTCTTTCTGTCTGTGTCATGGGATTTTGGTCACATGTGCTTTCTTCCTCCCTTTTGCCTTTTTCAAATTAAGTTGCAGACTTTGATTGATAGATATCCAAAGGAGAGACTAGAAATTCCGTATAGTTTTTTCCGAACCATTCTGTACAGGTTTTATACAACTAACAGGGACCTAATTAATAAAAAGCTGAACCAAATTAAAAGTTGAGCTGCTCAGCAGGGGATGATTTGTAGTAGTACCACTCCTGCATTTACACCAGGCCCCTATCTTCGTATCCTATATCAACCGAATAACCTAAATTATCGAACAGAGATTGGGGGATCCCAAACTTGTTCCTGAAATTGTGCGGCACATGTTCGTAGCATCAATATGCACGGAAGATGCATCACAAACACAACAAATCCTAAATTAGGCCTGCAATGATTGCTGAAGTTCCCTTTTGTTAGGAGAATTTCTGAAGTTGTAGGTAGTTCAAATCATTTCCATCTCGGCCCAAAAGGAAGAAATAGACATATCGATTGTCCTTTTCCACTTTATATTTTATTTCTTCAGCACTGAATGGAAAATTCCAAAATCCACGTTCAAAAATGCCTCACGAGATCTACACCATTGGAAATTTGAAATCTCAGGCCGGTGTTTTTTCTTCATGATCAGCCTATAAAGCATTTTTTGTTGGAGCAGTATAGTTTGAACCATGGAAAAGATTGTGGAAGGCTTGGGCTCCTAATAGATACAAGACTTTTGTGTGGCTCAGTATCCGCAATCGTTGCTGGACATCATATCGTTTGCAAAAAAGGGACTTCCACATCCAGAGCATTGTCCCCTCTGTGACCAAGAAGATGAAACTGCCCAACATCTCCTCGCTTCTTGTGTATTTGCGCGGAAACTATGGTTTAACATCTTGCAGCCTTTAAACCTGGTTAGTTTGGGCCTAGTCGCCAATGCAAATCCTATGCTGATTGGTGGAGGAAATCAGCAAGGAAAGTGAAGCGTCCCCGAGAGAGAGAACTAATGTGATACAAATACCAGTCCCAGGATGCTGGTTCACATTATTACAACAGATGGTTCAGTACAAAAGCAACATTACGGGAGACGGTGGCATTGCAGGGCCACGACAAACAGAACTAAAGCTAAGCTCCAGAGAAAACTTCTGATCTCGCCCACATTGGTTGGTTGTGCTTCAAGCGGGTGACCCTAACACACAGGCAAAGGTTGGGTGCAGAACGAACCCCACTACTCGACGTCCTCAGGGACAGAGTCTGGATCCACTTCTGTAACAAATTAAGCAAGGGTAAGTACATACGTACTCAGCAAGCACAAACACATCCACGAAAGGTAGATGACAGAGTATGCAAGGAAGATAATCAAGGACAGGTTTAAGGTTCATTTTGCAGTAAAGCTAGTTTTGTACATGCAAGGGTTCATTTTGTACAGGGTTTTCACAATAGTTTTAATAGTAACATTGTATAACTGATTGTCTTTTCACAACACCAAACTACTGCTACCAGACTTCCCGTCTGTCGTAGCCAAAAACCAAAATCTTTACTCAACACCGACATTTCCACCAAAATAGGGGACTAGTGAAGTGACCAAGCCATAACTCGCCCAATGCCATGGACACAGCTATCCGGATAGGTTTTAACTCTGCAGAGGAGTACACAACCACAAGAAGGCTACCACAACATGAACACCTTAGTGTCAGTGCAGCTCCTATCAAAGCAATTACCCACCATAGCTAAACTGACAAGTTACCACAGACACGACCAGGGGGTCAGCAACCTACCAACGAGGTTCTACCCAGGGGCATAACTCACATAGATCGTATCCCCGGCTCCATAGCCCACTGTTGCTCACCAGCACACCACATAACCAACAGCTTAACTAGTGGGATTTATGCTAGGCCGTTGCCACATACAACGGTCGAGTGGTGGTACGATAAAAAGGGTTAGGCAAGATGTCATATCAACATCATCCCAAAACTGTGCCAGGAAAGACATCTCCCATCATGCTCAACCACAGAGGTACGAGCTCACCTCGGTATTTCACACAAGAAGTACCGTCTGTCTCATCCCACACGGATACTCATTTTATTCACCAAAATCCATTTCTTTCATTTTAAAGCACGCACACGGTTGCTTTTGTAAACACCAAATGATTTTCATAGGGAGTATGATAGTAAAACAGTCCTAAGCAGAACACCGATTCCACTTTGGGTGTGTGAACGACGTGGCGCCTGTGGAATTTCCGGATGCCTTTGCTTGGTCAGATTCTGCCATTGACCACAGGAGCATGCATGCCTTCGTGCGTGTGCTACGGTTGACCACAGTAACACATGGTGAAATGGTGATTCTGGTTCTGCTACTTCGAGAGTTCGAGCAGCAGCGCCGGCGCGATGCCCTCGCACGGGTACACCGCCGGGAGGGAGAGAAAGCGGCGGCGCTTGGGCTCGCCCGTTGGCGGCGGCTGCAGCGGCTTTTTCCTTCGTTCCCGCGCGAGCCGATCCAGCACCAATCGCACGTCCGCTCCAATCGAGCCGAGCCGTTCCATTTGAAAATACCACTGGGACGTTGTACTATCCAGGTGGAGAGACGCAAGCCAGACCTTCTCTTGCTAGGGTTTGGTGTGTCCCCTGAAGAAGCGATCACAAGTGTTGAGCCACAGGAGGGGATCACTCTTTCACCATCGTACCACGGAAACGAGAGCGGTTGTCGTGGCATGCTATAGTCGTCGCCATCGGAGCGATGATAGTCGTGGCGATCACGGTGAAACTGGTTGTTCATGCAATTTCATTTTCCAAGTTTGTTCCTGCTGCACAAATCAACCGTGTTGTAACCTATGCTGTTGCTTCTGCACGTAGGCTACCAAATTTGCTCTGCACATATCAACCAAGTCTCGATGAGAAAGAAAAGGAGACATGAACCAAGCAGCTTTTCGTGACACTTTTGTATGAGCTTGCTCTGCAATTTAAGCATATATAGCCATCAAACTATACCCACAACATCATACGATGTGTCAAAGCAATTACAAGTCTTATCCTTCCTAAGCACAGAGCCATCAAACCATACCCACAACATCATACTGTATGTCGAAACAACTACAAGTCTAATAATCCTTCCTGCCCTGCAATTCCTGGCTCCAAAGGCCAAAATAAAGAACGGCAAAAACTACCGATCTGTACACGAAACCACCAGAAAGCAGCTGAACACAGCACGATCACACGCCGTCCTCGTAGTCTTCCCGGCGCCGCTTCCTGACGTCGACGCCCTCGTTGGCTTTCTCGCATTCGTCGATCCACTCGCAGTAGACGTCGACGGGCGCCGTGAGCGCGTTGGCGCCGGTGCAGTAGCTCTCCTTGCAGCTGCGGCACGACGCCTCGGCGAACCCGTGCTTGAGGTCGATGCGGCAGTCTACGCCGTTGGGGTGGTCGCGGAACGGGCAGGTGAACTCCGTGTCCAGCTTCGGCTGCGGCTTCCTCGGCGCCGCCTTCGACTTCCTCGACTTCCTCTTCCCCATGGCTCCTACGCCGACGAAGGGAGAGAGCTCGCAGCTAGCGAAGAACGAAGGCGGCGAGTTGGATCTCCCCCTTCTGGGCGAAGCGAGTTTGAGGCGAGAGCCGCGAGGGAGATGAGATCGGTGGGCAGGGGAGAGGAGCAGTGGATGCAATGACTCACTGAGAGAGCAGCGTTGGTTTGTGCTAGAAAGGGGAGGGGTGCGCGTGGTGGCTTATATGCAGCGGCACGGCCGCCTGAGTTCGCATCGGACTCGACGTGCGTGCGCCCCACGCTTCCGGGATCCGGGTCCGACTGTGCTGCTGGGCCCCACGTGCCAGACTGCCAGTGGTCACTCTACTCGCCGACTCCGACTGCCGGAGCAAGTGCGAGTTGCAGCTGGAAGACGACGCAGCGAATTGAAAGGTGGCGCGCAACGGTCTCTCCCTGTTGGACCGCAAAACTGGCGGGTGTGGTGGTGGGCTGGGCTTCGCTACTTTGGAGTCTGTTCGCTTTGGGCCGACTAGGAATTTTTAGACGAACAGAGAATACGATGCAAAGCTTGTGTCCGCCACTGTGCAACAGTGATAGGGAAACAGAGCAGGGGGACGGCCGGCGCAGGGCGGCACGGTTGCCAGGGAAAACAGGGGAAGGGAAGAAGAAAGAAAGGAGAAAAAGAGGGGAAAAAGAAAAGGAAAAAAAAGAGAGGGGAGAGCCGGCGGGATTCGCGGCGGAAAAACGACAGGCGATCGACGGGCCGGACAGGGTCGGTCGGCCAGCGGCGGAAGGGCCCGGCGGTCAACCCGAGAGCGGGTGACGCGGGATGGGAAAGGGAGGTGATGACAACGAGGCGGAGGACAGGAGGGGTCGGTTTGGCGGAAGACACTGGAGTGATTGACGCAGGGCGGGACAGATAAAGGGGGAGAGCGGTGGGGGACAGGTACCGGACTACCGGCGATAGACACGTTGGCAGAGAGAGGGATAGAGCGGGGTCGGAAAGAGGGAGGGGGAAAGGCTGAGGTCAAGGTTAGGGTTAGGTCGAGGTGACGGAAAGAGAGGTGGTGATGAGGTTTAAACTAGGTTGGCGGGTTTTGGCCGAACACAAGGGTTGGGTCTTGGTTTTCTGAGAGCTTGGCGGTAAAAGATTTTGAAAACGAAATTTTTAGCGGGTGATTTCTGTGATGTTTTACTTAGAGAAAACATGGGCGTTACAGATCTACCCCCCTTAAAAGGAATCTCGTCCTCGAGATTCGGCTGTTCCAAGAGATAAAGCTGTTGATACTGAAGTAACTAAGTCAGGTATTTGAGTACCTTGGTTCTCCTGTGCGCTGATGTGGTTGACACCGGCGCATCCATAGGACTGCTGGTTGTTGTTGTTGTTGTTGCCGGTGTTGGTGCTGCGGACGGGCACACGGTTGGCTCCAGACACTGGTGGTTTGGGTCCGTTCACGGAGTTGGAGTAGACTGAAGTAGCTGGCTTGTTCTTGGGATGTGGGCAGTTAGCGACGTAGTGCCCAGTCTCTTGGCAGTTGAAGCAGGCTCTTGCGTTGCTAATCTGGGTGGTGACTTGACTGACATTGCTCTGCGGGGGCCTCATGGTGTTCTGGCTCTTGTACACGGGTTCAGGGGAGTTTTAGGGGCTGTTTAAAAACTGTGATCCTGCAGCTTGAGACTGGGCCTTGTACTGCACAGGGGCCTGAGATCTGGGTGCAACATAGCCGGAGCTCCTGGGCTTCTGCGAGTGGTCCTGCTGACGGCTCTTGCTCTCTAGGAACTTGTGTTTGTTCTCCTGTCTTGCCTCCATTCTGGCCTTCTCTGTGACAATTGCCTTGTTCATCAGCATGTGGAAGTCCGGGAAGGTGTGTGAGACAAGCTGGGCTCGTAGGTCCGGCTGCAGTCCTTTGATGAACATATCCTGCCTCCTCTCATCAGTCTTCACTTCCTCTGGTGCATAGCGAGCTAGCTCAGTGAACTCATGGGTGTACTCCTCCACTGTCCTGTTCCCTTGCTTTAGTGCGCGGAACTCATCCGCCTTGCGCTTCATGGTGGCGGCGGGGATGTGGTAACGACGGAACTCATCCTCGAACTCCTTCCAGGTGATGGCAGATTCATCTGGGGCGGCTGCACTATAGCTGTCCCACCAAGCCATAGCTGTGCCAGTAAGCTGATGGGTGGCTAAGAGGACTTTTTCGCGGTCTTCACACCCAAATGGCTCCAGCTTCCTCTTGATCACCTTCAGCCAGTCATCTGCTTCCAGAGGGTTGTTGGATCCTCCAAAGGTGGGTGGCCTGGTCCTTAGAAAGCTGGTCAACTTGTCACCCCCGTTCTGCCTACGGGGTGGCTCTTGGCGAGGCAGGGCGTTGAGGATTGTTTGGAAGAACTGGGTTACTACTTGGGTTAAGTCAGCACCAGGTGGAAACACTGGTGCCACAAACGGGCCTTCATTCCGATTTCCTCCACCTTGCTGTTCCACTTCTTCCTCTCCTGGGTTATGTTCCCCATTAGGGTCCTGTGGGTTCTCCTCTGGATTCACAGGGTTCTCTCTCCTGCCACTTGGTTGCCGTCCTCCGACACGGCTCTGGGAGGCCCCGTTGCGGGTGTTAACCATCTGCAGGTTGAGCGTGGCCTTTGTGAGATTGGGTTAAGGTGATGTTTGAGTAGTTTTTAGATCGCGTTTTCAAAAGGGCAGAATCGACTTCTGCCGGAGCTCACAAACACACAAGCTAACAAGCAAGCACACAATGTTCCATTAAAACAACGGGGATTACAACACTTAGGATCCAGACTAAGCGTACACTACGAGACGTGGTACAAGACACTACAACAGAGCTACTGCTACGGATACAAGGGTTATGCCAGACTTCGGACCATGGCGGCTTCATTCCCACGCACACACTTGATGCTGCGCTTACTCGAGGGCGGGTTTCCTTCTGGAGCAGGGTGCTCCTCTGGTGGTGCAAGTCGCGCACGCTCAGCCTCGGTCAGAGTTCCATTCTGCCGGGGTGGCTCAGAGGGTCCTCCTTCTTCTTCTTCTCCAGCGGACGATGATCCAGCTGGGCTCCCAGGCAGCACTTGTGGGTTCCCAACAACTTCTCCCCATGCCATGACAGGTGTCCCAAGTAGGACATGGGGTTCTCCAATGGCTGGGACAGGCGTGCCACTTGTGGTCCAGTCTTGAATGCGCATGTCCCGAGCCTGCCTGAGACTCTCTTGGGCAATGGCTTCGCTGCTGACGGCAGTGGCGGCTCTGGCTTCAGCTTGGGCCACTTGGACTTGGAGCACAATCAACCCTCCGAGTACAACTCCCTGCGCTCCT
>OAMR01000722.1:331914-345357 GCA_900205405.1 Echinochloa crus-galli
GAGAGCTCGAGGGCGGCGGCGGCAATGGCAGCGGGGGCGGCGGTGCTGCGGCGGCGGAGGAGGCAAATGCGGTGTCTGGCGAGTGAGGGGTGGTGGAGGAGGAGCTGAGGGGCCTATTTATAGGCGTGGGGGAGGTCAGTGGAGGCGGGCCGACGAGAGGGTGAGAGAGACGCTCGGCGGGTGGCAATGGTGGCCGGCGGCGCGAATTGGAGGCGGTCGGTGGGTTGGTGGTACGGTGGCGCTGTGGTGGAGCAGTGCGGCGGTGTTCTGCGCTGTGTTTGGCGTGTTGTGGCGTGCGCGCTCGTACGACACGGCGATGGGATCGCGGCGGGGCCGGGCGGTGGCGTGCAGGCGTGTGCGGAGGCTGGCACGGCAGCGGTGGCGAGTGCGCACGGACGGTGCAGGGGAGCGCGGTGACTGGCGCGTCGCTGCGCCGTGGGGCGGCGCGGCTTAGCGGGGCAGTGATGAGCGGAAGGTGGTCGGCATGGCAGCGGTACACGGCTGCGTCAGAGCGACGATGGGCGGCACGGCAGCAGCGGCGGTGTGGCAGTGGCCGGCGCAGGTGCGGCAGCAGCGCAGCGGCGACGGGCACAGCAGTGGTGGGGTCGCGGCGAGGGGCGGCACGGCGGCGCAGAGGTGCAGTGACGGGAGAGCGGATGGTCAGTGGCGGGGGCGACGACGTGCTCGTACGGGGCGGTGGCGTGTGGCAGGGCAGCTGCAGCGGCACCGCGGCGGTGCGGCCGTGGTCGGCGCAGTGGTGGTGACGGTGGCGTGCGGGTGTGGTGCGAGGCAGGGGAGCGGAGGGTGGTCGGCGGCGTGACCCAGAGATGCTCGACGCCGGGGAAACAGAGCAGGGGGACTGCCGGCGCAGGGC
This sequence comes from Echinochloa crus-galli, assembly GCA_900205405.1. NCBI lineage: Eukaryota > Viridiplantae > Streptophyta > Magnoliopsida > Poales > Poaceae > Echinochloa > Echinochloa crus-galli. The sequence continues at coordinate 332,789 of OAMR01000722.1, forward strand.
GGCACGGTTGCCAGGGAAAATAGGGGAATGGAAGAAGAAAGAAAGGAGAAACAGAGGGGAAAAAGAAAAGGGATAAAAAAGAGAGGGGAGAGCCGGGCCGGACAGGGTCGGTCGGCCAGCGGCGGAAGGGCCCGGCGGTCGACCCGAGAGCCGGCGACGCGGGATGGGAAAGGGAAATGATGACAACGAGGCGGAGGACAGGAGGGGTCGGTTTGGCGGAAGACACTGGAGTGATTGACACAGGGCGGGACGGAAGGAGAGAGGGCGGTGGGGTCAGGTACCGGACTACCGGCGATAGACACGTTGGCGGAGAGAGGGATAGAGCGGGGTCGGAAAGAGGGAGGGGGAAAGGCTGAGGTCAAGGTTAGGGTTAGGTCGGGGTGACGGAAAGAGAGGTGGTGATGAGGTTTAAACTAGGTTGGCGGGTTTTGGCCGAGCACAAGGGTTGGGTCTTGGTTCTCTGAGAGCTTGGCGGTAAAAGATTTTGAAAACGAAATTTTTAGCGGGTGATTTCTGTGATGATTTACTTAGAGAAAACACGGGCGTTACAGAAAGTACAAAGGCAACACAGAAAGGGCTTCAGATCTCTTGTCATTTTGGTCACATAGATCCTCTGAAAGGACAGAAATTCCTGCATGTTTGATGGATCTGCCCCAAAATTCAGATCGCTATATAGGTCTTCCAGGATGAATCTCATTTGTGGTTAGTGGGGGGAGCCAAGAGCCTTGCTGGTCTTGGACTAGGAAGAGTTACCTAGGCATGGTCTAGTGTGGTCGTTTGATCCTAGGTCAGGTCCTTTTATTTTTTGTTGTGTAAAGTCTACTGGTTTTTTATTTTATTTTAAATTTTACCTCTCTCCACTCTGATCCAAGGTGGTGAGACGATTTTTTGTAATTGGATTATTTCTCTTCTGAAATAAATAATATGTAGCTTTCTTGCGTATTCGAAATTTTTAATTAATATTATTTTACTTCAAAATTACAAATTAATTTCTCTGAAATACGAAGTCACAATGTATGGTTCAATCGTCTGATGGGTGGACGAAATTACACAGTGGGTAGACAAAAAAGTTGATTTCTTCTGCCCACCAGACGGAAACAGGTGACCAAGACGAAGACAAATTCAATGACTCGTGAGACGAAATCCTAACTTTGTCCAATGGCCGGACCACATCACCTCGTCCGGCCTCTCTCCCTCTCCGCTATTTCTCCGTTTTGCATCTAGGTTTGGCGGCGGCGTGTCTGGCAGCTTCGACCGCAGGGGTGCAGCGTCGGCAAGCGCCGGCACGGGTGGGCGGGTGCTGCAAGCTGCAGCACAGGCGGGCGGTCATGGGCCGGCAAGGGGAGAAGGCTGTTCTTGGGACTCGTAGATCAAAAGGCTATAGGAGTTTGTATTCTCTATTCATACAGCTGCACCACCACACATACGCAAACTTGAACCTATAAATGCCTAGAGGGGCCTGAGTACAAGCAGGTTTCATGATTGATGATATACCGGAGATACGATCTTTGTTAACGAGATTCAGCCGAAGCCTATATTGGTTTGCTACCAAAACTTTGGCTTGTCCAACTTTTCATAAGCCAAAACTTAAGCCAAAAACATTCCAGCACTTTGGGAATTTAAATATGAGATATTGGCAACTTTTGGTAGGCAACCAAATCACGGCCAAAAAGTTGGCCGGCCAATGTTTTGGTAATTTTTTCCACAAACCAAGCAGGCTCCACCACCTATTTGACACAATATCTAACACCCTACATGCTGTACATGACTAAAGGGTTTGGAAAAGAACATGTGAGATCGGTCGAAAAGTGGAAAGGTATACATCCAAATTATCCCAAGTACCTTTTCGATTGTGCCTTTTGAACTTGACTACGCGGACAATCGAACGTGTGCAATGAAATTATATTGTTGCAAGAAACATTTTGCAAGTTTAGTATACAAATGAATATGTACATGGATCTTTACATTATTTCGAGAATGTGTATATACAATCAATGGTTCAAGCCTATTCTTAAACAAATGAAACACATCTTTCACATCTTTTCTTTCTGACATATAACTAGACTATCATATAATTACGATTACACAAGTAGTTGCATTAGGCACATGGATCTTCTCCATGTGCATATAGTTTAAGTTCCACCCATCCAAGGCATGATAGTAGATGTACCGCTGCTAGCTGCTGAGGAAAAAAAAACTGAATCATCAGTAATTCTAAAGTCAACACATCAAAATGCAAAAATAGGCGCTTCATGTCTGAAATAAAAAGTGGCAGCATGCAGGTACTAGCTATGAACCAAATAAATAACCTGTTGTGCTTTTGTTTCTGCCACCATTTTGGCCTGCTTGAACTTCGTAAGTCGGTTTGTGCTGCCCTGATGAATTATTAACGGGCGGCACCTTATTCACCACACCAGTATATCCATAAGCTGCATCGACGCACAAGAAACCCAACAAAGTTTAGGGCTATTGGTCATTCACACATGCAGAGTTGAGGCTAAGCTCGAACCACTCGAAGCTTTGCTTTCACGTACTTCTACTCTTTGAACTATATATATATGGTCGTAATAGTAAATCAAGGTCATGCTTAATAAGGTACTAACCAGCTGAGGATCCTTGTTGTCCACCATGAGGTTGAGGATCAAACACTGGACGGGTTTGGTGTCCTCCCGGAGGCTTGGGGTAATATAACCCTGTACGTGCACACATGTCATTCCAACGTATTAGGCATGCATGACAATAATGTATGAGCAATCAGCATAACATTTAGATAGAGAGGCTCACCATTACTTCCGGTGTTCCATGAGGCTCCCGACATATCTTCCTGTGCTGAAATTTGTGTGATCTTTAATCTCGTCGATCGTGTTTGGTTTGAGGCAAGTGCTGAAGGCTAATTCTGCGCGCCGTGCCTTATATAACAGTCAGGCATGCTATAATCGTGGAAGTTCCAGGGTAGAATCATGGAAATATTACGTCAGGGGCGGAGCTAGCGGTGGGGCTGGAGCCCCCCTACCACCCTGGCTCCCATGGCAGCCCCCTCTAGAAATTTTGAGGAGGAAGAAGAAGGAAGAGGAAGAAAAGGAAGAAGGAGGAGTGAGGAAGAAGAAGAAGAAGGAGAGCCCCCCTAACCCTCCATCCTAGATTCCCCACTGTATTACGTGTATATATATGTACGTAATATACCAAATGTAATTGTTCCTGCTATTACTATTCTGTGTGCTCTAATAGCTCAATTAGGGTCATCACGTCATTAATTAGGCAGGCTTGCGTATCGACATTCATTCTTCGCCGATCCTATATACTCAGTGTAATAACTCAGTCTTCGATCGATCTTCCTTACATTACCATGCAATTTTCGCTGATCCTTCTCTTACATATGCATGTATGCCGATGAGCATATGCATCTGTCTTGATCTTCCATACATATCCTAACTGTACGCGTATTCTTTATGTATTCTCTACGATCACACATGCACGTTCCAGCTACGTCCCTTCCCGCGGAAGAGGTACGTACTTCAGGCACCATAGGAGTTTGTCAATTAAAACAGTTACGTACTAACCTTGGGATCTGTGTGAAATATTTTGTTTCTGAGTAATGTATACTCTCCATGTATTCTCCATAGTTGACCAATAAAGAAATATGTCGAATTTAGTTTCAAGTTACCGGCAGGTTGTGGACCTTTACAGCCAATTGATGTAGAGATCTTTACCTTGCATTTTCTACGTGTAATGTGAACCGGAAACTTGAACTACTAGGTCTCATCCGTACGTATTGACCTTAGTTCCATCTTGTTCTCCTAAATCTAATCCTTATAGATTTTTCTCCTGAAAACAACGTGGCACACAGAGGTGCATTTTGCGATGTCTGAAGATTAACATTATTTGTAATGACGTGCATTTTCCTTCATGGTTCCTAGCTTCAGGAAATATCCTTCTGTTTTCATTTGCTCAATTGCACTGGATGCTATTGTTGTGCAACTCGCAATGTTCTACCACCAATACCAGCAAGATTTTTTTAATAATTTTGTAAACTGTAGATAGATTATGAAGAGCTAGCGTACTTGATTGAATTGCTTGCCAGACTCCGTCTTGGGATCAACTTCGTCAGAACCATCATCTGAATTCACTAAAATTCAGTATCAATAAACAAACTAATTTATGATTCAGAAGGAGAACAACTTCAGTTTCATATTCATTTTTAAACAGAAGTCAATTCATAATGTTATAGACTACCAGACAGTGCCGACCCTTGGCCTTAATTACTTCCCTTTGAATTCAGACCTGACTAGTACCTCGTGTTGTCTCTGAAATTTCTAGCGGCCGGTCCTACGTGTGTAGTACTACTGTCCGCCACGCGTCTTGTCCACCGTGACAAAGGCGTCGTTTTCAGCAAAACATATGCACTTGAAAAGTACCATGCAATTTGCTTACATGATTATACCACTTTTGTCAGCACACATAAGCATAGTATACTTGAAAACATTGCAAGGGTTACAGAATATTTATGAATTGATTTTCTAAACTTTGCTTGCTTGAGGTACATATTACCACAAAATTAATATTTTGGTGTCCACATAAACCATGTTGTTTTTTTTAATGTAAACCATGTTGTTCTGATGATGCGTTATTAGGTAGATACAGTACTATAAAAAAAGCCACACAGCAATTTTTTTCTTTTTTTTTGGTGGTGGGAAGGACGGACCCTACTATTTACAGTATTTATTCAAAATAATAAACGAAGATAATAAACCCATTAGAAACAAAAGAAAATTCTAAGGAAGAAAAAACAAGCAAAATAAAACCAGTAGAATCAACGAAATAATCTTTGTAGCAATGCTCTGATGTTGGAAATACTTTAATTTTGGTTTAGCGCTTAGCTCAGTGATAACTGCTTTCCAATAGGATTGGAAATGTGACAAAGGCTGCAGATTATATATTTAGGATTACCGGAAGTGTTGAAAAGGTGAAGTAGTGGAGTACATGCTACTTTTTTGCCTTTTCAGCTACGGATTTCTTTTTAGCATGGCAGTGGGTCATGCTTCTTTTTTGCCTTTTCAGCTTGACTTGAGTTTGTACGGATTTCTTTTTAGCATGGCAGTGGGTCAACTAACCATTGGTTTTACTAACCATTGGTTTTGAAGTAAGCCCAAAGCTACCAAGACTATGTTGGTCAACCTTTGCTCTGATTACCGGGTCTACTTTGATCTAAGCTTTAATTAATTCTTATTCCTCCTTTGCGAATGTGGGCCTCGTTCATCAGGAGAGAGGACTTTCTCCTCCCTGCCGTGAAACAGCAGTTCGCAGTCGCCATGGCTTGCGCAGGATTCAGCCGCTCCCCGTTCTCAAGACCTCAGGGCCGTGTTACTTTGGGGCTGGCAAAATATTGTTAGCCCCTTTGACAAATAATTAAAGATATTAAATAAAATCAGTTTACAAAACTACTTTCACAACATTGGACTTTTTTCCGAGATCTATATAATGAGGCATTTGACCATATGATTAGAGGACAGTTACTGTAGCACTACTGTAGCAAAACATGGATTAATTAGGCTCATTAGATTCGTTGCATAAAGTTGCACACATCCCTAAAAAGGTTTTATAAATAGACTTCATTTAGTGTTCCATGCATGTAAGATTCTCTTTGGTAATTTTTTGCCATTTGGAAGGAAATATGGCCTAGCGTGGATGCAACCTCTGTGACGGCCGCCGCCGTTGTAGATTCCACTACCCCCTGGACGGAGCCCGCCATGGAAGATTCCTGCAGTCGCAGTGGATCGGGCCTAGGCATCCCATCTTTTCTATGGACGGAGTTCATCCCGTAGATGTTTAGGGCTTGGTACGGACAAAGTTCATCCCCTGGATGTTTAGGGCTTGGCAGGGAGATGCGTTGAGGGAGGGCATGGAGGATGAATGGAGAGGGAAAACGCAAGGGGGGACAGGACAACAGGAAGTGACCAGATCTAAGTTGAGGTTGCTGTCTTGCCTTGCCTTGTGTCACGATCCTTGGATCGGAAAGGATAGCTAGAAGGCGTTTTGGTGGCGTCACGCGCAGCGGAGGAGATCGGTGGCGCCATCTTAGAAGAGAACAAGATGAAGATGGAAGAAGAATATTAGGGTTTGGAGTAGTTTGGTTAATTGATTCATCGTTGATCCCCTCCTCAGCATTTAGGTTTTGCTTACATAGCCGCACAAGTTTACAACCTGGAATGAAGATACACAGGCTCATCGGCCCAACAAGGCACAAGGGCCTATTATCCTTATTACAAAGTCTCAGCCCACCATAGGTTGTGACATTCCTCCCTCCATACGCACCTACTTGTCCCCAAGCTGTGATCTATGAATAACCTAATTTGTTGTTTCATTGGAGCGATCAAAACATTCACCTTCCCATTAATTACAATCAAAGCCTTCTAAGGGTTGTTGGTTATCAAGCCGTATAACTGGAGCTTCAGCAATGACGTACATTTCATTGTCTTGTAGCTGCCTTCAAGAGTTATTGGACTTGGACTTGTGGGTTCGCTGAGCTGAACGACTGGAGCACTTGGAAGCACAAATGGAATAACAGATGACTCACCAAGTTTACCTTCTTGTGATGTTGGCAGTGGCATAATCATAGAAAACAGTTGTAGTATTTTCATCTTGAAATCCATATTTTGGCTCTTGGAGCTTGTCTTGATAAGATTAATTGCAAGCTAAACTCCAATTAGCTTCCTAACACAGAATCTACATCTATCTGAATGCCAGAGAGCAGTGCGATTGCCAGGAGAATGTTGTACCTGAATTGCACTCTCAATGCACTGCAACCATGTATCATCTGAAATTCTATCCGTGAAGTCTCCGAATATGTGCATAATGATCACCATATAGCTTTCAGAGCACATATGTATATCACCAGGATCAACCCCACCACGCTTCAGTTGCATGATATGTTTGCATAGTGCTGCTCAAGACATATTACCATATGAGGAAAATGGATACCAAAGATCCAATAGTGTGGTATAGCTTATTGATTGTACACAACATCTTTTCATTAAAATCATAGCTTCTCCAAATAGCTTTTGCTGACCACCCCAAAGCTTTTAGACCTTTGTTGAGATAAAAGTATCACATGTAGTTACGTATGTAAAATCATCTGGAGTTTGAGATTGATGTTGTCGGACCTTAGGACCGGCAATCCGCCTGGGGGGTACCCGAGTGGTTGATTTGTAGGAGAGGGATCGTTGAGCAAGTAGCTTGATGGTACACAGGAGGCACTGGTTTAGACAGGTTCGGGCTACCCGGAGGTATAATACCCTACATCCTGTGTCGGTGGTGGTGTTTGTATTGCTGGTACTCAGTCGTGCTTCTGGAAGTTGGGACAAGAGTATGGGGTACAAGATGGGATCCTCTCATGGGTTTGTCTGGTTCGATGCCCCTATCTATGGACCCCTGCCCTCCTTAATATATCCAGGAGGTAGGATTACAATATGAGTATTTACAATATGGGAGTCCTAGTAGGAGTGACTCGGTCTTCTTTGGGCCGGCCACCGCCCCTCTCCGTGATGGGCCCTAGGGTACCCATATCCCATAATCCTCGAGCAACGTGCAGGCACGTGTCAAACTGTCGATGAAGGAGCGAGGCCAATGAGGTCAGCTGAAGGTACTTCAACGCATGGTCGGCACAAGGGTGGGCGGTGCTCTAAAAAGGAGAGTACCCCACTCTGCTGCCGAGTTTCTTCAAGGCGTCGGCTAGTTCTCATGAGGACTGGATACAGGGCGACGATTAGGAGCACTGTATGTACAGTAGCCCCAGAGCGTTGGGTTGGTTAGTATAAGCAGGCCAAGGCTCCAAAGAAGTCGGACAACATGTTGTCTTAAAAAGTAGGTCAAAGCTTGTTGTCACCAAAAAGGTTATGACTGAAAAATCGAACAATAATATAGTCATAACAAAAGGCCGGCCGCGCGATGCGAGGTAACGCCGAGTGGCCACGCACGCCAGCCCCCGTGCATGCAAGGTCGGCCATGTGACGATGCGAACACCATGTCGTCGCCGCATGCGCCACCCCACATCATGTGAGGTTGGGCGCGTGATAGGAGACGAACGCTGAGTCGCCGCCCAAGCCAGTCCCCGAGTGTGCGAGGTCAGCAGAGAGACGCGAGGAACGCCGAGTCGCCGCCCACGCTTGCCCCCGAGCGACGCAAAGTGACACCGTGTTGCCGCCCGCGCCAGTCTGCGAGCGTGCGAGGTCGGCCGAGCGATGCGAGGGAATGCCTAGTCGCCGCCCGCGAGCTTGCGAGGTGGGCCGAGCGACGCGAAGTAACTACAAGTCGCCGGCTGCGCCAACCCCGAGCAAGCGAGGTCGGCCGCGCATATGCGAGTCCTAAGCTGTTGTACATGTGAGGGAGAGGAACAAAAACAATAGTCTTTTGGAGAAATGATAGTAAACTTATTTGTAATAAGTACTTGATTTTGCTTTAGTGTTTTTTTAGTTTGAGTTGATTTATCGACCCTTGTCACTTCACCGCGATCATGACAGCTATAGGTACTCGGCCGAGAAGGGGTGGCTGGAGCTCTCATGGAGGCAGCGCGCCTATATGCTATGATGCTCTCATGGAGGCTTAGTCATAGGTAGGGTTACGAGCCTAGTACTTTCGCAGGTGTTTAGACTTTGGATATAGTGAGTCGGATTTGCCGTTTCATTTTGGTGCTTGCACAAGCTGTTTTAATGGGGGCAAACGCATGGTTGCCGTGAATTTACAATGTAGGTCGCAGTTGTCTCATGAACATGGAGAAAAACTATGCACATGGCAATCTATGGAGGCCAAAATAAATAAATAAAGAAAATAAAAATACTTAGCTTGATTAGTAGCCGAGTTTGAAGTAGTCGTCTTGCGAGTTATGAAACTCGCCGTAGTCCAGAAACTGAGTGGGTCGGGTGGGTTCTCAGATCGGATCTGAGACTTGCTTAGGGCGCGCCTCCACGCATGTGGGGAAGACGATGCGAGATAGCTGGGTTTTTGAATCAAAAAAGCTCAGCAATTACGCCTACCTGGCACGCTGTTGGCGGTCGTTACAACCCAAATCCGACCACCAATACTCGGGATAAAATGAGAGACTATGGATCATTTCATGTCTTAGGTTTATTTCTAATAAAGTTCCACGAGTTTTGGTGAGTGTCATGTTTGTAGGTACAATATCACGAAACACGTGCTATAGGGGTCGGAAATGACAGAAATGGCCGAACGCTGGGGGTCGCTAGGCAATTGTCACGCCGAACGACATGTTCGGCCGGTTATCCCCCTTAGCCGTACAGGCCACCGGGAGTCGTCCACATCACCGCCAAGTCATCCGATGACTGTGCAAGCCACGCAGGACTCCCGCCAACTCAACCCGGGCCGTGCCAAGTCATCCCGGGCCATGACAACTCACTCTGGGCCAGAACAAGACACGTCCAATATCGAGAAGCAGCCCAGGAGCAGTCCAAGCAACAAAGGCGGTGCTTGGGGGGCCGGCCACGGGCCAGGCCCAGTTCGGCCGAACTGGGGCCTTCGGCCGAACCGCCCCCAGGCCACAAACCGACTCCAGGAGCAAATTCCAGCCGTGGGGAGACAAGGCGGTGGATCCAAGGGGTTCGGCCGAACCGACCCGTTCGGCCGAACCGCCTTGGTTTGCCCGAACGGCCAGGGGGTACCCCCCAGGTTCCCTTGGCCGTTACTCCTCCAAACCGCCATGGACTCCTATATAAACAGTGCCATTTCACTTGTAAGACACACACTCAAGCCAAGGAGCTTCCACTTCATTTCTAGTAGAGTAGGTTAGTTTAGTTGGGAGTTAGAGTCGAGTCGAGCTGTGCCTCGGAGGTTCTGGAGTCGTCTTCAGAATCTCTGGTATTAGCTCTTGTATCTTTTACCTTTTCCTTTTGTATGACATTCGAGTTATCAATATAGTTATCTACTTTGCTCTACTTCTGTCTTATATAGTTGCATCTACTTTAGTCTAGTTGCTTCTATATTGTGTTTAGACTATAGTTGGCTCTAGTTCCTAGTGCTCTTAGTTCTTGCTTAAGTCTCTGCCTTAATTGGTTCTTCGATTCTGCTCACACTAGCGGTGACTTGTCATTGGGGTGTGAGTTCGAGTTGCTTGCTTCTGCTAGCGAAGTAAGTAGTTATTGACCTGTGTAGGAGTGGTTCTTAGACTTGTCAGTAGCCTTAGTTTCTGCCCGTCGCAATGGAGGTGGTAGCCGGGAGGTGGTGACAACCCTTCCGGTCTTTGTAGCCCATCACGTTAGTTCCGGTGTCCTAGGACCCATGGTTTAGGGTAACCGGCACCCCTTCTCATCCCTTTTTGTGTGTCGGAGGCTCTATAGTCCCCAAGAAAGACAGTAGACTTATTCCGGACCTTTTAGTGCTGGCTCCTTAGCCGCCGTGAGATATCTCTAGCAAAGGTTACAGCTAGCATGGAGAATGGCGTCTATGGTTCTCTTCTCATCAGTGGAGAGCTGGAAATACTCGGTGGAGAGCAGTCTGAGTGGTACGGGCCGACGGAACAAGTAAGCGCAGAAGAAATGGACCGCCTCGTGAAGAAATACGAGGAAGAGCAAGCCCTCTGGAATTCTCCAGAGACACCGATCCCACCGCCACCGACATAGAAAAAAAGCAAGAAGATGTGGCGGAAGAAGGTTGCATCATCCGAGTCATCCACTCCGGGACCGGACGATGACAAGAGCACCTGAAGACAGGAGAAGTCCCGCTCGCGGACTTAAAAGCTGAGCGCTCGCCGCGAGGATAACCGGTATGTATCTCATGTTTCCCTTCCAATTTTTAAATTTTCAATTGCATTTGCATGTTTCCCTTTCCAAAATAATCGAACCACCTTAGTAAATAATTTGAGAGAGAGTAGAAAATTTTGCAAGCTTGGTTTAAATAAATGGTCCCATGCTGAAATTTTACCTAGGGTGGATGTAATTGGTAAATTCTATCATTTTCATCCCTTCTAGAACATCTCCATTTATTTACCATCCCCACCAACCAGCACCAAACATGTCTACCCCACTAAAATGGCTGCACTCACACCAATAATCACACAACATGGCAGCATGGGGGTGACTCCACTAATTTCCAACTTTGGGTCATGGCAAATTTGCATCTTACCTAACACAAACCACTCACATGACCTTGGAAAATTGTGGCCACATGAATTTTTTTGATGGATGCCAGCAAGGGGAGGCACTCCACCCAGGGGGGAGTGGCCAGGCCACCAGGGCCTGGTTCGCCTGAACAGCCCTGTTCGGCCGAACCAGGGACCTGCCTCCCCTCGGCCTATAAATGCTGGGGGATGCTTGCTTGTTTGCTCACACACCCATACATGCTGAAAATCTTCTGTTAGGAGTCCTCCCTCTCTCATTTCTTTACTCAAGTGCTTGCTCAAGTTCTTCCCAAGTTCTGGTTCACTTGCATCTCTAGAAAATCCAAAAAAATATTTGCCGTTGTGTGATCCTTGTGCTGAAATTTTGTTGGACGATTTTGTGGTGGTCTCCGACACCCACAAGAACGACTAACCATTTGTGGTGGTTTTGATCCCCGCAAGAACGACTAATTTTCTCGAATGACTGACTTGATTTTCTTGTGCTAACCCCATATTCTCAGTCCTTCGGGTAGTCGTTTCTGTGCTAACATTTTGCAGGAGCCATGTCGAAGCTCATCGCCGCACTCCGTCGTTCCACCCGGCTTAACCGCCGCTCGGACGATGCTGGGAGTTCCCCAGCCCCGTCCCGTGGCTCGAGCCGGATGGACGAGGATGAGGCTGGAACAGCTAGCTTGGGTGGGGGCTCTGCTGTACCCCAAGCCAGGCAGCTCCTGAGCGAGAACGACATTGTTCTCCGGACGGACCGGGAGAGAAGCACCTTCAACGAGCTCAGGCTGAAGGAATTCGAGCACACCCGTGTGTTCGATCAGGACCTACTGAGAAGAACGGGGATGGACGAGGAGTTCCCGGAGATCTTCCATGCCGTCGGCTGGGAGAACTTCTGGGAGATCAACGAACCAGGTTCGTACTTACTCACGCTCGAGTTTCTTTCCACACTGGTTTCCGAAAATGGGGGGATTCGCTTCAGATTTTTCAACCAAGAGTTTTTCTGCTCTTGGAGGGATTTTAGCTTGGCTCTTGGTTTTTCAAGTCGTTGCTCTTTAGAGCCAAGCAGAGCTTTGAAAAGGTTTGATCGGGTCGCATTCTGGAAGAGGATTTCCGGAAATACCAACTGCCATGCACCCCGCATGAACAGTATCCATAACCCCACTCTGCGCTTTATGCACAAGTGGGTGGCTATGACGGTATTTCCGAGAGCCCTACGCCAAGTACCTTGAGGACATCCTCAACCACAAACGAGCCCTGCCGACCACCGAGGTAATAAAGCTAACAGAAGCTTGCAGCGCAGCTATTTTAAATAATCTCCCAGAGAAGAAGAAGGACCCAGGATGTCCTACCATCCCATGCTCGATCGGTGATTGTGAAAACCCAAAAATTTAAAGTTGAAGAGGAAGTATGATGAACCTTGGCCTAAGTACCATTTGACCTAAGTCAAACCTATGTT
>OAMR01000722.1:396473-440407 GCA_900205405.1 Echinochloa crus-galli
TTGCTCGAAAAAGCTGGCCAGATCCGCCTCTAGCTCTTCAATTCATGCTGCCAGTTTTGCACCGCCTAGTTTTTCAACCATGTCTACTAAAGCCTGCAATTATGGCATATTTGTTATCAGATGCTATGCTCCATTGCTTAACACGATTTAGGTTAAGAGTCTCTACCAGAGCAATCTGAAGATGGTTCCTAAGTTGCGCAGCTTCATCTACTAGTTCCATTACTGAAACTTCAACCTATCACATGATTATGTAGTTATTAATCAAACTACTTTCCTTTGCAAATTATATGTTTCTCTATAGACGACTTACATTTCTCGAAACTTTTTCGCCAGCTACCGAGACATTTACATTAACATTTTTATTAACCATCTCGACTTCGTCTGTTCCGCCAGACTGTTGACATTTTGCATGTTACAGATTATAATTATAAAATAACATCAAATGAATTTCACATATGGATAATTCAATTTGATAAGCTCGAATGTGAGAAGTACCTTAGTACCAGAAGAAGTGATCATTTCCATGGTTGAGGGTGGCGTGGCGGTCTTAGGTTCTTCAACCATGCTTGAAGGATTTTTTATGCTCTCGTCAACCTCCAAGGCCACAACAGATTCTTGAGCCTTTGTTACAACATTTGGCTCCTCAACATCCTTCACACTTGCCTCGGCTTCGACCCTTCCGCCAGCTTCGTCAGTGTTGATTTCAATGATTGGAGCAACTTGGGTAGTTTCTTCGACTATATCCACTATTGATGGATCTTTGGCGATCTCCTCTACAACAGTTGATTGTTTTACTGCTTCATCGGCTTGTATCACCCTTATGAAGGTCTTCGTTGGAGATCTGTTTAAAAAATACAGACAAGATCAGAAGTTGGCAACTAGATATAACAAAACTACTCAACAGCGGCTGGCATGTTTTATCTACTTACTCCATGGGAGGTGTTAGAGCGGTCAAAGGCTGGAAACTAAACTTTTTCAGGAGGGGTAGATGCTTTTTTGAACTTGTAATGCTCCCAGTTGTTCCACTCGTCATAGCACTAGTTGTGGACGAACCTTGCGGCCTGGTGATGCGCTTGGACACTTTGCCTTGTTCGGCAAGATCCGCTTCAGAAGGAGCAGATTCAGAGACTAGCTTTGAGCGACTTACAAAGGAGTAGCTTGATCGCTTCCTTTTGGCACCCGCAGGGATTGTCAGGGGTTCCCTTGAACTTTCTGGTTTGAAATTCCCCCATAAGATTTTTGGCAGTGGTGGTGAGTCATAAGAATTTGCCACTCCAATGTTGTGATGATCATCAATAAATAGAGGACCAGGCACAAGGGACTTACCCTTGACATCTCCTTGTTTTGGGTCTGTCGCCGCTATATCCGCATCTAAATCTGCTACGCATCTTCTTTAGCCATGGCGGCAGTGTCAGGAATGTTCCCAGCTGTCACACCCGGATTTTCACAGAAACCTGAATGTGGCCATATGTGTGCCCAGGAAGTCATAGTACACATATATCGAACAACTATGATAAACAGAGAACATATGCTTAAATAAATTCTTAAATAAAAAGAGTTTTACATCAGAGTGCATCATAAATAAACTAACCAAATATAGCGGAAGACTAATAACTCTCAAACTAATGGAGCCACAATCCACAGGGACTCTGACAGGGAGATCACAACTCAATAGTACGACAGATCTTCTGGAAACTCAGCAGCAGTATCATGCCCAGCCCAATCTATTTACCCATCCGGGATTTTGATGAATAAATGACAAGTTTAAGTAAACATTTCCTTAGCAAGTATAGCACGGGTATATGAAGGCTCAAAATAAGGCTAGACTTGGCTGAACTGCATTAGCATTTTTAGTTGGTTCATTTTATCATTAACCAAGTTACTATAAATTAATAAAACCCAGTTGCAACCCACTTAATAAAGAATAAGTGACATTAAACATAACTAAACATCATCTTCTAATAAAAAAGGATCCAGGCCGCTCGTGACCCTGAGCAAGTCTATCATGATAGATTTACACTATGCAGAGGTTTCGCCCTTTACCTACCAGTCGCGTAAAAGTTCAAAAGAACTTTGCTCCTACCACACACATCAACACTTCCGAGGTGTGATTCCATAGGGACGCTACGAGGCTTTTCACAAGACACCCTAACAAGATAGTAGCTGCTAAGGTACAACAAGGTGGTGAGACTCTAGGCACCGAGATTGACTGACCCACAGGGCGCAACGTGAGGGGGTCAATGGCGTCTGAAGCGCGGGCAACTCATGCCAACACCAAAAATAAAGAGCGCAACGTGCGGAGTTCCCATACTCCCAACACGGGACTGTGCCTAACGAGACATAGCCGACGGGGCCACCGTCCTCGGTGGAATCAAGTAACACCCCGCGCCTTTCTTCCCATAACGCCTCGGCCACTCCGGTAACCACTGACAAGATAGAGACGTACAAGCTACTTAACCAAGACCAGAGTCATAATAGTTCATGCTATAACTTGCCTTCGTCAAAAGGCAGCAGCTGCTGCTGCTGTGAGTCCTGTCCTTGGAAGTCCTCCTCGTACTCGAAGTCCAACGCGAAAGGCTCACCGACGGGACACGAACCACCACACAAACATCCACGCAAGCCAATACATGCAAACAAATAATATTCTATTAGAACAGTACACCAAACAGTAGAAACAGTACAAATAAAGGTTTTAGAATTATTCTACGCTTCACTACGAACACATGAGTGTAACACCCAAAAATGGCCTATTTAAAATTTTTAGTAATTAATTGGCTTTTATTTAATTTGTTCATAATTAATATAGGTTAAATAAATTATTTTTGAATATTAAAATTAAATATAAGTTGTAGAAACATTTTTGTTGCATTCATGCTGCTGCATTTAATTTTTGTAATGCCTGTGATTCAAATGAGAATTTAAATTTATTTAAATTCAAATTTGAATCACTTTGTTTGAAGTTCTAGAAAAGTTTGGAGGCCCAGAGTTCGTTTTTCCTCCTTGAGAATTTTCCTCGGCTCGCTTTTGCCCCTCCACCTTTCTCTTTAGCGCAGCCCAGCACTTTCCCCCTCCATGGGCCGGCCCACCTCTCCCCGTTATTTTCTTCTCCCTCCCCGCGCCCCGCTTTTGGCCCAGTACGGCCCAAGCCAACGCCCCACACTTCTCTCCCCTCCCTCTCCCTGACCAGTGGACCCCGTTGTCAGGTTCTTCTCCCTCACCTTCCGCCCGACACCCTCTCCCTCCCCGGCGCGCCATCACCGCCGCAATTCCAGCCGATCCGACCCCGCTCCGCGTCCCTGGGTCCTCCCCGCACCTTCCCCGAACCTTCCCCCGGCCTTCACTTTCCTTTCCTGGCCGCCCCGAGCTTGGCAAGCTGCCCCGCGCTTGGAAAGTGCGGGATCGCCGGCCACGCCGCCCGATCCCCGGCGTACCTACCCAATGCACCCCCCTCGCCCCTATTTAAACAGCCCCACGGCACCTCCTCACCTCACCAACGCCTCTCCCGACCTCCCAAGCCTTCCCCAGCAGCTCTCCTCCCCGCTCCACTGACCGCCGTCGTCGTCGCTCCACCACCGCCTTGGACCCCCCTAGTAAGCTCGCCAAGTCCCCCTGGCACTTCTGCACCACTTGCCGCCCCGAGCCATGCACTGTAGCCTCCCCTCCCACCTTCGCCGGCGAGCACCGCCGCGGTCCAACGCCATCCGGCCACCCCGTCCGATTTTGGCCGTCGAGAACCCTCTGGGTGAACTCGCCATGACCCCCTGAGCCCGTAGGGCAAAGCCTCGTGGCCAATGGGGCCCTGTAGCCCGAGAACCGCCCAACTCCGGCGAGTCTCCGCCGCCCCCGAGCTGTGCCGCCGCGTCCCTGCTCGCTGCCGGCGGTTCTTTCCCCCCAACCAACCACAGTCGTCTGATCTGATCTCAGCCGCCCAGATTCGAACCCCGATACCCTTTCGCGCTTTAAATCTAAGCCGTCCAGATCAGATCCAAGGGCCGCGTACCAGTCAACCCGGGTCAGCCTGGCCTTTTTGCTAAAGAGCCCATGCAATATTTGAAATCAACCCGCGGTCCACCTCTGTTCAAAAATAATTGCAAGTAGGTCCTTTTCTTTTCAGAAAACCCCCTGAGTTTTTAGAAAATAGAACCCGCCGTCCTATTTTAATGTTTTCACGCGTAGGCCCCTGAGTTTTAACTCATAATTACATATAGGTCCCTGGTTTCTTCAATTGAGCCCCTGGAAACTTTTAAAAATTGCCAGCAAGTCCCTAGAACTTAGAAAACTCATATCTTTTTCGTTTTAGCTCCGATTAGTGTGATTTTCGCGCTCATGTGTTCATAGTAAAGCATAGATTATTTCTAAAACCTTTATTTGTACTGTTTCTACTATTTGGTGTACTGTTCTAATAGAATATTATTTGTTTGCATGTATTGGTATGCGTGTATGCTTGTGTGGTGCTTCGTGTCCAGTCGGTGAGCCGTTAGCTTTGGAGTTCGAGCTCGGTGAGGACTTTCCGGAGCAGGACTCGCAGCAGCAGCAACACTTCGAGGAATGCAAGTTATAGCATGGATAATCCTTGCTACGCAAAGACACCTTTCACATTCATTTACTTTCATATGCATGTGTCTAATTTACTGTCCCATTAAGGTTGTACCTAGTTTTGTATATCCTGTTCCTTTGATAACCTTGGGTTTATGCATATGGGTAGATTTTTGCCATGCGCAGCTACTGTCACCATTATTTAACTGTAATTTTGACTTAATGGTTCACTTCAACATTAATGATAAAACTTGCTTTTTAGCAACTTGGTTTAGGGAGCTAGAGCATGTGCTGTGTGCTTTGCTCTAGTGTCTCTCCATAAGGTCCGGTTCTTAAAGCGGCAACCCAGGAGCCTGTTGCCACTGCTAGAACTATTATGGCTCTGGTCTTGGTCAAGTAACTTGTACGACTCTAGCTTGGGGCCAACGGCGTTAGTGGACACAAGGTGAAAGGGTGTTTCTGGATTCCACCGAGGACGGGCGATCCGTCGGCTAGGTCACGTTAGACGTGTTTAGATTTGATTAATAAATGCTAATGCAGTTAAACCGTGTCTAGCCTATTTTGAGCCTTCATACTCGTGCTATACTTGCTAAGTAATTGTTTACTTACACTTCTCATTATTCAACAAAATCCCGGATGGGTAAAACAGATTGGGCCGAGAATGAGACTGCTGCTGAGTTCCCTGAGGACCTGCCGTACTTCTGAGTTGCGCTCTCCCAGTCAGAGTCCCTATGGATAGCGGCTCCGCTCTAGTTGAGAGTTATAGACTTCCGCTGTAATAAATATTATTGTTATAATCTGATGTAAACTATTTTATTTCGAGCGTTTGTACTCTGTTTATCATATTTGTTCACTGTATGTGTTCTGTGGACTTCCTGGGCACACATATGGCCGCATTCGGGTTTTGTGAAAATCCGGGTGTGACAATGAGCGAGAAAATCACACTAATCGGAGCTGAAACAGAAAATATATGGCAATTCTAAGTTCCAGAGACCTACTGGTAAGTTTTTAAAAGTTTCCAAGGGCTTATTTGTGAAAAACCAGGGGCTAAAACATAATTTCATATAAAACTACAGGGGCCTACTCGTGAAAAAGACTAAATAGGACGGTGGGTTCTATTATTTAAAAACTCAGGGGGTTTTCTGATAAAAATAGGACCTATCTGTAATTATTTTCTAACAGAGGTGGACCGCGGGTTGATTTCAAATCTTGTGGGGGCTCTTAAGCAAACCGGCCTGGTTGACCGGTATTGACCGGGGTCTTGTCTCGATCTGGGCCAACGATCTTGGATCGGACGGCTCAGAACAGATCCAGTATGGGGGCTCGTCGGCGGCAGCAGGGGGAGGTGGCGGCATTGTGCGTGGGCGGCGGCGCTTTGCCGGACTTCACTCAAACTTGCGCTCCCGGCCACGGATTGGGACGAGGCCAAGCTCTATGGGCTCGGGGCGATATGGCGAACTCAGTTGAGGGGCTTTCATCGACGGCCGAGCCCTGACGGTGTCCGACGGCACTGACCGAGGTGGCCTACTCCGGCGAGGGGAAAATGCACATCACGGAGCGCAAAAGCGGAAAAAGGAGGGATTAGAGGCTTCCTCACCTTCACACGAAGCGAATGAGAGACTCGGGAGGGGCGGCGGCGGCGCTGAGCAAGGCGGGGAGTGCTTCTGCTGGCCTGGGGCTCGGTGGGGGTGCTTGGTGTGGGGATGGGGCTTCGGGGGGTGGCTTTTAAAATTAGGTTGAATTTGGGCCAAGGCTGGTATACTAAGGTTTGTAATGATTTTTATTCTCGGAATAATTAATTTCCTGGTATAAAAAAATTTCAGATAAGTCCAGAATTCATATTAAAACCATGAAAAATATTCTAAAAATTCTAAAAAACCTCGGAAAAATCCCAGAGATAGAGTTGGATATGAGGAAGCCAAATAATATATCTGGAGTGCATAAAAAAGATTTTAGCATGTTCCAAAAAATTTGAGAATGCTCTTAGAAATTAGGAATAAATCCCAGAAAAATCTGGAAAATTCTCATTAGGCTTCTACACGCATTTTTGAAAACTTTTCACACACAAAGGCACTAAATGCAACAGGCATGAATGCAAGGCAAGGAATGTTATGACCTATATTGTTTTATTTTAATTTAGAAAAAATGTTTTTTCCTATACTAACTTCCCTATAAATTAAATAAAGTTGAGAAAAAATCTAAAATTATGAGAAATTCTTTATTTCATTCATCTTCAAAATCACATCCTGAAATCCAAAAATCTCAAGGTGTGACACCTAGCACCATGTCGGGGCTCCAACTGGATGGAGGTGGATGAGCCAGGAGTGGCCAACATGGGCAAAGGCTCGGCCTCAACCCCACTTCGGTGGCTCCTAAGTGAGGACGACATCGTCCTCCGATTGGAGCGGGAACGCGAATCTTTCAACATGTTGCGCCTGAAGGAGTTCGAGCATACCCGTGTTTATGAGCATGACATGCTCGTCAGGATGGGGATGGACGAGGAGTTCCCAGAAGTGTTCTAGGCCATTGGCTGGGACGACTTCTAGCAGGTCACTAAGCCAGGTTCGCGTCTCCTTACCCATGAGTTTCTTACTATGCTTTCATCTGAAAAGGGGGGAAATTCGCTTTCGGTTTTCCACCCAAGAGTATTTCTACAGTTGGAGGATCTGGGTTTTGATCGTCGATGTTCTATAGAGCCCACTAAGGTTTCGAGAAAATTCAGTCAAGATAATTTTTGGCACAAGATTTCCAGGAATACTCATTGTATGGCTCCCCATACAAACGAAATCCATAACCCCACCTTGCGTTTCTTGCATCCGCGGCTGGCTATGACAGTGTTCCCACGATCCGACTTGCGCTCGGTTAACAGAGTCGAGTTGCATTTGCTTTATGCAATGGTCAAGAAAAATGTCATTTCACCTGTTTAGGACTTGGTTGCCAATTGGTCTTCATTTCCTTCTTGTCTAGGTAGTCTGCCAGTGACTTATTTAGTCACTCGCCTCGCTACCTGGCTGGGTGTTCTCAAGGACGCCCAGCTGAATTACATTGAGATAGAACGCCCTGTCGTAGATGCTGAGCACTTCGTGCAAAGCCACATGATACGACGGGCATATGACGGGAGCCTTGTCATGATTTATCATAGCTATACAACCGAAGTTCTCCTGCCTTGTGCAGAACTTAGGTTGTATGCTGCCCAGAAACTGACCCTCTAGTTGAGTGCCGGTCTGTACCACTCTCCTCCTCGGAGAGAGTCAGCCTGGCATAGTGTTGCAGGAACAGGGCCAGTTACCCGGGGGCGAGCTAGGCGAGATGCTAGGCTCGCTACCTCGTAGGAGCTAGCAGATTCACCTTTGCAGCCGCACCGACACACGTCTGCCTTCAAGGCAGCGTACGAGGAGTACACCGGTGTTGGGACGTCTGGAGAAGGAGGCTCTGGACACTCCCAGGATCCGGAGTACTTTTCCTTGAGCCGCTGGGACTATGCTCAGAGTTTAGACTGTCAGTATTCCCAGGGGTGGTACGGAGGGGTGTACGATAGTACGCACCCACCATACTACCTTGGGCATTCCCAGTCCGCACGCTTCACCATGCCAAGCGAGTATGACATTGATCGGGAGCTCTCTTACATCTCCGACCGGGTCGACATCCTCGACGACTGTACCCGCAACATCGAGAGCACCCTGGCACGTCATTCTCAATACCACCAAGAGAATAGTGTTTTGCTAGACTTTATAAAATATGACACCTAGCAGTAGATGAACCAAATGACTAAATTCTTCTCAAGATTCAAGCCCTACCAGTATGGAAAGAACCAAGTTTGGGGGAGGACCCCCATCAGGTATGTCCCACATTCCCATCAGCACTTTGATTTCACATTTGCCATTTCCCTTTCTATTTCCCTTCCAATTTTATGTCCACTTAAAAAAATAAAAATACAAAAAATATTTGCTTTGAATAAAGTAACTCTCAACTATGATTGGAATTAACCATATGCCTCTCACTTTGGAAATGATGAATAGTTGCTCTGTCATTAATGTTGCAAATACTTTGTTTCAACTAGTTGCTCTATAGTGCTTGGGTTAATTGGCATGAGTCAAAATGAACCTGAAAACTTTGTGGGAGCACATGCTTATTCCAAGTCTAAGTTCTTGTGAGGAATGATATATTGAGATTGTGGTTAAGTTCTGCTTTTGCTCTTAGTATGGTGAAAGTCTCGAATGATTTATGTTTTCAAAAGTAAAATTAAGTTTCTCATTGGTCAGAAATACCTACCAAAGCCATATGTTAAGCTTAGTTGAAAAACTTTCTACTCATATGCTGCTTTGGATCTTAGTGAGCTTTATCAAATTGTTGTGACCATTGTGAGGAACCTTTAATGCTTTCAAGATTGAGATTCACATACACACCACCCCTCACTTGCAATTCCTACACTAGGAGTTAGCAAATATTTCCATCATCCATCCACAAAATAAATGCTCCATGATTCCCCCTCCAAATATCCTTGAAAAGAGACATGGCTATGCAAAAAGAAAAAGAAAGAAAAGCATGCTAAGTAGCATGGAAAAAAGAAAAGAAAAATGAGAAAAAGAAGAGCATGCCAAAGGCATGGCAAAAATATGAAGAAAAGAAGAAAAAAAAAGATAGCCCATGTTCTCGAAAATAAATCAAGGAGAGGAAGAATCAGCCCAAGGAGTTCCACCATATTCCAGTCCACATATTCCACACACTTGCACTTCTCGATCTAAAGGTATGATTTGATCCTCCTAAGGTCCGGTTTTTGACTTAGCAAAATATAAGATGCAAGTATGCGTTCATCCATTATCCCTGAGCCACACAAAAGCCTTATTAGATTTTAGGATGAAAGAAGGCACAAGCCTTTGGTGAGGATTCAAATACCACTTGAGTGATTGAGTGTGCCAATGGAGGAACTAAATTTAAATTTTCAAAAATTCTGGAAAACTCTGAGATAGGATCCTGAAAAGAGTAGTTGTGGAATAAAACTAAATCAAATTGTTCAACCTTTCAACCGCCCAATATAAGGATATTGCTATACGCCCCATAGGTAAAATAGTGAGTTAATACTTTGTCAATGATTTGAGTATTTTAGAGTACTAGTTGTTTATATAGATTACATGCAAGATACAGACATTGTAGCATCTCCTGATCCATCGAGCCTAAGTTTTTATCTTTGCTCAAGGATGAGTAAAGGTCTAAGCTTGGGGGAGCTTGTTGGCGGTCGTTACGACATGTTTTCAACCACCAATACTCAAGAATAAAAGAGGTTATATGCAACATTCCATGTACTTAGGTTTATTTCTAATAAAGTTCCATGAATTTTGGTGTGTATCCCCTGTGCAGGTACAATATCAACAAATACGCGCTACAGGGGTGAGAATTGACAAATTCGGCCGAACGACTCGATTCGGCCGATTACCCCCCTTAGCAGTACATGAAGCCAAGCACAAACGGAGGGCGTCCACATCAGCAGTGACCAAGCAAAGACCATGCAGGCCACGTGGATCACCGCTACATCATCTCTAGGCTAAATCAGCTAAAGTTCACCACATGCAAGCAACCCAGGACGACCCAAGACTTGAGGCGGTGCACGGGGGGCTACTGGGTTGAAAAACCTGTTCGGCCGACCTCCGCAGTTCGGCCGACCTCCCCAGTTTGCCGAACCACCACCAATACACCAAACCACCTCCACGGGATGATCATGGCCGTGGGATGAAGGCAGTGCAGGATGGACGGTTCGACCGAACGTGTCGGTTTGGCCCAACCAATCCATTCGGCCGAATTGGCTAGGGGCACCGCCTCGGTCCCTTGGCGGGTACTCCTCCTCAACCACCATCAACCACTATAAATGGAGGTGTCCAAGCCCCGGATCGATACACACTCAAGCCAAGGAGCTCCACTCTCTCATTTTGTTATAGTAGAGTTAGGATAGTTAGTCTGGGAGTTAGAGTTGAGTCGAGCTGTGCCTCAGAGGTTCCGGAGTCGTCTTCAGAAGCTCTGGTATTAGCTCTTGTATCTTTTACCTTTTCCTTTAGTAAGAATTTGAGTTATCAATATAGTTATCTTTATCTTCTTGCCTTTGTCATTTATATCTTGCTCCTACTTTATCCTAGTTGCAGCATATATCTTGTTTAGACTATAGTCAGTTATAGTTCTAGTGCTTGTAGTCTTGTTTAAGTCTTTGTCTTGGCTGGTTCTTCGATCTTGCTTGATACTGGAGGTGAATTGTCACCAAGAGTATTGACAAGGTTGCTTGCTCTTCCTAGCAGAGTAAGTAGTTCCGGAGTCGTCTTCAGAAGCTCTGGTATTAGCTCTTGTATCTTTTGCTTTCCTTTTGCAGAGGTCAAGTTATCAATATAAAATATCGTTATCATCTTGTCTGTGTCATTTATATCTTGCTTCTACTTTATTCTAGTTGCGAGTAAATCGTGTTTAGACTATAGTCGGTTGTAGTTCTGGTTCTTCTAGATCTTGTTTAAGTCTTTGTCTTGGTTGGTTCTTTGATCCGCTCAATACTTATGGTGAATTGTCATTGGGGGTATTGACGGGGTTGCCTGCTCTTGCTAGTAGAGTAAGTAGTTATTGACTAGTGTACGAGTGGTTCCTAGACTAGACAGTAACCTTGGTTTGCCCCTGTTGCAATGGAGGTGGTAGCTTTTACGTGGTGACAACCCTATACGGTCTTTGTAGTTCATCACGTTAGTCCCAGCCTGTAGGAAACCCGCATGTGTTGTTGGCAGTACCCCTTCTCATCCCTTTCTTTGAGCTGTTGGTGCCCTTCCTGATACAAAGACAATAGAGTTATCCTTGACCTCTAAGTGTTGGCCTTTCACACGTTGTATCGCTCAACCCGAGTGACCCAGATAGATAAAGTACCTAGGAATCCTCTTTCTCTTCTCGTTGTCCTCCCAACTGGCTAGTCCTTCTCTTCCTTACCAGTGCTATCCTTAAGCTGTGTGTCATGGTAAATCTACTCTTATCCAATACTGTTATCCCTATCTTGTTAGTAGTGTACCCTTCTTTGATAGCCTCGAATACCTATTTACTAGTACTCTTGCCATAGCTTCCCTGCGGAAATATAAATTATGATACCTTGGATTACTCCCTAGTGAAGTGCTACAGCGGTAATTCTGTGTGCTTGCAAATTGTTTATTTATTTTACTGAGCCATAAGAAAAAACATTGAAACACTCCTTGCACTACTGGGATTCACAATCTTGATATTGGACCGTAAGAAGTGTCAACCGGTTGAGCGCCACATCGCGTGCACGTGGTGCATATAAAAGAGGAGGTGGGGGCATGGTTAGGTTTACAAGGTTTACCACTACCGCACCTCTATCTCCACATGACCCTACCGATAGGAGAGTGCTACTAGCGATGGGATGCTCCACCGCCGCCACCGACACCACGACCGTCATCATCGCCATCTGCGCCACACCAACACCATGATGCTATCGTTTACCTCCGCCACCTCGCTCGACGGCGACATGGGTGGCAATGACAACTCCAATGTACAAAAGGTGAAAGGTACTCATGATTATACAAATCAATTTTTCCCGTTTAGATCTGTGGCTAGTGTTCCTATGTTTCTAACAATCCTCTCTCCAGTCTGCTCCATTCCCGCAGGCCGCAGCTCACTCCGACAAATTGGCCAGTGTGCCGCAGCTCCAGGCTCCAGCCCTCAGCGCTCCAACAACGATGGCGCCCACTGGAGAAGATCCTCCACACTCTGGATTGTGGCACAGGACAAAGACCAAGAGCGTTCGCCATCTTCTAGAGCCGCCGGCACCACGGGCTTCCCATACAGGTACGTGGACATGAATGTCATAGTTCATTGATTTTGATTTGCATATGAAATGGATCTGAGAAGGGAGATTTGCAATATTCCTGTTGCTCGTTGAAGGCAGAGAGCTGTGGCCTACTAGCCTACTACGTATATCTATTTGGAGGGAAATAGAATGGCAAATTGGCAATAGCATGGTCGTAAATAATTGTCATGTAAGTTAGTATGCCACTGATATACCATTTTTTAATTGTCTCTTGCAGGATCTAAGAGTAGAAAGGACTACAACTGAAAGTGCTAGTGCTAGTGCAAGTCCAGCAATGTCTGTGAGGGGTTCTTCTGTGCCAAGTGAAGCAGTAGATGTTCTGAACACCAGTGGAAGTCATGCTGCCATGTCAACACCACATGTGTAGAGTGATGGACTAAAACATGTAACTCCAACTCATCCGATTGTTGTTCAGATCGATGTTGATGGGCCAAGATGATGAGGAAGACCAGGAGCAAGTCCACATTACTGGCAAGAGGTTCAAGAAGTGCACATCGAACGTCTGGAAGTACTTTATGAAGGAAAAGGAGATTGTAGAGATTAATGGAAAAAGTTTGAGCAATTGTGGGGACACTATAATTTCCCAAAATTCAAGAGGAAGTACAGAGCAGAGGGAAACTGCGGGACAACTGAATTTAAGAATCATTTGAGGAACCATCATAGTATTGTGACCGGACAGCAACAACTCGATGTTGGTAAGGACCCTGGTACTGAAATTACTCATGTACAACCTTACAAATATGACCTAGAAGTTAGCTTGAAGAAATTAAATTTGGCAATAACTATGCATGATCGAATATCCTTTCAATATAGTTGAGCATCAATATCTTCTTGATTTCATAAAGTGTTTCTGTCCTAGCTTCCCAATTAAGTCCCATGTCACTATTTGGAAAGAAATAATGGATAAATTTTTAGAAGAAAAGGAAACTTTGTACAAGTACTTGAAAACTATGCAGTGTCGCTTTAGTGCGACAATGGATATGTGTACCTCATGCCAAGACAAATAACTTAAGCTTGAGGTATGTTTTTCATTTGGTCTTTGTAGGTTATGTATGAATATCTTTGTTGTTTGCTAGTTCTTTCACTTGGTATTTACTGTTTTATAGGTTTTTATACATAACCTGTACAATGAAAACTTGCAGGAGGAGGTAAGCAAGGAGGAGAACGAGGAGGAAACTGAGGAACTAGAAGACATGGAGAGTGATCCAGATGTTATCGATGATTCTCCCGACCTTTAGCCTGTTGGTTGTCTTATATGACTCCAAATAATTGTGTTTTATTTCTAGTCAAAACATGTGGTTGCTTGTGCTTAAACTGTTCGGTAGATCCTGGTGGCTGGTACTGCTTTTGGATTGTTTGTGCTTGTACTATTCGGCAAAGAGCATTGTACTGCTTAAGACTTTCAGTTGTTGAGGTGTGGACTTGTGGGGTAGTGTTTAGCTTGTGTTTTAGTGTCAGTGTGCCACTTTATGCATGCATCTATTTTTGAGACTAATATGCACTTGTTATTTACCATCGTGTAAAACACTGCTGGAAAAAAACTCTTATTAGTACTGGTCCGGGAACCCTTGTTAGTACCGGTTTCCTGACCGGTACATGCTGACAGTACCGGGCCTCCTGCGTGGTACCAAATGCTTCGTTTAGTGCCGGTCGGGGTTACCAGTCTGCACTAACATGTTTTGCTTTTTTCTTTTTTTGTTTCTTTCCTTTCTGATTTTTTAAACCTTATATTATTCATACGCGTATCTATATTATATCTCTATGCGTGTGCAGCTGATATTACGTTATATGATATACATTATATTACTTTATAACATATATATACATCATCGCTCACATGTATAATATATATATACATTTGAATTGTTACAAGTACTTCAAAATATTCGAGATATTAAAAATTAAGTGTCCTAATCAAGGAGCCCCCTATTATGATCTAGTTGCATCATGACTACATTATGATCTGCATGAAATTCCCCATTAGGATTTATGACTTCATCGAGCAGGAATCCACATAGTTGTTCTTGAATTGCCCTGATTCGTGCTGATTCGATGTTATCTTCTTTCATGCTCCATGAGCAGAATGAAAAATAATGACGTAAAAAGAATAAGCAAAACTGATTTTGCTTACGTACCACGAATCTGTCTGGCATTATTTGCCCCGTGAGACCGACGAAATTGTCGATGAATTCGCACACGTAGTATCCACATAAGTTTGTTCCTTACAGCTGTCTCATGCAATATATATATATATATATAACAGAAATTACTACAAAATATTATAAATTACTAGAAAATATTAAGAATTACTAAAAATAGAAGAAATTACTATAAACTTTCTAGAAAATGGTAGGAATTACTAGAAAATAGCAGAAATTACTATAAAATCCTAGAATATTTAAGGAATTACTATATACATAGTAGAAATTACTATAAAACACAGAAAATAGTAGGAATTACTAGAAAATGACACTAGATCGAAGTGGGGATTATATATATTCTTACCAATCTTCGGGATCCACATATAACTTCCTTTACACTACCACAAAGTAAATAAATAAATATATGAGAAAGTATACTATTTTCTAATATTTTCTAGTAAGTTCTACTATTTTCTAATAAGTCCTACTATTTTCTAGTAATATCTAATATTATAGTAAGTTCTACTATTTTCTAATATTTTCTAGTAATCTCTTCTATTTTCTAGAATTTCCTAGCAATTTTATATAATACCTATAATTTTCTAAGATTTTCTAGTGTTTTAAAATAAACAAAACCAATATATCAGTAATTCCTAGAATTTTCTACTATTTTCTAAAAAAGTTTAATAATTCCTATAACTTTGTAGGATTTTCTACCAACGTTATAGTAACACATATATAATCTCTACTATTTTCTAGTGTTTTTATAATGCCTAACAAAATATATATCATTGCACGCTATCGATAATTTCTAGTATTTTTCTATAATTTCCTAGAAATTTCTAGTAACTTTCTACAATTTGTAGAATTTTCTAGTAATATGTACTATTTTCCTAATATCTACATATAGTATTTTATAGAATTTCTTAGCAATTTACTAGTAATACCTATAATTTTCTAAGATTTTCTAGTGTTTTATAATAAATAAAACAAATATTTCCTAGCAATTTCTAGTCATTCTAGTCATTTTCTAATATTCTCTAGGAATTTAACAAGTAATAAATATATATATCATTGCACGCTATCGATAATTTCTAGTAGTTTTCTAGAATTTTCCAGTAATATCTATTATTTTATAGTAATTTTATGTGCATAAAAAACAAATATTTGATTGATTTACAAGTAATAAAAAAATGTTGACGTTAGCACAGCAAGGGCTTACGCGGGTCACACGCGAGGTCGAGTGGCGAGGCGATCGCGGGGCAACGAGGCCTTCGGCGAGGGCGGCGGCAGGTGGGCCGGCGACGGGCGGGGCGGCGGCAGGGACGACGACGGTAGGAGCGGCGCGCGCGGGCCGGGGGGCGGTCGGGGCAGGGGCGAGCGACGGAGCGGGGGACGATGACGGGTGGCCGCGAGGAGAGCGGGCGGGGCGGCAGGCTTTTCACGCGCGTGGATCGAGGATTTCGCTAAGTCTGGATGATGGGAACTAGGGTGCCCGATCTTCCGTCAGGTGAAGGATAACTCGGTTTCGCCGGAGCGCAACACACCGATCCGGCTTAAAATCAGCAAACTCGAACCCCGCAATCTTAGCACCACGACTCCTCTGATTATCAACCGTGTCACAATCCGGTTGACCTCGCCAAGAAGGCTAATTCCTGCCTGCGAAACAAAGAACACAAGCAAGAACTTGAAATAACGCAACTCTCAATATGACGTGACACTGTAGATGAATGATTAAGCACAAAAGTTAGGGTTCTACAAACCGATGACGGCAAAACTGTTCTCGACAGATTAATCTAAGCAAAACCCAAGTTTCTAAGGCGGCGACTATTGAATTTATGAGAGAGGGGGAATCCTAGGGTTGGGGGCGACCAAGGGTGGGGTGCCCACAACTTGGGCTTAATAAGGCCCAAGAAATTGGTGATGGAGCACATTGGTAGATTCTGGACGTCAACTTGTTTCAATGATTTCTGAGGACTCAGAACGAATTTTAAGCTTCAACTAGTACCATTGGAAAGCTTATCTCCTTAGCTTTCCATACATATGAAGAACGTCCAAAACCAATTCCGTATGCGACTTGGGCGACGAAATTAGCGTGGGCTGCTCCTAGACTCCGAGGTGAACTCGAACTTGAGTTTCTTTGGGCCTCGACCTTGGGGACTTGAATCGGATTCGCCTCGGGCCTTCTTCTTGACTTGGAAAAAATCTTGTTGGTTTCCTTCTTCTCCACCCCATGCACCGGTCATGGACATATGCATGGGTGTCATGTCCTCATCACTGAAGGAAGAAGAGGAGTCAGCGCCTATATAGGTGAGGCATGTTAGTACAGGTTGGTGTTACCAACCGATACTAAGCTGCACCAAGCACTTTGTACCGGTTGGTAATACCAGCCGGTACTAAAGTGCTGCACTTTGGTACCGGGCCGTAGCTTGGCCCGATACTAAAGTGCACAGAAAATTTGGTCTCCCGCCCAAATGCTTTTTCTTTTTGTTTTTCTCTTTCTTTTTCTACAATTGGATAGTAAATAGAAACATGTTGTCGGTGTTTAGAAATCGTGGTCCCGACACCAACCAGAAATGCGATGTGTTCCCTCCCCTGATGGTTGATGCAGAAGATAACACGAGACACGGGTTTATCCCGGTTCCGGTCAGAAGACCGTACTTCCAGCAAGGCGGTATGTGCGATGTATTATTATGCACCAGACTGCAAGTAGTAGGGGGTACAAGCAGGTTGGGACGAGAGGCTAGACCTCCGAGTCCCGGATGATTGAGGCAAGGTGCCAATATCGTGGTTTTTTCTGAGTGTATGCGGATTCTTCCTCTTCTTTTCGTGTCGTCCTCTTGCTCGATCACCCCCTCCTTTTATAGGCCAAGGAGGAGGGGTTACAGGAGCATGTTGCTGCTTAGTCATAGTTGTCGCACAATAGTAGGAGTGGTGTTGGGCGTGCTTCCGTGTCTTTGTTTGCTGTAGTGGATTTTGTACTGGTGATGACGTCGAGGAGTGGTCTTGAGGATCTGAGGCGTCCTTTGTGCGATAATGGCTCGTCCGTACACCACCTGGAGGGTCTCCCATGCCTACGCACAGCTTATTCTGTGGAAAATCGATGTGGGAGTCGGTGGCACAGGGAGATAGAATGACCCGGCCCTGTTCGCACGGTGGCGACATGTCCGCACAGCGCCGGGTTTGTCGCATAGTGGTCGGAATGGCCCGCCATACCTCTGTCGTCCTGAGCTCTTCTCCCACAGTGTGCTCGAGGGTCTCTCCGTCCGACAGAGGTCTTCGAGTCGCCGGAGTTGGCAGTACAGGAGCTCGGAGTGACGGGCTCTGTTCGCACAGTGCCGGCCTGCCCGCATAGAGCCTCGGTTGGCAGCATAGTGACGGGAGTTGGCGGATGCGATGGGAGGGGTCGTTGCCGTCACGGCAGTATGGCGAGAGATCTGCCTTTTGACTTTAGAGGCACGGTGGCAGTGGGCGCCATTTATTGTCCATCGGAGCGAGGGTCTCGACCGAGGCGAAGCTTTCCCCATTCCGTGGGTTGCTCGAGGCTTGGTCCCCAGGCCTCGACCGAAGCGGAGTTCTCTGATTCGTTCGAGGGGTCGGTCCCCTCGAGCGAAGCGGAGATTTATGTTCGCGTCGAGGCACACCGTGGGGCGTCTTGGCTGGGCCTTCATTTGTTGCTAGGTCATGGACCTTAACTTTCGTTTCTTTTTCTGATTACTTGGATGAGATTAATGTTCACTGGGGCGGTTGTCCCATAGGTTTGGATACCCCTAATGATCGCCCCCAACAGTAGCCCCCAAGCCTTTGTTGGAATATGTTTTAATCCGACAAAGGCTCTTCGATGTGGGTGCTTCTGACAAGGTTTTCCTTGAAGAATTCTGCTGGGTGCGCGCTAGCGCACCCGCGGGTGTAGCCCCCGAGGCCTTGGAGGAGTGGATATACTTCTGCAAGGGCTTATCAGCGTTTCGCGCCTTCGTGAGCTACAGCATGTTTCATCTTCAAGGAATTCGACCTTGTGGTGCAAGGAGGCCCCAAGCCCTGGCCCTAGCAAGGTCGATCAGGGGCAGTTCTTGACTTTGAGTTACGACCCTCGTCGCCCTGTTTGTAGGGAGGAGGGGTGAGGCAATCCATGCTTCCCTCGAACGGGCTGCGAGTCATGGATGTCTATGTGAGCTGTTAGAGGGTAATTCAAGTGGACATCTGTGCCTCATTCGATGGAGGCCGGCTCGTGGTCCGGAGACATGTCTCATAAGAGCACCTGTGGAGGTTTGCTAGGCAGGGCTCGACCCCGTTCGTTTGGGGTCGAGGGCTCGTTGCTCTTCCTCGGTGGGATCCCT
This sequence comes from Echinochloa crus-galli, assembly GCA_900205405.1. Classification (NCBI taxonomy): domain Eukaryota; kingdom Viridiplantae; phylum Streptophyta; class Magnoliopsida; order Poales; family Poaceae; genus Echinochloa; species Echinochloa crus-galli. Next base: position 415,331 of record OAMR01000722.1, read on the forward strand.
CGACTAGCTGCCTCCATCCTAGCCTTGAATATAACATCAAGGGCACCCTCGAGTTTCGTGCTCGAGGATAGGCTCGATCGCGCATGCCCTTGGTTATCCCTGACTCTGTTAGATCTGAGGTGTCTGTTGAACCCTCGAGGGGCCAGGACTTCGAACCCCTGATCAGTAGGGCCTCGAGGAGAGGTAGCTTACCAAGGAAGCCTTTTGGTTGGCCTCGAGCGTTTATTTTCGTAGTCGTGAGTGATGTGGCGCGGAGTATGCGAAGTGGGCGTGCCTTTTTAGGCGGAGCGGAATAGACTTGGGCAGTTACGATGCGACGTGTCGCCTGGATTTTCGCGCGTAGTGGTTATCCCAACTCGTGGGGCCCGGCCGTCAGTGGCTGTGGAGCCAATCGTATCGGATGTGTTTTTCACGTGACCGGGGTGCCGATTGCGCTTTGCATGATACTATAAATAAAGGGACAAGGGGAAAGGATTAGCTTACCCAGCCCTTGCCTTCCGATTGCATATATTATTTCCAAGCGCCGCCGCTCTTCGCCTTCTATCTTTCCGCGCACTAGACTTCGCCCTTTTCGCCGCCGTCATTCGCCATGGTGACCATCGTCGACCCTGCTCCGTGGAGCCCCTCCATCGCCACCGACACCTATCTCGCCGGGCTGGTGGAGGCCGGGATGCTGCCGGCGAACAGCAACCCGGACGAGGCGATGTAGATCGCGCAGCCATCCAATCACCACGAGCCTTCTCCGCTGGAGGGCTTTGTGGTGAGCCTGGCGAGACTTCATGAGTGGGGGGTCGAAATCCCCGCATCGCCGTTCTTCGGCGGGTTGTACCTCTACTACGGCGTGGAGATCCACAACTTCGCCCCCAACGCCATCTCGCAAGCGGCGGTCTTCGCCGCCATTTGTGAGGGGTACTTGGGGATCGAGGCTCACTGGGACCTATGGGTTCACCTTTTCTGGGGTGAGCTCCACATGGCCGTAGGTGAGTGTCGGGGGCTCCGCCGGGCGGTCCTCGCTGGGGGCCTACCCTGCAAGTTCGGGGGCAGCGGAGCGGGTTGTACATCCCGGCGAAAATGACCTCCAACGACGCCGATTGGGACAAGGGGTGGTTCTACCTCCGCAACGTCGACAACAAGCTGCCGGAGTACACCGGCAAAGTGCTGCGCGAGCGACCAGAGGCGTGGAGCTACGGAATTTCCCCCGCCGACCGTCAGGAGCGACTACGGGTCTTCACCGATGCCTTTGCCGCGCTTTCGAGGGCGGGTTTGACCGCGGCTGGAGTGATTGCAAACTTCAATCAGCGGTATGTACTGCCGCTGATGGAGAGGGCGCCGTCGCACGACCAACTCAGGGCAGATTCGCCCTGGCAGGGCTTGAAGATGAAGGAGGGGACCCTCATCCTTGAGTACTGCATCCATCGAGCACGGCATGCCGTGGAGGTCTCCAAGCTTGATTGCAAGGAGGAGGCCCTTTTCGCCGTCAAGATGCGCCTGGAAGCGGGGTTTTTACAATTTGTAAGATTCAGTTTGATTTAGATTCAATTTTGCTTTCTACCCTCGAGATTATCTGATCGCTTAATCCTGAATTTTTCTTTCAGGGTTTGTCTCAAAAAGGGTATCGTTCTGCTCCTCCTCTTCGCGAGGTTTGTGCTGCGAACCGCCTTTATGCTGAGAGGCCGAAGGCGCGGAAGGACGCGGCGAAGCAGAAGAAAGAGATGAAGCATTTGTGAAAGGCGGTGTATGAAAAGGAGTGCCGCCGTCAAATCAGGGAGGGGTGCTCCCCACTTACCACCCCCCAGAGTACTCCGGAGGAGTCTTCCTCGGAGGACCTCGTGGAGATTCCGCCACCTGCGCCGGTGATGGCTGAAGTGACTGCGCCCCCGAGGGGGCAGCGCCAAGAGATCCCGTCGTCGTCATGGGGTAAGGAGGCCTCGAGTGGCCCGGCGCCTTCGACGGCGGGTGCCGCCCCCCGAGTTCCGCGGCGGCGGCTGCAGGGGCTCGAGCTTGGAGCCCGTCGGTGCCTCGGGTAGACAAGGCGGCCGTCGCCCCAGGGGCCACTGGGGCTCAAAGCTCCGCACCCGCAGGTTCGAGGCCCGCGAGCAAGACACCACCGTCAAGGGGCCGTGGTTGTTCGGGGGCTCGGAGGCCTTCGAGCAGTAAGAAGCGCAAGCTTAGCCACCTCATCCGGGTTAGGTAAGTCGTCGTTCTTTTCTCAGGCATAATTCTCAAGTTGTTGATCTGATTTTGTCGACTTGGTTTGTGTCAGCCAATCCGGTCCACCGGCGCTGCTTCCGTTGGCGCCGACGAAGGCGCTGAAGGTGTCGGCGCGCGCCACGCCTCGTTCAACAGCGCCGCCCTCATCCGGGGCACCCCAGGCATCGGGGATTATGGCCCGGTACCGAGCGGCCCTTACGTGAGGGACCGCCTGATCAAGGGGGGAGGCAGCGGCTGGATAAGCGTCGGCGATGGCGGGCGAGGAGTGGGCCAGGGAGACGCCCTCGGCCCTCCCCGTGGAGGATGTGGCCCCTTCCGTTGTGGGGGTGACAGAGACCTCCGTGCCGGCCGAGGGCACGGGGGTGGCGGAGGGTGCGGCCCGTGGTGAAGACGCGGGTCAGACTGCAGTGGGAGGCAGTGGTTTAGCGGAGGTCGAGGTGGTCAGGAGGATGAGGAAGAGGACGCTCAAGGATCCTGCGACGAGACCTGGAGCTCTTGGGAAGAGAGGACCGTGGGCACCTTGCCTGGTATTCCGGCCTTCGAGGCCTGGCGCAATTTTGGGCTCGGTCGCCGCGGGGTTCCTCCCTGCCTGGCCAAGGCTGCTGAGGCCGAGCGCCTCCTATGGGAGGAACAGCAAGCCTTGGGGACAACGGTCCAAGAAGCCCTGAAGCAGGTCCTCGAACTCCACCTTGGTCAGAGTTTGGACCTCCACCGGGTAAGTGACTTAATCACTAATTTTGTCACGCGTTTTGCGTCTCTTCCCCTTTTTTCACTTTCATTTGTCGTGTTAATAACAGGATCTGAGGGAGATGGCTGGGTGAAAGGTCACCGAACTTGCTGATGCGCACGTCGAGGTGCATCAGCTAAGGGAGGCCTTGAGCCACGCCGAGCGGGAGCGCCTGCGCGAGAGGATACTCGCCGTGGAGACGGCAAAAGAGGTCCTTCGGCAAGGGGACGAGCTCCATCGACGAATGCAAGCGCTGGCGGCACTCGAGGGCGAGCTTCAGCAGGAGCGTGCCACCCTTGCCGAAGCCCGGGGGCAATTAGAGCAGCGGGACTCGGCGCTCGCCATGGCTGAGGCCCAACTGAAGACCCAGGGCGAGGCTATCGACCTGCTCACCGTGGCGGTGACGGAGGGAGATGTTGCCATCACGGAGCTGCGGGCCTCGGTTGAGGCTCAACAAGGAGAGATGTAGATACTCCAGCAGGAGGCCAGCATTGCCCGGGAGGCCCTCGCCGAGAAGGAGAAGCTGGTCGAAGGTAAGTCTAGTACGAAGTTATCCTAAATTTGGATTGGAGTTTTCGATGGCTTATCTGATTTCGGTGTTGGGCTTTCAAAGGTGCGGAAGGTGGAGGAGGAGACCTCCTCACAGGCGGAGTCGCTCCAGGTAGCCTATTCAAAGGCCCAGGAGGACCTCAAGGAGCTACGGGAAGTAGCCGTTGCCATCTGCAAGGAGGTCGAGGGGCCAGACGCCCTCGAGTCCCAATCGGGTAGCTCGGTGGCCAGCCGTTTAAGAGCCTTGGGCAGTTATGTTACCGAGCGACTGAAGGGGACCCTTCTCCTCGGCGTGCATAAGACCCTCAGGGTGATCTCGACGCACTTTGTCGTGGACCTCGAGGCGGTCAGCGGTGGTTATGTGGTGGCGGATGACCTTGACGACGACGCTGCGCTGGCCATCGTGGAAAGTGCAGATGCTGCTGCCTCTGCTCCTGCTGCCAACCTCACGTGAATCTTCGAGAGCGACCTCCTTCCTGACGCTGAAGACGAGGAGGATGCCACCCCCGAAGACCCCGCTCCCTGAGTAGTTTTAGAGATTTCTTATGTAATAAGCACTATAGTGGTTCAAACAATTTTATATTTTTGAAACGCACATTCGAGTTTTTATTTGAATTATGGTTTCTTTATCACGTTTATCTCGCTGAATTTGCAAAGGACTTGTCGAGGAGAGTATCGTTCATAGAGCAATTTTAGCGTAGGGTGACGAGGGGGATGCCGTATCCTTTCGAAGGCGTAGGCGGTCCCTCGACTCGTCCGGCCCTTGGCCTTAATTATTCTATGCCTCGAGTGGTCTTTTAGCAAATACAGGAGATGGACATAATGAAATAATTTTATAAAAAACTTTAAAATTGGGACAATTTTTGGAGGGGGTGGCCCCCGGATTAGCCCCCGAGTGAGACTTGGCTTTTTTCGATGGTAAGCCTAGTCTTACTCATTTTAAGGCCCTTTATACTTTTATTGACATAAGTACAAATGTACATGAATGCTTGAAAGCTTAAGGGTAGAAGCGACGTAGCTGTTGGATATTCCAGGTGTTGGTGAATACTTCTCCTTTCTCGTTTGCGAGCTTGTATGTGCCTGGCTTGAGGACCTCAGCGACGATGTAGGGCCCTTCCCATGGCGGTGTGAGCTTGTGGCGCCCTCGATTGTCTTCTTGCAGCCTTAGCACTAGGTCCCCCTTGTTGAGGTCTCGTCGTCGAACCTTTTGGGTCTGATACCTTCAAAGCGACTGCTGGTACCGAGCCGAATGTAAGACCGCGATGTCTCGAGCTTCGTCCGCTTGGTCGAGTGAGTCTTCCCGCACTTGCTTGTTTCTTTCCTCTTGGTAGGCTCTGAGCCTTGGGGACCCATATTCCAAGTCTGTGGGGAGGATAGCCTCGGCGCCATAGACGACAAAAAATGGAGTAAAACCCGTGGCTCTGCTTGGGGTTGTTCTAAGGCTCCAAATTACCGAGGGTAGTTCTAACACCCATTTCCCGCCGAATCTATTCAGCTTGTTGAATATCCTTGGTTTGAGACCTTGTAGAATCATGTCGTTGGCACGTTCTACTTGGCCGTTTGTCTGTGGATGTGCTATGGCCGACCAATCCACGCGGATATGGTGGTCGTCACAGAATTCCAAGAACTTCTTGCCTGTAAACTGGGTTCCATCGTCAGTGATTATCAAATTGGGGACCCAGAACCTGTGAATTATATCTGTGAAGAATTGCACAGCTTGCTCGGATCTGATGCTGCTGATTGGCCGAGCCTCGATCCATTTTGAGAACTTGTCGATGGCCACCAGCAGATGTGAAAAGCCCCCGGGCGCTGCTCACATTGGACCAACGAGGTCTAGCCCCCACACGGCGAATGGCCATATGATAGGAACGGTTTGCAAGACGTGAGCCGGGAGGTGGGTTTTACGTGCGTAGAATTGACACCCTTCGCAGGTGCGTACGATTTCATTGGCGTCTGCAACAGCCGTGGGCTAGTAGAAGCCTTGGCAAAACGCGTTGCCCACGAGGGTTCGGGGCGCCGCGTGGTGGCCGCATACGCCAGCGTGGATGTCTCGGATGACCTCCCTTCCCTCCGGGATTGGAATGCACCGCTGCAAAATTCCGGAGAGGCTACGCTTGTACCACTCCCCATCGATTATGTGGAACGACTTGGCCTTTCTTGTGATGCATCGAGCCTCGGTTCGATCCGAGGGTAGTTCCCCTCGGATGATCCAGGCGATGTATTGGTTGCGCCAATCGCGAGTTGATGGGGCCTCGTCGATTTCCATAATTTCACCCTTGTCCGCCGAGGATATTTCCTGACTTGAGGCTTCAGATTCCTCTTTCGAAGGATCCTCGTCCATGGGCTCGACATATGGAACCCCTGAGGGTTCGGTCCTCAAGGGAGCATCAGGAGCTTCGGGGTCGGCTTGAGGTCGATGCTTGGCTGTGTCAGGTCACGGGCGAATACGTTTGGAGGAACGGTGACCCACCCAGACGCAATTTTTGCTAATTCATCGGCCTCCTCGTTGTACTTTCGCGCGATGTGGTTGAGCTCGAGGCCATGGAATTTGTCCTCGAGTCGGCGTACTACATTGCAGTATGCTTGCATCTTGTCGTCGTAGCAGCTTGCCTCCTTCATAACCTGGTCGATGACCAATTGTGAATCTCCCGGACGTCGAGGCGGTTAACACCCAATTCGATGGCTATGCGGAGGCCGGCTAGTAAGGCTTCATATTCGGCCATGTTGTTGGACGCCGGAAAGTGCAAGCGTACCACGTGCCTTATATGTTCTCCGAGGGGTGAGACGAAGAGCAGGCCCGTGCCCGCACCGGTTTTCATCACCGACCCGTCGAAGTACATGATCCAACATTCGGCTTGGATTTGTGGTGGGGGCAGCTATGTGTCGGTCCACTCTGCCACGAAATCGACCAAGATTTACGATTTAGTTGCCTTGCGGGGGGGCATAAGTGAGGGTTTCGCCCATCAATTCCACTGACCATTTGGCTATTCTACCCGAAACATCCTGGTTGCGGAGTATCTCCCCCATGGGGAAAGATGAGACCACGGTGACAGGATGGGCCTCGAAGTAGTGGCGCAATTTGCACCGAGCTAGCACTACTGCGTAGAGCAGCTTCTGGATTTGTGGATATCGCGTCTTGGTTTCGGTCAGTACCTCGCTGATCTAGTATACCGGCCTTTCTCTCTACGATGATGACTCCGCTTACTACTTGAGTCGTTGCGGCTACATAGCTGATGCAGGAGATGGACGTAATAAAAGAATCTTATAAAAAACTTTAAAATTGGGACAATTTTAGGAGGGGGACTCGTGCGAGAGACGCTTTTAGCCCGTCGAGGGCTTTTTGAGCCTCGGGGGTCCAAGAAAAATGTTCGCTCTTTTTCAGGAGTCGGTGCAGGGGTAAGCCTTTCTCACCGAGACGCGAGATGAACCGGCTTAGGGCTGCTAAGCATCCTAATATCCTCTGTACCCCCTTTAGGTCTCGGATCGGTCCTATTTGTTCGAGGGCCAAAACTTTTTCAGGGTTGGGCTCAATGCCTCATTGAGAGACTATGAAACCCAAGAGCATACCTCGAGGTACCCCAAAAACGCATTTTTCCGGATTTAGTTTTACCCCGTTGGCCCAGAGACAATCAAACGCAATGCGCAAATCATTTACCAGGTCATCCGCCTTCCTGGTCTTTACAACAATGTCGTCAACGTATGCTTCTACGGTTCGCCCGATATGATCTCCGAAAACACAAAGCATACATCGCTGGTATGTAGCTCCGGCATTCCGAAGTCCAATCGGCACTGTGACATAGTAGAAAATACCAAAAGGCATAATAAAGGAGGTTGCCAGTTGGTCAGAAATTGTCATCTTAATTTGGTGGAAACCAGAATAAGCATCAAGGAAACATAATAGCTCGCATCCTGCGGTCGAATCTACGATCTGATCGATACGTGGTAGAGGAAAAGGGACTTTTGGACATGCTTTATTTAAACTGGTATAATCTATGCACATTCTCCACTTCCCATTCTTTTTCTTTACTAAAACAGGATTGGCAAGCCAGTTAGGGTGAAATACCTCCTTGATGAATCCGGCCTCGAGGAGCTTGCGCAGCTCCTCACCAATGGCCCTGCGCTTGTGCTCGTTGAAGCGCCGCAGTCGTTGCACCACCGGCTTGGAATGGGGCAGGATGTCAAGGGAGTGCTCGGCGACCTCCCTCGGTATGCCTGGCATGTCCGAGGGGCTCCACGCGAAGATGTCGGCGTTGGCGCGGAGGAAGTCGACGAGCACCACCTCCTATTTGCTGTCGAGGGTCGAGCTGATCTGCACCGTCTTGTCGCTGGAAACACCAAGGTCAAGGGGCACAGCCTTGGTGTGCTCTGTGGGCTCGAAACTGCCTGCATGCTTTGAAGTAGAGGGGATGGTTTCGTTCGCCATCTTCTCCAGGTCTGCGATGAGAGCCTCGTCCTCAGCAAGCGCCTCGGTGCTCTCGACGCATTCCACGTCGCATATGTAGGCATGTTTGAATGATGGGGTCACGATGATGACGCCGTTTAGTCCTGGCATCTTCAACTTAAGGAAGGTATAGTTCGGGATTGCAATGAACTTGGCATAGCATGGGCGGCCGAGGATGGCGTGGTACGCACCTCGAAATCCCTCTACTTCGAAGGTCAGGGTTTCCCTGCAGAAGTTGTCGGGGATACCGAAGCAAACTGGCAGATCGATCTGCCCGAGGGGCTGAACTCGCTTTCCCGGCGTAACGCCATGGAACGGCGCCTTGCTAGGGCGCAGCGTGTTTGTGCTGATGCCCATGAGCTCCAAGGATGAAGCGTACATGATGTTGAGGCTGCTGCCTCCATCCATGAGTACCTTGGAGAACCGGGTATTGCCGATGATAGGATCAATGACAAGCGGGTATTGCCCCGGGTTCGGGATGTAGTTGGGGTGGTCGTCTGGACTGAAGGAGATGGTCTCCTCTGACCAATCGAGGTACGACGGCCCCGCCTTGTGTATGGAGAATACCTCTCGGCGCTCGCGCTTGCGCTGTCGAGGGGTCACCGAGGCGTCATGTTCGCGGTTGGCCCACCGAAAATGAAGAAGACGTTCTCCACCTCTGGGAAGCTCTGGCCATTCCCATCGCCCGTGTCTATTTTTCCCCCTTCGTCCTTCGAAGCGGCGCGGTTGAAGTATTTCTTTAGCATTCCACACTGCTCGAGGGTGTGGGTCACGACGCCCTTGTGATAATGGCACGGTTTCTTGAGCATATCATCGAAGATGCCGCCTCCTCAAGGGGGGCCTCGAGGAGGTTTGGGCGCAGCAGGATCGACTGCGAGTATTTCGTCAGGGTCCTCGGTTCGCTCTTGTCGGCGCGAGGCTTTTTGGGGCTTCTTCCTTTTTTGCCTTGCCTTTATTTCTTTGCGGATCCTTTGGACTTGCTGCCCTCCGCGGGCGTTTCCTCCGTCCTCTTCCCCCTTCCACTATCAAAGATGGCTCCGACCGCCTCCTCGCCGTAGGCAAAATTGGTGGCCACATCGAATAGTTCGTTTATGCTAGTAGGAGGACTGCGTTCTAGCTCGCGTACGAAGTCCCGAAAGGTTGTGCCTTCGAGGAAAGCGTGGATGACTTCGGAGTCACCCACACTCGGGAGCTCGGTGCAATGCTTGGAGAAGCGGCGGATGAAATCACGAAGGGACTCGTTGGGTGTTTGGCGACACCCTCAAAGGTCCCATGAGTTTCCAGGGCGTAGGTAGGTGTCCTGAAAGTTACCCACAAATGTCCTCACGAGGTCGTTCCAGTCGTGAATATGGTTCGCGGGTAGGTGCTCTAGCCATGTCCGCGCAGAATCCGCCAAATGAAGCGGCAAGTTGTGGATGATCATGGCGTCGTCGGTCGCGCCGCCCAATAAATAGGCCAGGCCATAGTTGTTGAGCCACACCCTCGGGTCCATCTCCCCCGAGTACTTGGTGATGGTCATTGGCTGCCTGAATCGTGCGGGAATCGGGGCCACACGAATCTCCCGGCCAAATACCCGGGTTCTCGGGGGCTCTGGCATTGGGCTCTTGTCTTTGTCGCTGTCGTAGCGGCCTCCACGACGGGGGTGGAAACCGCGAGATGCGTCATCCCACCTCTTTCTGTTAAGGGTGTTGCGAGCGTCGTCCTCGCTGATGTCACCACGTGTGTCAAGGATTCGCTCCTTGAGGGGCTTCCTTCCGATGCGTTCGTGCACCGAAGGTGCCTTTCCCTTATTCGAGGGCGGGGGTGGCATTAGATTGTCCCTTCGCGGGGTTTGTGCCGATGCATCGTGCTCCCGCGTTGCTCCACTGGTTTTTAGGCCGGCGGAACTGCGGATGCGATAGGCTGAGCTTTCGGCTTGCTGCACAGCCGCTTGTTCGATTAGGAGCTGCACCTCTTGACGCAGGTTTCGGCCTTCAGGTGTTGATGGCTCGGGCATGTCTCGGATCAAAGTTGCTGCGGCGATGAGCTTCTGGCTTGCCCTGGCTAACGCGAGTGGGTCGACCACATCGTCATCAGCCTCGATGCGGGCTCGTGCTATGCGCCTGGCTTCCCTGGCACGCATGCCGCGCATAGGACGATTGTCCTCAAGCGTTGCCCGAAGCTCTCGGACCTGTCGGCGTTCTTCTTCAAGGTTGGCTTCAAGTTCGCGGACTTGGGCCAGTTGTGCTTGTGCGAGCGCAACATTGTTGTGCGCCTGTCCGTGATCTCTGACATGCGCTAGCTCTCCTGCCCCGTCATCTCCGCCATCCTTTCCCGGAAGGACGACGAAGCATTCCCTGGTGGGATCGTAACCCTCCTCGCTGGGGTTGTCGGAGCAGGTTAGGCAATAATCTGCCGCAGCCTGAAATGATAAGAGGGCCTCTCGATCGCGAAGCCCTGAGTAATCCCATTCGTGGATCCTCCGGCCGCTCTCGGATGCCTCGCTGCCAGACTCAGGGTAGTTGTCATCCGGCGACATTGCTATGAGATTGCGGATCGAGATAAGGTGGTGGCCCGGCAAATCCTCATACGCCGTCATGTCCGTGTCAACTGATGAAGAGTTGGTCATGGTTGCGGTGCGTGTCCCACCGGGGTTTCGCCACGGGTCAACCATGCTGTCCCCGGCTGGTTGTACCGCGGTGGTGGCGGTTGTTGTCCTTGTCGTGCCGGGCTCAACCCGTTTGGGTGAGCCGGCGTGGGCCGTTTCGCGTCGCTCCGCACGCGTTCGCCGCGCGCATTGACGCGAACGCCTTTTGCGTCGCGGTGATGCTGATGGGAGTGACGATGGCAAACTCATGCTGGCCTTCCTCGTCAGGAGCTGCATGTTGTAGCCATCGCCGGTCGCCCTGAAGTCAAGACTGCCGAACCAGATTTTGAATCTGGCAGGAAGCTGATCCGATGCTGGCATCGAGAACAGGTTGTCGCGTACGACTCGAGTTGCCATCAAGGGAGATGGTGGATGAAACAATCAATCACATCGCAATCCCCTACCTGGCGTGCCACTGTTGGTGTTTAGAAATCGTGGTCCCGACACCAACCAGAAATGCGCTGTGTTCCCTCCTTGATGGTTGATGCAGAAGCTGTCTCTTATACACATCTAGATGTGTATAAGAGACAGGGCGATATGTGCGATGTATTATTCTGCACCGGACTGCAAGTAGTAGGGGGTACAAGCAGGTTGGGACGAGAGGCTAGACCTCTGAGTCTCGGATGATTGAGGCAATGTGCCAATATCGTGGTTTTTTCTGAGTGTATGCAGATTCTTCCTCTTCTTTTCGTGTCGTCCTCTTGCTCGATCACCCCCTCCTTTTATAGGCCAAGGAGGAGGGGTTACAGGAGCGTGTTGCTGCTTAGGCATAGTTGTCGCACAGTAGTAGGAGTGGCGTTGGGCGTGCTTCTATGTCCTTGTTTGTTGTATTCGATTCTTGTACTGGTGATGACGTCGAGGAGTGGTCTTGAGGATCCGAGGCGTCCTTTGTGCGATAATGGCTCGTCCGTACACCACCTCGAGGGTCTCCCATGCCTGCGCACAGCTTATTCTGTGGGAAATAGCTGTGGGAGTCGGTGGCACAGGGAGTTAGAGTGACCCGGCCCTGTTCGCACGGCGGTGACATGTCCGCACAGCGTCGGGGTTGGTCGCATAGTGCTTGGAATGGCCCGCCATACCTCTGTCATCCTGAGCTCTTCTCCCGCAGTGTGCTCGAGGGTCTCTCCGTCCGACGGAGGTCTTCGAGTCGCCGGAGTTGGCAGTACAGGAGCTCGGAGTGACGGGCTCTGTTCGCACAGTGCCGGCCTGCCCGCACAGATCCTCGGTTGGCAGCATAGTGACGGGAGTTGGCGGATGCGATGGGAGGGGTCGTGGCCGTCACGGCAGTATGGCGAGAGATCTGCTTTTTGACTTTGGAGGCACGGTGGCAGTGGGCGCCATTTATTGTCCGTCGGAGTGAGGGTCTCGACCGAGAAGGAGCTTTCCCCATTCCGTGGGTTGCTCGAGGCTTCGTCCCTGGGCCTCGACCGAAGCGGAGTTCTCCGATTCGTTCGAGGGGTCGGTCCCCTCGAGCGAAGCGGAGATTTTGGTTCGCGTCGAGGCACGCCGTGGGGCGTCTTGGCTGGGCCTTCATTTGTTGCTGGGCCGGGGGCCTTAACTTTCATTTCTTTTTCTGATTACTTGGATGAGATTAATGTTCACTGGGGCGGTTATCCCATAGGTTTGGGTACCCCTAATGATCGCCCCCAACACATGTGAAAATTACTATCTAAATATTTTTGGTATATTATTAATTATATCTATAGAGCTAAAGTATTAAATTAAACTAAATTAAATAATATAGTACCATTGTTAATTTCTCTATATAATTTGGTATTAATGTGTTTATATTTTTGTTAATTCATAATAAATCAAGAAAATTACTTTTTGATCCATGCAAAAACATACAAAAATGTTAACCCTAAGAATATATACCTTTGTTTTCATCGAATCACATATTACTTTCTTAGTTGTGTCTAATTTAACGTTTCAACCATTCCATTTACGCTCAAATTAAGGCAAGTTCTTATATTTTTAACATGCAATATTATCGTATTGTATTTTGATGCGGTTAGTTTGAGATATTTTTTCCAAGTTGCACAAATAGTAACATTAATTTTGAGAAATATGACAGAATGCTTTATATTACATCACTTAACGTCAAATACAACATATAATGGTTCTAAAAACTACTCCTCATCGTTTACCATGACATTGATAATCTTCATTCTCATGAAACTGCCTTGGTTGTGATCATGGCGTAAGTAAGGTGCGTCTTCTTATTTGGATAACAAGATGATGGAGTGAACATCAATCAGATCATAATCTTCTGACTTGTCCGTAATGTACTCAACTCCAACAATTTTTCTTTTTCCTGGGAGGACAATATGGCGTTTAGGCTCATTATTTGGCTTGTTTTGAGACTTTTCTTTGGCGCTTTTCTTTGGCTTGCTTGACATGTCCTTCACATAGAACACTTGTGTCACATCCTTGGCTAGGACGAATGGTTCTTCTTTATATCCAATCTTTTGGAGGTCCACTATTGTCATCTAAAATTGGTCTTTTGTTACGCCTCTAGAGTTGTTCACCCATTGACAATGAAACAGAGTGACGATTATGGGTCCATAGTCAAGCTCCCAGATCTCCTCTATGACACCAAAATAGCTGTCCTTTTTTCATTTGTGTCTATTTCATCTATATGAACACCACTATTTTGGTTAGTGCTTTTTTGGTCTTGGACTCTTGTGTAAAATGTATATCCATTGATTTCATAACCTTGATATTGTTGGACCGTGATCGATGGTCCCCTACCTAGCCATTGAAGTTGTTCATCAATAGTGTCGTCGCCCAAGAATTTTTGTCTGAGTCAAATGACAAAGGTATCCATGTGCTGGTGTGCAATCCATGCCTCATACTTCCCCGGATTTTCACGTCGTACAATATTTTCGTGCTCTTCCATGCAGGGAGCCACCAAGGATGAATTCTGTAAAACAGTGAAGTTTGCTTTGCGAATTCCACTGTCATGGACGTTGGCATTAGATTTCTTTCCTAGTGTGCCATTTCCCTTCAGCCACCACTCATGGCGTGACACTGGAAGCCCAATTGGACTAAGATCATCAATAAAGTCAATGCAAAAATCAATGACCTCCTCGGTTCCGTAGCCCTTAGCGATGCATCCTTCTGGTCAAGAACGATTACGAACATATTTCTTCAGGACAGCCATGAACCTCTCAAAAGGGAACATATTGTGTAGAAAAATTGGTCCCACAATAGTTATCTCTATGACAATATGAACTAGAAGATGTGTCATAATGTTAAAGAAGGAAGGTGGGAAGACCAACTCAAAGCTGACAAGACATTGTACAACGTCCTTTTGTAACCTTATAAGCTTCCTTGGATTAATTGCCTTCTGTGATATTTCATTCATGAATGCACAAAGCTTAACAATTGCCTATCTTACATTTTTCGGTAATATACCCTTTAGTACAACCGAAAGTAACTGTGTCATCAGGACGTTCCAATCATGGGACTTTAAGTTTGTGAATTTCTTCTCTTTCATATTTATTATGTTCTGTATATTCGAGGAGTACCCTAACAGGACCTTAAAACTATTCAAACGATTAAACATGCTTTGCTTCTCCTCTTTGCTGAGTGTGTAGCTAGTAGGACGTAAATAGTGTTGTCCATTGTCTCTTTTTTCGAGATGTAGGTCTTTACGCTCTGCCAATAGTTGCATGTCACATCTCGCTTCCATTGTATCTTTTGTCTCCCCATAAACTCCAAGGAAGCCTAGCAGGTTCACGCAAAGATTCTTCGACAGGTGCATCACGTCAATTGCGTTTCGAACCTCTAACAATTGACAATAAGGTAGGTCCGACAATATAGACTTCTTCTTCCACATTGGTGCATGTCCATCATCGTCCTTGGCAACAGGACGGCTACCACGGCACTTTCCAAATACTACATGCACATCCTTTATCATCGAGAACACACGCTTTCCATTATGGAATAGAGGCTTAGCTCGAGTTTCGGGCTCCCCTTTAAAATGCCCTTTCTCTCTTAGAGGGTGATCGGTAGGTAGAAATCGTCGATGGCCCAAATACATGCACTTCCGATAGTTTTTCAAATAAATGCTATCGGTTTCGTCTAGGCAGTGGGTGCATGCCATGTATCCTTTGTTCGACTGTCCCGACAGGTTAGCAAGTGCAGGCCAATCATTGATGGTTATAAAAAGCAAAGCTTAGATGTCAAACGATTCTTGTTTGTAGTCATCCCACACATGTATGCCTTCTTTCTTCCAGAGCAGTAAAAATTCATCAACCAATGGTCTTAGATATACGTGAATGTCATTGTCGGGTTGCTTTGGTTCTTGGATAAACACCGGCATCATGATGAACTTCGGCTTCATGCACAACCAAGGAGGAAGGTTGAAGATACATAGGGTCACAGGCCATGTACTATGACCACTACTAAACTCACTGAATGGATTCATACCATCCGTACTTAGACCAAAACTTATGTTCCTGGCGTCCTTGTCAAAATTAGGAAATTCCCGGTCAATGTTTCTCCACTGGGACCCATCTGTAGGGCGCCTCATCATCTTATCCTGCTTATGTTCGTCATTGTGCCACCACATCAACTTTGTGTTCGCCTTGTTTCTGAACATGTGCTTCAAACGTGATATTACAGAGAAATACCACATCACTTTTGTGGGAACTCTCTTCTTGGTTGGCTGCCCATCAATATTACCAGGATCGTCTCGCCTGATCTTAAACTATAATGCGCCGCAAACCGAGTAGGCATACAACTTCTCATTTTCAGGGCCGCGATACAAGATACAGCCATTCGGACATGTGTGTATATTCTATACATCCAATCCAAGAGGGCAAACAACCTTTTTTTGCTTCGTATGTTGACGAGGGCAATTCGTTACCTTCAGGAAGCATGTTCTTTACGATTTTCATTAGCTCCCCAAATCGTTTATCACTGACACCATTTTTTGCTTTCCATTGCAACATCTCCAGCGTGGTGCCCAACATATTGTGCCCCTGTTTGCAATGTGGATACAACAACTTTTTATGATCCTCCAGCATCATCTGGAACTTCTTTAACTCCGCCGCTGTTTCGCTGTCTTTCTGTGCATCTAGCAACACTTGACCTAGTTCGTCAGGTGGCTGCTCTTCTTTAGCATTTTGTTCGGCCTCATCCATTGGTTCATCTTCCAAGGCACCGGCTGCATATAACTGAGCCCAATCTGGGATGTCGCTTTCAATGCCTCCTTCTTCATCATCTTCTATCACAACTCCAGGTTCACCGTGCTTTGTCCAAATGGTGTAGTTCGACATGAAACCGCTTTCATATATGTGGGACATTAGAGTGCTTCTTCTGTTCCGGTGCTTATCATTTCGGCAATGTGCGCCTGGACAACACATGAGACCCTTTCGTTACTTGTTGGCCTCTGTCGCATCGAGAAATTCTTGTACGCCAAGAACCCATGCGCTGGTGCTTCGACTGCTGGCGTACATCCATTGCATGTTCATTTGCAATTGAATTGAAAACAGTGGCAATTGGAATTGCATATAAAAAGTGCCAGTTGTCTCATTTTCTATTAATTTTCTAAGTCATTGGTTCTCCAATAGACTGTGCAACCACACATCCAATCATTTCACCATGGGCCACCCAAAACAGAAGGAACCTAGATACAATTTCAAAGCGGATATGAGTGGATGCTTGATACGGAAGGTGTGAATCTCTTGGCTGTCATGTGTCATGAGGATGTCGATGCTGCAAGAACAACAAGTAACCATCTAATCCAAGCGATTGGGGTTCATCAGATGGATACTTGTTGTCCTTATAGTATCGATATCCTTGGTGAATCCCTGATGTTTGGACTCTGCCACCTCACTGTCATATACGCCTGACTCTCCCACCTACATAAATAATCAAGGGTTTTCTATTAATTGCTACTATATATTTTAGGAATCTTTACTAATTTCTAGATTTTTCTAAAAATGTTATAGTAATACCTACAAGTCAAAGAATGTATAAATAAAAAAATTGTGTCACTTGGAACAGTAATTTGGTCAAATAATTAATAACTAGTAATTTGGAATGGGAGGGTAATTAGTAACAAATAAACTAAACATTGTGCTATATTGAAAGCTTACAAAATAATTTATACACGTGTCACTTGAAATTAATTGAAAAAATCACTCTAATAATTTGCCACATGCAAGCAATCAAATAAGCATTGTCCTT
The DNA here is from genome assembly GCA_900205405.1 of Echinochloa crus-galli. Classification (NCBI taxonomy): domain Eukaryota; kingdom Viridiplantae; phylum Streptophyta; class Magnoliopsida; order Poales; family Poaceae; genus Echinochloa; species Echinochloa crus-galli. The sequence continues at coordinate 432,083 of OAMR01000722.1, forward strand.
AATTAAATTCATCAAGTTAACATATCTCTAATTAATGTCTAAATAAAAAAATGTGCTCATTCTCCCTTCCTTAAAAACTAAAAATCTCTAAATATAATGTATGAAACAAAGCACAAACAACATTAAAGAGAAGAGGATAAAGTTGCTAACCTTTGGTGCACTTAGATGAGTGAAATCCCCACAATTCTTGCTTCACTGTTTTTGGCATTTCTTTGCTAGTAGTCTCCGTTCATATATATAATTCATTGAAAATAGAATCAATAATCAAGTCTTACAATAGCACACACATGATTGAAAGTCTTACATCATCACACACATTATTAAGGTCTTACAATATCATTCCGATAACACACACAAGGTACTAATTAAGGTCATACATGATCAAAGTCGTACTAAGGTACTATGTTATGAAGCCTCGCAAGGTAGACAGAATAACTTATATCCAAAATATCAATCTCGAGATATCTGTTCACGTAGTCTAGTGCGTATATTAATGCACTATCATTTGCCTTATATGGTGCATCTAAAGTCTCACCATATATTGTCAATGGGCCTTGTCTTGACATCAAGGTTACTGATGATTGAAAATCACCTTGTACTCGACTTGAATATGGTTGCACGAATGAGTATCCCAAAGGCGACAGAATCTGACGCAACACTTCTCCCAAACCATACTCTGTGTGGAGGAATCCATAATTCAGGGTGTCCAATATATACACGAGACATATCTAGAAGCGTATAAGAGTATAATTGACATTTTGTAAAAAAATATAATTTGAAATAAAAAATTGAAGGTATAGTAACTTACGTAAACCGATTCATAAGCAGGGCAAATCCTTTTTGGAACTTGTGTGACGTTTGGCTCATTGAGCTCCAGAGCTTTGATCTTCAAGAAACTATAGTATGGGATAACATGCCCCGTATGAGTTTTCATCTGTTCCAGTGCTTTCCTCACGGCATCGCGTGCAACAACATATTCTTACATGTATGGGTCTGATTGGACGTGAAAAATAACCGTATCACTATGATTCAGGTCGCGCAAGGACGTTATTGGTCTGCAATAGAAACCACATAACTCCGACAGTATCCGCCGTTGTTTTGTCTCACCACCAAAGGATGGGATCCATTGATGTAAGTTACTACATCTTTGAACCATTGCATTTCATCAATAGCTTGTCCTACATATAAATCAAGAATATTTCATCACTGTGACATAATAAAAATATATAATTGTAGTCTTACAAGTATTAAATACAAGATCTCATACCCTAGTCTAGCAGTTGTTAGGCTCGATAGGAATGAAGTTGAGGTTGTAAAATACCGGTCCAGGATGGTGTGGCTGCGGTGTCGGGGGAAGGTGCGGCAATACATTTTGCGTGGACTGTCCACCACGTATAGCTCTCTGGCGTTGTCTCGGTATTATTTTCCTAATAAATCATATAAATTGCAATATCTTCATATCAACTATATACCATTTAGTAAAAATCATCAAAATAATCAAAATAATTTCCAAAATGGAAATGGTCAATGGAAATGGTGAGAATGCCATGTGCCCAACATATGGTGAGAACAAAGCATCTGTATTGATGGGGAAGCCTTGATGTTTGTACTCTCCAGGTAACTTGATGACATCATTCCTTCATGATAGGGTGTCCTAGAGATGGGTGAATGTGCTGGTGTCTGCCAAAGTCCAGACCTTGCACATGGTCTGTACTTTGGCATGACACCAGCACGTTCACCCACCTCACCATCATATACACATGGCTCTCCCACTTACAATCCTATAAGCCCGAATTTGTTATGATTTTTATGCCTCATACCAAACAAATAAATATATAATCAATAATTAATAATCAAGGGTTTTCTAGTAATCTCTACTATGTTTTAGGAATTTCTACTATTTTTTTAGAATTTTCTAACAATTTTATACTAATACCTATAATTGAAGTCAAATAATGTATAAATAAACAAAAATCATGTTCATTGAAATTAATTAAAAATATCACTCTAATAATTTGCCACATGCAAGCAATCAAATAGGCGTTGTCCTTAATTAAAGTTATCATGTTTACATATCTCTAATTAATATCTAAATAAAAAAATCGTGCTCATTCTCCCTTCCTCAAAAAAAAACTACGAGATCTCTAACTATAATGGATGAAACAAAGCGGTACTAAACTGCCCCAACGGGCACTGTGCTGCAGAACCGGTACTAACCGCATGCGTTAGTACCGGTTCTTGCATGTCCGGTAGTGATGTACAACGACGAATGTGGAGTTTTGTAGTAGTGCAAGTTTATTGGGTGTGGTTCTATCCTTGTTGTCGGATCATTGTCTTTGACTAGATTCTAGGTGCCGGTGTTCCCGTTTTGATTTTTTGTATCCCGATCATTTTCGACATGTTCCGCTCAAATTAGTTCGTTTTTGTTTTCGTTTTCGTATTAAAATATAAAAGTGAAAATGATATAGGGTTTATCTCGACCGAGTTCAACCGTTTTCAACCATACTTGCGGCCGTTACTCACCGGTCAATAGTCACCACCAGAAGCATAAGAACTTTCAAAAAAAAAGAAGCATAAGAAAAAAAGTCACCAGCAGCCACATACTCCCTCTGTCCCTAAATATAGGTCGTTTTCGCTTTCCGAGAAACATCTTTAACTGAATATATAAAAATATATATTAATATTTATGGTACATAATAAATATCATTAGATAGATATTTGAATCTAGTTTTTTAATAAATTTATTTAGAGATTAATATGTTGCACGTATTTTCTACAAATTTAAGTAAAGTTGTGGCATGAAGACCAACGGCGACAGTTATTTAGGGACGGAGGCAGTAGTGTCCTGCATGCTCTGCTGCCTGCTGCTGTGTAGCCAAGGGAAAAGGCGCAGCAGGGAGCAGAAGAGCATGGGACAAGAAAATAACAGAAAGAATGGAAAACAGAAGATGATGAATTTTTTGAATAAAGAATGAGCCCCAAATGGATGATGTGAAACCGTTAATCTTTTAGGGATTATCCTTTTCTGACACCGTTGGATGGAAAGGTTATTTTTCCTCCCAATACTTTTTGGCAAGATCCTAAAAATTGTATTGTAGGACTTTACTTTTTAGGCCCTCTTGGAGGTACTCTAATACACTAATTAGAGAGACACGGGTTAAAATCGGCCAGGAAAGCATAGGCCAGTATGCACATGCCACTAGTTGTTGAGCTGCTAAAAAATCTGTCCAAGAAAGCTGCAGATAAGCCCGAGCTCGAGATGGAAGCAAACCAACGAGCAATATGAGCCTCATTCTCACACCTCCAGGCTGATGCGAAGCACGAGGGCATCACCATGTCCGCCGCCCCCGCCTACGACCGTAGCTCTGAGCTCCGCGCGCTGGACGCGACACTCTCCGGCGTCTACGGACTGATTACTTCTGGCGCAACGCACGTCCCCCGCATCTTCCACGTCCCCGACCAGAAGGAACCGCTCGAGGCCCAAGAACCGTCAGCGGAGACCGTCCCGGTGATCGACCTCGGCAGCAGCGACCGTGCAGCCGTGGTGGACGCCGTCCGCCAGGCCGCGGCGGAGTGGGCGTTCTTCCAGGTGACGGGTCACGGCGTGCCAGACGAGGTGATGGACGCGGCGGTGGCGGCGGTGCGGGCGTTCCACGAAGCCGACGGCGGGGAGGGCAGCGATAAGGCACGGCTCTACTCGCGGGAGCCTGGGAAGGCGGTCAAGTACTACTGCAACATCGACCTGTACCAGTCGCCGGTGGCCAACTGGCGCGACACGCTTTACCTCCGCATGGCGCCCGACCCGCCAGCCGCCGACGATCTGCCGGAGTGCTGCAGGTGACCATCTTATATATCTATCTCTGTAATCCTGCACTCCAACAGCAGTTATATACTTATATGTATATATGATTGTTTGCAGAGATGCGCTGCTGGAATACGCGAAACAAGTGAAGGATTTGGGAGTCAGATTGTTCGAGCTGCTCTCCGAATCCCTGGGGCTCAATCCGAGTTACTTGACAGACATAGAGTGCAACCAGGGACAGACTATAGTAGGGCACTACTACCCTCCGTGCCCCCAGCCTGAAATCGCCATAGGGACAAGCCGGCATTCAGACTCGGGCTTTCTGACCATAGTTCTGCAGGACGAAATTGGAGGCCTCCAGATCCTCCGCGAGGGCCGGTGGGTCGACGTTGTGCCGACGCCCGGAGCATTTGTAGTCAACATTGGTGATCTCCTGCAGGTACCATATAATTGAACAATCTTGTTTAGAGGACTCGGAATGGTAGATTTGATTGTAATTTGCCACTGAATTTTCTTTTTCCATTGGCACGTACGTTCAGTTGATCTCCAATGACAAGTTCAGTAGTGTGGAGCACAGAGTCACTGCAAAGGAAGCAGAAACGAGAGTTTCGATCGCGTGCTTTTTCAGCACTTTCTACCATGCAGCTTCGACAAGAATTTATGGTCCAATTGAGGAGCTGCTGTCTGAGGACAACCCTGCTTTGTATAGGGATACACTGGTCAGAGATTACGTGGCACGTTACTTCTCTATTGGATTGGATAGCAAGGAGAAGACAGCTCTAAACAATTTCAGGTTGTGAATTTCTGAAAGAAAGTTTGCGTTTTACCTACAGGAAGAAAATATTCGAAAAAGTGCATTGTGTAATGACGAAGAGAAAATGAACTGAAAGTTCTGCTCGTACAATAAAAGTACATTAAGTCTGTGTACAATAAGCTTAGTTTGAACCCGCTTCACGTACTAGTTTTGATTCTAGACGTATATATAGATCCGTTGGGACACAAGTATTCCTGATCACCTATGTTACATAATGCTGCATTTCTACCGCCACTCTCCGTCCGTTCCTCTCCCTCGCCGCCATGGAAGTTTGTCCTGCTGTAAGGAAGGTGGCGGCGGGGCTCCCTTTTAGCGTCCCCCATCTCTCCTCGGGCCAGTGAGATTTGTGGCTACGGTGGCCGGCGGCTGGATCCGATTTTTCTGGGCTCGGATTCGATGTTCTCCTAGTCTGATCTATCACCTCCGGAGAAGATCGGATGGGTAGCAAGCGTGGGCGCCGTGGCGAGGCTGCTGCTAGTGACGCTCCTCGCATGCAGCGCAAGTGCGCCGGCGCATCCTCACAGGCTTCCTGATTTTTTAGGGAGTTCGTGTGGATGCATGCCTTGGATCTCTTCTTCATGGCAAGGCATGGCAGCGGCCGACCGACCCTAGGGTGATGAATACAGTTGGAATGATTCGTCTTGGTTGTATTCGGTCGTTGACAGGCCTTCGCAGGCTTGGAAGACCAGCGGTGGGTCGTCGCACGCGGGCTCCCCGTGATGTGTGCAGCCGCCCAGGGTCAAGATCAATGTGCCTTGTTATTGGCCGGAGGTGGTGTGTACGGCATGCACATGATCGGATTTGCTCGTTGTCCGGCAGCTTCCTTATTGGTTGTCCCGTCGGCAAACACGTGGTGTAACTATATAAGTCCCTTTGGCCAATGGGTGGTGGATTTGAAACAGCTACGGTATGTTTTGTTGCTTATCGCCACTGCTCGACGGTGATGATGCCTGCGGGTGCCACTTCTACTCGCTAGAGGTGTCGTTGCATCCTATAATTTCGGATGGACTTCTCCGGGGTGAAAGCCCAAGATTGGTTTATCCAGTCGTGCGATGGCAGTGTCGGTTGATGTCGTTTTCTTTCTGAAGACGTCCCATTGAGAGGATCATTAAGTGCCAGCTGTAGGAGGCAGTGTCTTCAATGTTTGTTGTTGCACTTCAGGGCTTGGTTGCCATTTCAGTATCCGTTGTCTCCAACGGCGGACGGTGTCTTATGGAATCACTTTTCCTGGTGGGAGGTGAGACTGTTACGGCGGTATATTCTCAGTTTGGTGGTCAGAGTTCATTTGGTGGTTGAAGTTATTATTTCATCTTTGCTGGATTTGGCTCAAGCTCCGGTTATGCGTTCACCCACATGTGGCAAAGCTAGTTCTTTTGGAGTCTACATCACGTAACAAGCTGGAATGCTGCAGAACAACTACATGAACATTCTGTTAGAGTTTTTTTATCAGCAATTATAGGATGTCTTAGCTATATGTCCTTTTAGATGTGTGCTTTTCTTTATTGTGGTGGCATCCGTTTGTAAAAATTTTGGACTGATGCATTCTTAGCTGAGGATGACTGAAGCCAGAAATAAAATTTCCATCATTAAAAAAGCAACTATACCTGTGTGCGTTGCGAGTGGAAATGAAAAATAAGTAAACACAAAATTTAGAGGCACATTCACTATTTATACAAATTTATTAATCCCTACCAACTATCCATGGGAACATGAGTGAAAACTTCTTATTATTTGGTTTTGAGCAACAACATTAAATTTTGAATGAGTGCCAAAAATAACTAGAATATATTAAAAATTTGTGCTTGTTGGCACCATCTAGTAATCCTAAATGCATGAAACAATACAGTACATAATAAGATATTAAATTAATTGTATAAAGCAAATGCTACCAAAAATCATTTACATAAGTAAGCAGTTAAGAGCAGCTATAATCATCCTCAGCATGTCGTATTGACACAAATTTACTTTTAGTTCTTTTTTATGGAGTAATACAACAAAAATATGCATCTAATGCCACTATCCCCAGAAATTGTTTATAAACATTTGTGGGTACATCAGTTGATGTTTACAAAGGCTTGACACGTATTAGCTAAATGAATAAATCATCGTTCTCAACGTGTTATCACGTTAAGTTTGTCACATGAACATACACTTAGGTACTCAATTACCCCTTTTTAGTTTTATACATGATTCTATAGGGAATTTGCTTACCACCTTCTAAAACCTAGTCAAATTGTTTATTATTACAGCCGACAGCTCGCGCAGCAATAGACTGCAACGAGGCATCATCGCTGACCCTATCTTCAGAATTGTCACGGTTGTTCATCAAGCATAAAAAATTGTGTCTCCGACTCTAGCATGTGTACGAGTATGATCAATGTAGGCATGAAGTAAACACGGCTAGAAACTTCACCTTCACAAGTGAATCATGTATAGCTCCTCATAAAAGTCCGAATTGCGTCCGTGTCGGGCAGTGCAACCAAGAGGATCTGATGTACTCCATCCACCTCACCATCTCATCCATCTCCGTGGAGATCACTGGTTAGGTTCTCATTTTGTGTTTGCAATTCGAATCACGGATGATGTGACAATCTTATTATGCCACCTCCACAAATTTTGTTATTTCGTAGAACTCTAATCATTAACACCGAGATAACCTTGTTGGCGATCTCCAATAGCAAGCAACCAAAGAATCAAACAAACTAGTTGGCATCGTCATGTTCCAAATATTTTAAAGAACTTAAAACCGTAAACTCCAAACGAGTATCCAAATTAAATTCCAATTGCAACATTATGTTTGTTACGACAAAGCCTTCAGAAAATGACCATATTTGGATGAAATTTTATTTTTGTTATCAAGATTTACCCGTTTATGAGGTGTGTACACCTATAACAAATACGAACTCACGCAACAAATAACTATACAAATTAACAGAATAAAGATATGTACACTTAGAACAAATTATACAAACTCATGAGAGAAAGATTTATACAAGTTGAACAGAACAAACATAACACAAATTTACCTAGGACAAATTATACGAACTTACGAAAAAAATTTGTACACATAGAACAAATTGTAATAATTCTCATAACAAAGACTTGTAGAGTGAGAACAAACTATATGAACTCATTGAATAAAATTATATACCTAGAACAAATTATATGAACTCATAAATGAAAACTTTATATACCTAGAATAAATTACACGAACTTATAGAAGAAACATTTTACACTTGCAACTCATGGAACAAAAATATGTATACCATAAATAAATTATATGAACTCACAGCACAATTTATACAGCTAGAAAAAGTTATGAATTCATATAATAAAGGATTTTACACCCAGGCAAATTATAAGAACTCATGAAACAAAACTTTATGCTCCTAGAACAAATACATTATAGACATAGAATAAATATTATAATCCATGAAAAACTAAATGGATAAATTGAAGCATAGAAAGTACGGGAACGAAAACTAAACCAAAAATCAAATAAAGAGGTTGGTGAAAAAAGAATAAGTAAAAAGGATAGAATAATAAATAAGATTATAAATTAGGGTAACTATTAAGTATATTTCAACTACCATAACAATCAAATATTTGTTTCCAAGCATATGTTTGTCTAGACCTTGTTACAAGAAAAAAAACGTAATGGTATAGTTTACGGAAAAAATAAATTATAGATGATACTTTCAAGAGGATT
>OAMR01000722.1:441910-519571 GCA_900205405.1 Echinochloa crus-galli
GAACTCATGAAACAAAACTTTATGCTCCTAGAACAAATACATTATAGACATAGAATAAATATTATAATCCATGAAAAACTAAATGGATAAATTGAAGCATAGAAAGTACGGGAACGAAAACTAAACCAAAAATCAAATAAAGAGGTTGGTGAAAAAAGAATAAGTAAAAAGGATAGAATAATAAATAAGATTATAAATTAGGGTAACTATTAAGTATATTTCAACTACCATAACAATCAAATATTTGTTTCCAAGCATATGTTTGTCTAGACCTTGTTACAAGAAAAAAAACGTAATGGTATAGTTTACGGAAAAAATAAATTATAGATGATACTTTCAAGAGGATTAGAAAAAATGAAAGAAAAATAGACTATATAGCAATATATTCTCACTATGAGTATAATCAATTAATAATTTATATAGATTGAATTAGAGAAAATATAGCACTTGAAAAATATAATAAGAGAATAAACAAGTAAATAAGATAAATAAGAGAAAAAAGAATGAAGGAATAAATAGAAAAGCAAAATATAATTTAAAAAAAGGAGTATGTGAAGAACCTATCCAGTCATATTACATACATCCTCTGTTTTTTCTACGTGACATATTTGGTTAGTTCTAAGTTAAAGTTGTCCAACTTTGATGAATAAAAATATAACAAAATCTATAGAACCAAACATATGAGCTACTACCTCCGTTCCAAATTACTATTCGTTGTTGACTTTTTCATTTAACGTTTGACAATTCGTCTTATTTAAAAAAATTCACAAGTATCATTTATTTTATACGTGACTTGCTTTGTCATCGTATATACTTCAAATATAACCTATTGGTTTATATATTTGGACAAAATTTTTGAATAAGACGAGTGGTCAAAGATCATGAAAAAAAGTCAACAACGAATAGTAATTTGGAACGGAGGTAGTATTAAATTATAAGTATGTAGTGGATTAACTAAACAACTATAGTACCGTAGATGTTTCTATATTTTTTTACAAACTTTATCAAAATTGAAAACAATTATCTAGAACAAATCAAATGTGATATGTAAAAAAACAAAAGCTCTAATGAATAATTGAAAGAACAAGAAATAAAAAATAAAACCAAGATAGAAGGAAACAAAAATAAAACTCCAATTGTTTCACATGTGTTCATTTAATTGTTTGTAGTCAAAAGGCATGCTTTCTATAGTGATAGCGACATCTCAGAGGGTTGGTTGCATTGATACGGAGTAAACACGATGAAAGCAACGTGACTGTGAGCTGGCCCATGAAACATACAACAACGCACTCCCTCTTTACTCCACTCTATGTTGGCAACAATTGGAGTGTCCCACTTAATTCAATGACATGCTAGTGTGTCTCAACTCTCAACATAGGATGGAGGCTGGTCCAATAAATTTGAGATTCCCCAAACAAGTCTAATTGAATTAACCAATAGTCATTGACATAAAACCTTTCATAGAAGTCCATATGTAAAATAAGAGTTTGAAAAGGGAAACCGATAAATAGAAGGATAAAGATTTGTACACTTAGAACAAATTATATGAGCTTATAGAAAAAAACCTTTATACAACTGAAGTAAATTATACGAACTTATAGAACAAACATTTTACACATGAAAACAAATTATAATAACTCATGGAACAAAAATGTGTATACCTAAAATAAATTATATCAACGCATAGCACAACTTATACATATAGAAAAAATTGTGAACTCATAGAATAAATATTTTTACACAAGGAACATATCATACAATCTAATGAAATAAAACTTTATGAGCCTAGAACAAATAAATGTACACATTCAACAATACATTGTAGATACAGAATAAATATCATAATCCATTAAAAAATTAATGGATAACTTGAACCATGGAAAGTAATGGAACAGAAACTAAACCAAAAATCAAATAAAGAGGTAGATGAAAAGAGAATTAATAAAAATACAATGACAAATAAGATTATCAATTAGGGCAACTATTAAGTATGTTCTACCTATCAGAATAATTAAATATTAGTTTTCGAAGCATATGTTTGTCTACATCTTATTACAAGAAACAAAATTTAATGGTATACTTTTCAGAAAAATAAATTATTGACGATATTTTCAAGAGGACTATAAAAAAATAAAGAACAATATACTATATAAAAATAGATTCTCACTATTAGTATAATGGAATAATAATTTATTTAGATTTAATTAGAGAAATATCACTTGAAAAATAGAATAAGAAAATATAGAAATAAATAAGGGAAATGAATGAAGGAAATAAATAGATAAGAAAAACATAATTTAAAAGAAGTTATATATCAAGAATCTATCCACTCATGTTACATACTTCATCTGTTTTTTCTACTCTCTCCATCCCATGAAGATTTTAATTATGAGATTCAAAAAAAGAAGATAACTACATGTCTTATTCTTAAAATAGTAATTATCTGCGTACACTAACAACCTCCATGCCTAAATTATTGGGATTAAGACATTTATTAAGGGTTGCATTATTTTTTGTCAATGACACTAATCTGTCTGGAAAAAAACTAGAAATTATACTTTTCGTGGGACGTAGAGAGTACTTGTTATATTTGGTTTATTCTGAGCGAAAGTTGTCCAACTTTGAGAAAGTTTATAGAAAAATATAATAGTTCATATGTTTGGCACTATAGGCGTTATTATTAGGCACTATAAATGTTATTATTATAGAAAAATATAATAACATGAACTATTATGTTTTTCTATAAACTTTATCAAAATTAATTCTTTTACTTACAACAAATTAAATGTGATATGTAAAACAAACAAAATCTCTAATAAATAACTGCAAGAACAAGAAAATAAAAAATAAAACAAAGCCAGAAGAAAACAAAAGAAAACTCTGGTTGTTTCACATGTGCGCACTTAATTGTTAGCACTCAAAAGGCATGCTTTATATCGCGATCGCGATATCTCATAAGGCTGGTTGGATTGATACGGATGAAACACAACGAAAGCAACGTGTATGTGAACTGGCCCATGAAAATACAGCAGCGCACTATCTCTTTACTCCCCTGTAGGTTGGCGACAATCGGAGTGAGCCACTTAATTCAATGACGAAAGCACTCCACACACCAGCTAGTGCGTCTCAACTCTCAACAAGTCATTTACGTGAAAGCTTTTCTACACGTCCATGTGTAAAATGAGAGATTGGAAAGGGAAAAGGTTTCGCCAGACCGGCTCCCTTCGTCTCGTGTGGAAGCTGGCACGGTTAATGCCTGACGCCAGTATCCACCCACGTAATGGTAAGCAATCTTTCCAAGCGAGAGCAGATAAGCAGATGCCCCCCCTACACTCTCCGACGACGACGATCCGGAACGAGTAAAATACCTCAGGTCCCAGACTTTTGGATGTAATATGGATCCTCAAACTCTCAAAATCACAATAAGATTATTAACTTGTTAAAATGTATCATTTAGATTCAAAATCCCTATAATACATTTACGTTGCTTACGTTTGTGGATCTATTAATCTATAATTGCTCTATGATACTATTAAATAAAATTTTCTAAGTAATATGATGGAAACAACTGGTTTGATGAGAGAAATAGTATAAAAAATCATGGTTCATTATATATAGAGGTATTTTCGGAAAATGGATGTACGTGAAATAGACTCAATATATTTCACTCATCGAGATAATAAGCGATCCAGATCCACCAAACACACCTCGACGACGACGCCACTATGTCGGTCGACCCCGCCTACGACCGCGCCGCCGAGGTCCGCGCGCTGGACGCGACCCTCGCCGGCGTCCGCGGCCTCGTCGCGTCAGGCGCAACGCATGTCCCGCGCATCTTCCACCTCCCTAACCCGGAGGAGCAGCTCCGGGGTCAGGAGCCTCCTTCAGCGACCATCCCGGTAATCGACCTCGGCAGCAGCGACCGTGCGGCCGTCGTGGACGCCGTCGGCCGAGCCGCGTCGGAGTGGGGTTTCTTCCAGGTGACGGGCCACGGCGTGCCCGAGGAGGCGATGGACGCGGCGGTGGCGGCGGTGCGGGCGTTCCACGAAGCCGACGGCGGGGAGGGCAGCGATAAGGCGCGGCTCTACTCGCGGGAGCCCGGGAAGGCGGTCAAGTACCACTGCAACTTCGACCTGTACCAGTCATCGGTGGCCAATTGGCGCGACACGCTCTACCTGCGCATGGCGCCCGACCCGCCGGCCTCCGACGAGCTGCCGGAGACCTGCCGGTGAGCGTGCTCACTGTCTCTCTGTCTGACTGTCTCTACCGCCCTCCAATATTAAATCTTGACTAGTGACGGTTGTTGCGATTTGGCAATCACCAGGATTTAGAATATTGATTGGTACGATCTAGGCTTAATTAAATGAGCAGGATTATATCATTCATGATTTGGCGATCATGTACAACGTGTGATTAGTTGATTCAGAGTACCTGTCCTCCTAATCTCTAGGAATCAGATAGTGTTCTCTAGGAATCAGGTAGTGTTCTTTTATGACTCTGAACTCTTAAAAAAACATGTCGTCAATTAAAAAAACATGATTTATTTCGCTCAGATTTTAATCCTGCAAGTGCCTATTTTCCTAACAAAAGCAAAAATGGCCTGATGTAGTAGGGATGTAAGAGGCTGGAATTTTATTCCCTTACTAAAAAAATCAATTACAACACTGAGCCCGTGAACAACACAGAAATATTCTACTTCTACACGGGGTGTCAATCTCTAAAAGCCTCTTTCCTATCAGACGTAAACCATCTTTCTGTTTTTTTTTTGGAAGCAACAGGAGGGGGAGCCCCTACTGATTATATTATATTTAAAAGATAAAGGAAGTACAAGAAGTTACAAGCAAAATCAAGAAACAAAGAAAAAAAAGAAAAAAAATCAACATCACTAAGAAAGGTTCTGCAGCCATTCAGAAATTTGGGTGAAGATTGGGCTTCGCTCTATGGATAACCAAGGCGATTTTTTTCTTGAACAAGGCGAAACAAAAAAGCGGTTCTCTCTTTCTTATAGCCATTTTTGGTAGACTCACTCCATATAGCCATTGCAGTACTTAGTTCTTAGGCTTGCTGTCAATAGTACCATTATGTTAGTAGGAGTATGATGATTTGCAGAGATGCCCTATGGGAATATGCCAAACACGTGAAGGGTTTGGGAGACAGATTATTCGAGCTTCTGTCCGAGGCTCTTGGGCTCAAACCAAGCTACTTGACAGATATAGAGTGCAACCAGGGACAGATTATACTTTCCCACTACTACCCTCCGTGCCCCCAGCCTGAACTCGCCATTGGTACAAGCCGGCATTCCGACTCTGGATTCTTGACTATACTTCTGCAGGACGAAATAGGCGGCCTGCAGATCCTACATAAGGACCGGTGGGTTGATGTTACACCGACCCCTGGAGCATTCATCGTCAATATAGCTGATCTCTTGCAGGTAGGCTGGGAACAACAACACTTTAATTGAAAAACCCATCGTGTTATTGTCTAAGACTGACTAATTATTTATTTACACGTTCAGTTGATCTCCAATTACAAATTCAGAAGTGTCGAGCACAGAGTGGTTGCGAAGAATGCTGAGCCCAGAGTTTCAATTGCTTGCTTTTTCAGCACTCATTTCCATCCAGTTTCGACAAGGATGTATGGTCCAATCAAGGAACTTCTATCCGAGGAGAACCCTGCTATATATAGGGAAGTACTCGTCAGAGATTACACTGCGAATTACTACTCTGTTGGATTGGACGGCAGAGAGAAGACTGCTCTAACTGAGTTCCGGTTGTGAATTCTGAAAGAAAGATTGTGTTTTATTACTACCATGAAGCAAAAATTTGAACGATCGGTATTGTTTAATTTAAAAGACGAGATGAACTGGTCATAAGATTGCCCAAGTGTATGTATATGGTCACCACAATAAATGTATGTCATTCCTATACAAGCTTAATAAATTGAACAGACTTCACTAGTTTGGAGTCTGGACGTGTATATTTCTGTATGCAGATGTCCGTGAACCTTATGTTTTTTCCATGTCTCCTGTGCTTCAGATGCCTGAAATTAGTGAAATTTTGGGCGATATAGTGTGAACAAGTGCGAACTCTGGCTGCCAATGGTGTGATCTCCGGCATTCAACGGTGATTTTGAATGGAGAGGGCATGGCAGCACCAGCACCATGGCCATGCTGTGATGGTGAACGCGGCGGCGGGGACAGGAGGGAGAAGACCGGGGAGCAGGCCGATATCCAAAGGAAGATGAACGAAGCGATTTGTTGTAAAGGAAGAAGGGCCAACCGCTGTTGGACACTTGACGGAATCTAACTAAGGCGGTGTTTGGATGCAAGTGCTAAAGTTTAGCACTTTAAATAAGTGATAATTAGACGTATTAAACCTAAACTAATTATAAAACTAATTGCATAAGTCATGTCTATTTCACAAGACGAACCTAATAAGCCTAATTAAGCTATAATTAATGCATAATTACTGTATGTTTACCGTAGCATTATATTGTCTAATCATGGTGTAATTAGACTTAATAGATTCGTCTTGCAGATTACTCCTCATTTATGTAATGGATTTTTAAATTAATCTATATTTAATACTCTTAATTAACATATTTACATTCGATGTGACGGCGCTAAAGTTTAGTGCTAAAGAAACAAACAGGCCCTAAACCCTGGGGCCCTGTAATGGAAATGGATATATAACATCTTTCTTTTCCATTCACATATTTGCTCCATTTGTTATGGCCATGTTTATTTTGTGGCCAAACTTTCCTAGCAGAGACAAGTTCTGCATAATATAAGACCACTCCAAAACATGCTCTCTTATCTTTTTTATTGAAGAAAGCACTGTAAGTATGTTATGAGTTGTCAGTAGAAATGCATAAATTTGAGCGATTGCAGGATTGCGCAGACACTCCATACCTTATAATTCAAAAGAAAAATTGTGTGAAGATTACGATTGGTAACCGATATTGAGGCTTGCGATTGTTTATATAATTGGTGGTGGCTTGAATTTCAAGTTACTCTAGAGATGGGATAAATACTTATCCTAACCAATCACGGCAACCCAGATCCTTCTGATCCTAGGCATACAATCTAATATTCCTGTAATAGTATAGCAAGCAATGTGAACGCTTAGGCTAGAGTAGAAGCGAATAAGTTCATTCAAGCATATCCATTTTGTTGCTAAGGTGGACGAGTGGGGTGTTATGGACATCGGCGTGGAGGGTGATGCTGGCCCAAAGCACCAACATAAACACATGCAAAAATTCAGCTTGGATAGACAAACGCATGAGCTAGAAGCGTTAGGGCAGCTCCAGTGTTAGCTGAAATCGAACAATATCGAATTTTGTACAGTAAGTGGTTCGATCGTTGGGTGTCAGACTAAATAAGCACTCTATATAGATGTCGAACTATGGTGAATAAAATATCCAGCAGCTACATGTTCTCCTGTCCTTTTTACTTACATGTCGACAATCACACAGCAGCAATCGAATCGTAGGTGCATGCGAACCGTCGACTTCTTTAAATTGAAGCGGACACTGGAGCTGGCCTTAGTGGCCTTGATAATGTGGCAATGGAAGACGAGAGGGCAACGGATGGTGCTGATTCGAAACACGTGAAGGGCCCGACCAAATTATCCTTATTTAATCGAGTTATCGTCCATTGATCAACCTAATTAAAGGAGAATAATCATGATAATTTCTGAGATGTGTCCGATAATTATTCTCCATCAACACACCTCGCAAACACATTATAAATATATTCACGCAATACAGGAAAGTCTATATGTAATCACCACACACGTAAAAGCTGTTCATGTTTACATCATCAAGTCTTAGGATTTTGCAGCGGAAAGTTCAACATCGCGCTCATATGATACATAACAAAATACGATGGTTCGTACTATATGCCACTAGTGCCCTTATATAACTCAAGCCATCTACCGCTCTGCCGCACCTCCGTCCGCGGGAAAGAAGTATTCAAAGACCGCCTCCAGCTGCGACTCACCTGAAACGGCTTAACGGCAGCACCGTGAGTACAAAAGGTACTCACAGGACTTAGTCCAAAATATGGTTATATACTTAGACCGACTCCAAAGAGAATGTATTTTGTTTAAGTTGCAAGGATATGGCAAGATCATTTATTTTGCATAGAAGCATCTACATTTGATCAAGTTATAATAATCAAAAGACTTAGCATGCTAATCATTCTAATTTAAGCATCAAGCAGTTGTATAAATAAAATGATCATGTAACATGAGCTCAATCTTCCATAAGCTCGATTAGGTAACTCTACGTTAAAGTCCAAGTACAGGAGCGTACTCAATGACCGAGAGCGCGGCTATTGCAATAGATTAAAACCCTACAAGGGTGTACAACATTACTCACACGATGCGCAAGACCAACGACCATACCTACGGCCAAGGATAAGTGTTAGTTCATACCCTCAACCTTTCACTTACCTGCACCCAGAATTGAACGAACGGCCGGAGAAAATAGATGCACCGAAACCGCCGATTACACCTCATCTAAACCGCACCGAATCCATCCAATACTCGGCGCAACTTATGCTACTTGGCTTATCATTAACATATTTTGACATGTGGTTTGTATGGAGTAGTGCTCAAGTATCAAAGCGATGACACATTGTTCCTAATTTGGTTATCAAACATTTAACCAATGGCTCGCGAGTGGCGGTGATCTTGCCAATGCTCAACTTCTACCGTAGCTAAACATGGCCAATCAATTTATCCGTGACACCTAGCCATCAGACTCATCTAATGGGAGCGTTCTAGTTTCAGGTTGATAATGCAACAAAAATATGCTAAGCAATTATGAATAAATAACATAGACAATGCACAATCAAGACCATCAATACTCCATTGATCCAAAATAGGGAGAAAGATGCTTAGGGGTCTGCCTTGCTACACAAGGGAAGAGTCGTCGGCAATGGGCTCCTTCTCGAGCTCACACTCCACGATCTCCGACGTCTCATTCTCTACATGAATGCAATGATGCATAATAAAAAAATGCCATATGAAGCATATAATGCGATGGAATGCAAGTAATGAAAGTACATTAATGTTATCATGCTAGTGCCATATCCCAAATAAATAATTATTATTATTAGAGCAATTAACTATCGAGATAACATGGTTTTGTTGAAAAATTGGTCTAGTGACAGAATCATAAATAGCTCAACAAGTGCCCGACAATGGTGTTCCCAGTGATTCCAGCGACTAAACACGACAGGAATTGAACCTAGAGTTTCTATGAATGATGGGAACTTCATTGGGGTTAACTTAATTGTTTAGTTGACCTATACCTTCAATAGTGATTAATGGAGGTTGAGGGCCATGGATAGGCTCGTGGGGCATGGAAGACGATGGGCAAACAACAGGGGGTGCGGGGCCTCACATAGGATGCGGAAGGATGATTCAGATTGTCACGGGTTCGAATAGAGCGGCAATGGAGGAAATCGGGTTTAACTGGAGTGAGGAAAGTAACGTGAACATGCTGCAGAGGCATGTCCGTACTTGAAGAGGATGGAGACCTTCATAGGGAGGAGGGGATCGTCATCGGCCTGGCCTGGGCCGTGTCCGGGAGGCCTCCTGCTATGGGCAGGCACAGGCGAGCAGTAGGGCGGCTCAACATTGGGGGAAAAAGAACGAGGGAGAGGGAGGGCGGGTGGAGAGAGAACGAGAGAGGAGGGGCCGGAAGTTTTTGGGGAGGGGTCGGGGCGAGAGGGTAGCACTGGGCGCATGACACCTACGTGGACAGCACAACACGACGGCATACGACAACAGGATCAATTTTTGTCAGGGCTGGAATTTCCAACGAGTCATCAGAAGTTCTAATTGATATAGGCTGGCTGGTTCAAGTTCCGACAAGGGGTCCTCAGTAATCTAGAGAGCTCTAAAAATCCTGAAATTTTTCTAGTAGCTACTAAACATTGAGATGAATCCATTTTACCTAAACTGTCATAACATGCATTCTAGATTTGAAATGAAAATTCTTCCTGGAGCACTATTTTTGGTCTTTCAGGTAAGTTGTTTTGCCTCAAGAGGGCTTCTAAAAATCCGAGAAAAATCACCTAAATTCAAGAATCCAAGAGTACTATTTAATCATGCTAACTCCTAGCATAGGTTTTATGATGAAAATCTAAGTTCCTTCACAAGCCACATATTACACATCGAACTTTTAATTAAATTTCAAGTTCAATATATTCTAATTGGGTTCAAATAATACATAGATGATAGATATATGATGCACATATATATGTTCCATGTAATGTTTAGGAAATTCAGGTTGTTAAAGTGAAGAGGACTTGCATGCTGTGGAACCACTATGCAATTGGCCAATGATCCCGGCGATGATGGTTTGGTCAAGGACATTAGTTCTTGGGGTGGAATGTAACACCCTAAATTTAATCACATAAACTATCTAGCAACTTTCTGAATTTCTCTAGGATTTATTAAGGCCTATATAAATTTTCTGGATTTAATTGGAATTCCTAGCCTTTTAATCAATTTCAATATCATATTGAATAAGTTGTAGTCGAATAAGTTTTTGTTGCATTCATGTTGTTGCATTTTTTTTGTTTGATGGTGAATCAAGTAGGAATTTAAATTCTATTTAAATTCAAATTTGATTTCCTTTTGTTTGAGTGTAGAATAGTTTGTGTCTACCGAGTTCGTTTTCGCTCCCTTGACTCTTGGCCCAATCACCTTTGCCCCTTCCTCTTGTAGCCCGTGTTCCATTTCTCCCCAGCGGCCCAACTCAGTGCGTCCCTCTCTCGTCTTCCACTGACGCGCGGGCCCCACGCGTCAGCTTCATCTTCACCGAGCTGAACTCAAGTCTGATCGAGCTCGACCCCGGCCGCGTCATCTCCATGGCAAGCACGCCAATTGTGGGCCTAGGGCGCCCAAGAGTTGCCTATTTAATGTGCCACCGCTGGCCGAGCCCTCGTTTCCACAAAATTCCGCTCAAAACCCTAGCCTCGAGCCCCGTCGCCGCCACATTCGAGCTTCGCTGGCCATCGTCGTCGATCTCCCGCTCCGGCTCCGCTCCGCCTCATGTGACTCACTAGGTAGCTCCTTCTCGTGGTAAGGAAGCTTCCACCCATATTTTTGCTCAATTTTCGGCCGCGCCCCTACCTAACCCGCTCGCCGTCCATTCTTCAGGGCCGTCGTCTGCCATTCATCCCCGCCGGTCGCCGTTGAAGCTCTTCGGTCGTTGTCTTCTGGCGAGGTGAGATCACCGTCATTTCCTGAGTCTCTTGAATCAATCCGCACTCGATTTGGTGGCCTCTAGCTCGCTTTCCGTGTCGCTCCGGTGAAGCTCCGCCGTGCTCGCGTCTCGCCGCCGCCGTTTGTTGCCGCCGCCGGCGACCCCAGCGCCCAATCCAGTTTGGATCGTCAGACCCGTATCCGACGGACCGTAGAAGCCCCACATTGAGTCAAACCAGCCGGCGTACCGGTCAGCCCTGGCCATTTTGCGAAAGAGACCCCCAAGTTCTTCGAATTCAACCCGCCATCGAGTGTAGTTCAGAAGTAATTCTGTTTAGATCCTTTTTATTTTATTTTAGCCCCTGCAAGTTTAAAAATTTCACCCTGAGGCCCAGTTATTCTCTTTTCACCCGTAGGCCCTCGTGTTTTATAGAAAATTATGTTTTAGTCCTTGTTTTCTCGCAGATAAGCCCTTGAACCTTAGAGAAGCTGTATCTCTCTCGTTCTAACTCCGATTTTAGCAATTCTTGCGCTCACGCGTTCGTGGTAATGAGTAGAATAGCTTTGTGTTGTTGTTCAGTTCTGTTGGAATTGTTTGGTGTATTGTTTCTTATTTTATTATATTGTTTCTTTGTATGTGAATGTGTGATGCGTATAGAAAGTGCGCCGTTCGAGGAAGTATTCGAAGATCCAGCTGTTGAAGAGTTTGAGCAGCAGCAGAGTTGTGAGGAAGGTAAGTATTCCTTGATCATACCCATTTGTACCTATATGACATGCATTTTAATTACACTGTTTATTTATCGCTTGCATTAATATTGATGTGTCCCATTAAGGATTTCCTAGTTTCCTTTACCATACCTTGCAGCTGGGTTATTTAATTATTTTGATGGGTAAATGATGCTTAGCTTGCTCAACTGGGATTGATTAATGAACCCCTACTTTATGTTCCACTACTACTATCTTAATTAATTAATTAATTGATAAAATCACTCTTTTAATTGGAACACGGTGGACCACCCAGGAAAACAGTGCAACCATAAGTGCCATGTGGTTCATGCCTTGACCGACTGATTAGCGTGTTTAGTGTTTGGTAACCTTACGTGCAAAGGGCATGGGGGAGGCCTTGATGGGGTATAGCCCAGTCCTCTTGAGCTGTGGGCTTACCTAGGGAGGGTTATGCTTTGCTTAGACTGGAAACCTTAGCGGGATACTTTGTATTAAATGTGCTTTGTAAAAGTCTCATAGTGAAACCCAATATTCGGTCCATGTGATGTGGGAAGGGTACATGCTCCGGTAATGGGAATCACGGCTTATGGTGAATGTGTACAACCTTTGCAGAGTGTAAAACTGTTATAACAACCGTACTTACGGTCACGAGCGGCCTGGACCCTTACATGATTAATATACTTGAGTATGATCTAAACTGTGGTTACTTGAATCTGATGGTTTATGTTATTATTTAATTATGGGTGGTATATACTTACATTTGCTAGTAACTAGTTGGTTAATAAAACTTGACCAACTAAAAGTGCTTAATGCAGCTATCCTTTCAGCCATCCACTTTATAAAGCATTGCATGCCATTTATTTCCATACTTTATTGAGTACGGCATGTACTTACGCTTGTTGTTTATTTACCTTGCAACGACCACACTCGGACTGCTGCTCAGATTGGGAGAATTGTGAGGATTTTACTGAATTTAAGGAGTTCTAGGCGAGTCCCACAGTCAACTACCTGTGAAGATGGAGTTATTTTTTTCATTTAGTTAAACGTTTATTTAAGTCTTCCGCTATGACATTTATGTCTATTCTATGCACTTTAATACTCTCTTCGTATGCATGGTTATGGATATTCACTTATGATGTATATCATATGTGTGTAAATATGATCCTGCCGTATATATGAGATGTATCTGGTTTTATTTCTAAAACCGGATGTGACGTGGAAGGACCACCTGTGGTCCTGGACATGGAGTGAAGGGAGACATGTACTGGACGCGCTGGGGTCTCGGACGGACAGTGTAAATTTCTCAGCGTTAGAGGATCTGGTTCCCCTAAAGTGGTCTCTTCAGCATCAGATGGAAACTGCGCTCCTCTCTTTTCCATAATGTTTTATGGCATCCAAGGGAGTCTGCGCTACTCGATGCAAAGAGGAACTCAGAGGAGATGATCTCTTTGAATTCTTAGGCACTGAGATTACATGTACCTTTCTTTGTCAATCAAATACAGTGTAGCTAATCCTAAACCAATTTCACTGTCCCATCAAGAACGACAATTGGGCTGCGAATGGAATACTTGCCGGAGACCCACCGGAGGTTGCCTTCCACCGTGCCTGTGCGGTCGACGGGATTCCCAACTCTGCGAAACCTCACCGTGAAATCCAGCTTCTGGTTCACAGTGCCGAACACCAGCCTCAGTGGCACCACCTCGACGGCGACAGTTTTCGGTGCCAAGACCTCTGCCGTGTACACCGATCCGGCCTCGCCGACGTTGGTCACCGTCCGCCTGACCTCGACTGCCGGCGCGGCCGCCGTGAGCGTCACCAGGAACGACGGGTAGTTGAGGTCCTTGCCCTCGATCTTCCCTGACGACGCGCAGCTCATGTTCCGCAGTGGCTGCGCGATGATGTCGTTGACGAAGCTGTCGTTGTACCCGAGGCCGCAGATGTAGCGGAGGTAGTCTTGCGTCGAGAGGTCGTAGACGAGGCCCGGGTCAAGCGCCTTGGTCGGGTTCACGATGCCGGAGCCCATGAGCAGGTGCTCCGCCGGTGAGCCGGTGATCTCGTCGCTCACCGCCGTGCCGTCCGGGTGCGCCACGTCGGCCGTCGTCATCAACGCCGACTTGATCGCGGAGGGCGACCACCCCGGGCGCGCTCGCTTCACCACGGCTGCGATCCCCGAGAGGTGCGGCGCGGCCATGGATGTGCCGCTCATCAAGCCGAAGGTGCGGCTGGGCGTGCTGGTGGCGTTCCCGGCGGCGGGGACGACGGCGATGATGTTTGAGCCCGGGCCGGTGATGTCGGGCTTCAGCACGCCGAGGCTCGACATGTTGCAGGGGCCTCGTGAGGAGTACTCGGCGATGGCCGGCTGGTAGGCCGGGTCCAGCACGACGCCGGCGAAATGGAGGCTCGCCGTGGGGTTGGCCGTGGAGTTGATGTACTTCATGATCCTGATGCCGTCGGCCTGGCTAACACGCGCCGCCGGGATGGTCACGTTCCCGACGAACCTTGTCGTGCCGCCCTCGACCTCGTCGTTGAAGAAGATAACTCCCACGCCGCCGGCAGCGCGGATCATCTCGCCGCGCATGCTCGCGGCTTCCGTGCGGTCACAGAAGACGATCTTCCCGCGGACGTCGACGGCCTTGAGGGCGCCGTCTTCGAACACGCCGGAGACGAAGACGAGTGGGGCTGTCTTGATGGCCTTGTACCTCCTGTTCACCTCGCCTTTGAACACCAGCCTATTGCTGAGCTTGACCCTGGAGACGACACACCAGGTCATGGTGCTGGCCGCGACGGTGAGCACCCAAGGCGCGCAGTTGGTGACGGTGGCGTAGTCCGGGCCGGCGTTCCCGGCGCCGGTGCTCACGAAGACTCCCGACATGACGGTGGAGAAGCTCCCGACGGCGGTGAGGTCCTGGTAGAACGGCTTCTGGGTGTCGTCGCCGGCGGAGATGGAGACGACGTCCACGCCGTCGACGAACGCGCCCTGCTCGATCGCGATGACACTACCAGAATGATCAACATCTGCACCGGTTGGGAACCGGCTTTAGCACCAGGTATCCCAACCGGTGCAGATCTTCCGAGGCTAAAGGGCTACCCCTTTAGCACCGGGTTGAATAACCGGTGCTAAAGGGTCCCTTTAGCACCGATTCCAGACACAACCCGGTGCTAAAGGGCCTGCCCCGTAGCGACTTTAGCAGGGCCTTTAGCACCAGTTCCAGACACAACCCGGTGCTAAAGGGCCTGCCCCGCAGCGCCTTTAGCAGGGCCTTTAGCACCGGTTCCAGACACAACCCGGTGCTAAAGGGCCTGCCCCACAGCGCCTTTAGCACCGGTTGCTGTCTGCAACCGGTGCTAAAGGCCCCGGATTTCTTTTTTTTTGCTTTTTTCAGCAGCCATGCATGCACGTCTATATACGTGTATATACGTATATATTCTAATACGTATATTCTAATGCGTATTCGGCCGACTCTATATTCATATTAGCTGACATTTCATCAAAATAGAAGACATATATATTACAAAAGTAGATATTCATGCATGTCAACTCAAGTTATATATATTTAAACTGTATTTTCTACTTAATTAAGATTGACGACTAGGCCATATTGCCCTTTGCCAGGTGGTTGTGGGTGGCGCAGATGCCTCCTCCCGCACTGTTGGGGGGTTCAGATTTTGGGTAGGCCGGACCTCCAAAATTATCACTCAAAGCCAGTCGAAAAGACACAAGCCAAGAGTTCAAGATCGAAGGTAGCCTTCTGGCCAAGAACAAGAAAGGGCTTCAGATGATGACCTTAAAGTCACATAATCGAGAATCCATATTCTAAAAGTCATATGACTTTTTGATTCTCCAAAATTGAGTATTCAAAATCAGCCAGAAGCTGAAACAAATATGGCCTTCATAATGTAGGTTGTGTTGCAATCTTCTGCTTGGTCGGTCAATAATAAACACTCAGCCATAGATCACTAAAATCCAATCATCTACCTTTGATTGAAACACAACCTACATTATGAAGGCCATATTTGTTTCAGCTTCTGGCTGATTTTGAATACTCAATTTTGGAGAATCAAAAAGTCATATGACTTTTAGAATATGGATTCTCGATTATGTGATCACTGTTGGCCGCTGTATATTTGTGCTACCAGCTTTGAACCTGTCGTCCTTCAGTTTTTATTTTGTGCTAGCGATCGACATTTACAACTGCAAGCACACTAAAACTCGTGTGCCAGCTAAAAAACATTTAATTTGTGGGCTAGTGGCACAAGGTGGAGGAGGTGAGGAAGTGCTTAAACTCCGAAGTCTCTGTGTTACGACATGGAGTTACTGGCATTACCGTCGGAATGTTGCGACGTGATAGTTGATGACATGACAATCTTCTTTTTATGTTTACTGCATATATATAAAAACATGCTTTGATTATGGTTGTCAGTAAACATAAAAAGAAGATTGTCATGTCATCAACTATCACGTCGCAACATTCCGACGGTAATGCCAGTAACTCCATGTCGTAACACAGAGACTTCGGAGTTTAAGCACTTCCTCACCTCCTCCACCTTGTGCCACTAGCCCACAAATTAAATGTTTTTT
This sequence comes from Echinochloa crus-galli, assembly GCA_900205405.1. Taxonomy (NCBI): domain Eukaryota; kingdom Viridiplantae; phylum Streptophyta; class Magnoliopsida; order Poales; family Poaceae; genus Echinochloa; species Echinochloa crus-galli. Next base: position 458,435 of record OAMR01000722.1, read on the forward strand.
AGCTGGCACACGAGTTTTAGTGTGCTTGCAGTTGTAAATGTCGATCGCTAGCACAAAATAAAAACTGAAGGACGACAGGTTCAAAGCTGGTAGCACAAATATACAGCGGCCAACAGTGACCAGTGTGGGGTTGGCGGCTATGCACTGGCGCTTAATGTGTGCAAGCATGGGCAGCACACAGGGGTGGTGGCTGGTGCAGGCAGCCGGTGCGCTTATTGGCATGGGTTGCCGAGGCGGAGGAGCCACGGCAAGGGCCGGCGGAGGACAATGAGCAGAGTTGGGTGAAACTTGAAAGGATGATAGCCCAAGGAGGGGATGAATTTAGGACTTTTTCTCTACAATCAAAAACTAATTTGCAATATAAAAACAGTAGCCTACTTCTAGTGTTGCGCAAAACTATAGTTCATATACAAAAGGAAGTGCTACTAGGAATTAGGCGAAAATACTGTAAAAAAGCTAATAAATTATCCTTAAAAATTAACGATTAGATCTTCTCTATACTACATTGATGTGTCCATCATAAACTTTTTTTTGACAACTGCAAATATATTAATAATTAAGCAGCCAACTTACAGCAAGGTCCTCGAAGAAGACCAGAATTACAGCAAGGTCCAGAGACCGGATAAGAGCAACAACAATAGAGAAGGCATCGGTGACGGCGGGATCGCCGGCAGGGGCCGTAGAGGCGTCGATGACGCATACACCCAGATGGAAGACTGCACGAGGCATCGGTTGAAGGAGGGTTGACGGAGCCGAGGAAGAACACACCAGGCGACCGAAGAGTAGAAGTATTGCCATCTCCGGAGGTAGAGGATGGAGCTCGATGTCGAATCCCAGATGGAGACGAAAACGTCGGGCCAGCACGGATCTTGCGAGACGGAGGAAGAGGACGGGGGATCCTTGCTGCAGGGGAAGGGGCGAGAGGAGAAGTATGACGACGTCTGCCTTGCTCCATAGAATGATGCAGTGAGAACACTGACCGAGTTTTGTTTCTCCGTCACTTCCGGGGATGTCAAGTTCCAAGTCTTCCCAGTTGGTGACGACTTGCTCCACCTCAACAGGTACGTAACCATGTGGAATGTCATTGCAGTGCCATTTTTGCCCTTCTTCCACACGTTTGGTCATACCGTATGCGACCTGATAAGTTAGTAGTCACAAAGAAAGTTAGTAAATGAATGATATTTACGGTGAAATTGTATGCAGTACGAACTAAGGTCGCATATGTACCACCACAGCTAAGTTCTTCTGCCTGATGACAAGCTTGCACGCGGTCCGTTGAGTTATTTCATCCACGGGGTAACGGACCAGTTTGGCGGCCTGTGTGGAAGCATGACTGCTTTGATATTGTTGTGGAGGGCTAATAAGGGCTGCATCTTGGAGAGGTGCATTCTAATACGTGTATTCTAATGCGTATTCGGCCGACTCTATATTCATACTAGCTGACATTTCATCAAAATAGAAGACATATATATTACAAAAGTAGATATTCATGCATGTCAACTCGAGTTATATATATTTAAACTGTATTTTCTACTTAATTAAGATTGACGACTATCTTGTTGCACTGTCCGGCACGTCCTCCAGTACTGGCGAGAAGTATTCTCCTCGGGGATTGACGACCTCGTCCCAGATCCATCCGACGAGCTGTTCTGCAATTGCGTCAATTCTTTCTAGCTCCAGGGACTCTTCCTTCAGCCTGAACATCTATAATTTACAAATAATTGAAAGATATTTAATCCGCCGAGTTGGAGACAATAATTGTGCACTTAATAATAATGGAAATGTGTTTATTATTACGTACCATAATATCGTGTTGTGTAAGCTTTTTATGTCCCCAATTCCACATGAAATCGCAAACATAGTATGCACATAAATTATTTCCCGGCCCCTGTTTGGCACACTGTCGACCAAAAGAAATTAAGTAAAATTCATATAATATATTAGCCGAGGCCTACATGTACAAATTACTTGCTTACCGGAAAGCCAATGTTCCATTTTAGTGTTTCATGTTGAATTCCCGGGTGTTCTTGACGGAATTGAATCCAGGCCCTGCGAACAAAAAAATTGAGTTAAGTCATTGCGAGTGTAAGGGGTGAATTAAGTAGGGGAAAATATACATCACCTTGTCATCATGTCCATGATGTTCTGTAGTTTTTCTTTTGGAGTGTGCAACGAATCAAAGACGTTCACGACACCCCGGTCAGGACACAATATTATTAAGAACCAGTGGAATCTGTGCACATGTATACATTATAATCAGAAATGAAATAGTACACAGACAGTATAAGAAGAAGAAGCCTGTGTATGTACTCACTCGATGTTGTACGGGATTAGTATGGAGTCGCAGTAATTTTGTTTCTTAATATATTTGTATAGGTTTCCATATGTTTCCTCAGGATTCATCAATATCATTTCTTCACTTATCCTTCGAGGATCCACGAAACCAACGTCATATATCCCGGATCTGCGACATTTTTGAATCTCCATTCTGCATATGTTAAGCAATAAATAAAGCCCGCGTCAGCATAGATTGGAATTAATGTTTTCAAACTGTGAATTATAAGCAACAACAAAGTACTTACAGTGTCCAACATGTGATCAAATCCACGTCCATGGCGTCGCGGTGGTACAGCTCATATATATCATTAAACCTGAGCCAGACAAAATCCGCGTCACCATTGTAGAAGTCTTGGTCCTTCACGCCTACTTTTATCATGCGCCGTTTATTCCTTCTTGATTCTTCCAAATACCAGTCATGGAATCGGCGCATCTTCGTCTGTAGCTTGCTCTCCATTTCAGGAGGGACCATAGGCTCGCCAAGCTTAAACGGCCACTTCAGCGTTGTGTTTACAGGCACCTCTTCTTCCCCCAGGACTTGCGCTCTGGTTAGTCCAGTCTCGGCCATTACTCGTTGAATGTTAAGCTCGTCCAGAGATGGCAATGGACCCAAGGGACGCTGAGGTTGCTGGCCGAGCTGAGGAACCTTTTTGGATGGGCCCGCCTCCTTATCCGCAGCCTTCCGTTTCCGGCGAGATTTCAGTAATGAGCGGTCATAGTCTGTTACTATTACTTCCTTCTGTTGACCCTTGCTCAAATTACCGAGGAATGACTTCACGATGGTGGGATCAAGCTTCGGCTCCGGCTCAGGTTTTCTCCTCCACTCGGCCATTTGCCTCTTTGTGTCTGCTTTGACCGAGGCTTCGAGCTCCTCTAGAGTCTTCTCACCCGCTCTTTTCTCTGGTGCGGGCTTCTCTCTAGTTTTTCGCGCCTTCTTCGCTGGTGGAGTGGGGGCAGAGGCTTTAGTGCGGCGTCCCCTCTTCGGCGGAGGAGACGGAGACCTCTTCGGCGGAGGAGACGGAGACCTCTTCGGCGGAGGAGACGGAGACCTCTTCGGCGGAGGAGACGGAGACCTCTTCGGCGGAGGAGACGGAGACCTCTTCGGCGGAGGAGACGGAGACCTCTTCGGCGGAGGAGACGGAGACCTCTTCGGCGGAGGAGACGGAGACCTCTTCGGCGGAGGAGACGGAGACCTCTTCGGCGGAGGAGACGGAGACCTCTTCGGCGGAGGAGACGGAGACCTCTTCGGCGGAGGAGACGGAGACCTCTTCGGCGGAGGAGACGGAGACCTCTTCGGCGGAGGAGACGGAGACCTCTTCGGCGGAGGAGACGGAGACCTCTTCGGCGGAGGAGACGGAGACCTCTTCGGCGGAGGAGACGGAGACCTCTTTGGCGGAGGAGACGGGCTTGCATCAGGAGCTCCCGGAGAATCGTCATGATGTGGATCTCTTGGAGGTGACGGGGGCTTGTTGGTAGCCGCAGGTGTATCGGGTATAACGATGTCTGCCTTGCTCCATAGAATGATGCAGTGAGAACACTGACCGAGTTTTGTTTCTCCGTCACCTCCGGGGATGTCAAGTTCCAAGTCTTCCCAGCTGGTGACGACTTGCTCCACCTCAACAGGTACGTAACCATGTGGAATGTCATTGCAGTGCCATTTTTGCCCTTCTTCCACACGTTTGGTCATACCGTATGCGACCTGATAAGTTAGTAGTCACAAAGAAAGTTAGTAAATGAATGGTATTTACGGTGAAATGTATGCAGTATGAACTAAGGTCGCATACGTACCACCACAGCTAAGTTCTTCTGCCTGACGACAAGCTCGCACGCGGTCCGTTGAGTTATTTCATCCACGGTGTAACGGACCGCTTCGGCGGCCTGTGTGGAAGCGTGACTGCTTTGATATTGCTGTGGAGGGCTAATAAGGGCCGCATCTTGGAGAGGTGCATGCTCTGTGGAACCGGTCCCGCCTGTGGCTTGTTGGAGAGGTGCAGGCTCTGTGGAACCGGTCCCGCCTGTGGCTTGTTGGAGAGGTGCAGGCTCTGTGGAACCGGTCCCGCCTGTGGCTTGTTGGAGAGGTGCAGGCTCTGTGGAACCGGTCCCGCCTGTGGCTTGTTGGAGAGGTGCAGGCTCTGTGGAACCGGTCCCGCCTGTGGCTTGTTGGAGAGGTGCAGGCTCTGTGGAACCGGTCCCGCCTGTGGCTTGTTGGAGAGGTGCAGGCTCTGTGGAACCGGTCCCGCCTGTGGCTTGTTGTATCTGCAGCCATGCTACCTTCATCCGTCGCTCCATCTCTGACTCCATTTCTTGGAGCTTTGAAGCCTGGGCGGCAACCGTTTGCTCTAGGTCCCTTACCCTCTGCTCATATCCGGCCTTCTTCCTCGAACGGCTCCTATAGGTGGCGGCGTGCTCTTGGAAACCTTTCTTCCATGAGACGCTTGTGCCTACGCCGCGCGTCCGTCCAGGATGCTCCTTGTTCCCTAAGGCATAGGTTAGCTCATCTCTGTCTCTATCGGCAACAAATTCTCCCCTATCAGATGCCCTGATGATATCGAGGAGACGCTGAGCTAGTTCTCGCAAGTCCTCGGGAAAAACTAAGGAGCCGTCGATTGGGCTCAGGGTGCCTCCATGACCATAGTACCAATGCTTGGTCCTTGCGGGCCAGTCATGTGTCGCTGGAGTGATGCCTCTAGCATATAGATCTTCTTCCATCTTCTCCCATTTAGCGATGCTTGCCTTGTAACCTCCCGAACCCATCTTATGCGAGTACTTCTTATTTGCGGCGTTTCCAGCGTTTCTAGCGCTAGCCGTTGCACCCTCTTCGGAGGTTTTGTACTCAATGAATGCTTCCCACTCGTCATTGGTGATCTTCTTATACTTCTCAGGATCCGGGGCCTCTCCGGTTTTGAGAAATTGCGAGTACAACTTCTTCTTGAAATCCTGAAACAGAACTGCCATCTTCTTCATTGTCCAATCCCTCAGTTCTGCTTCATGAGTGCTAGGCCAGTCGAATATTGCCTTTAATTCCCTCCATAGCATCTCCTTCTCTGTATCGGGGAGCACGTACTCCTCAGTGGGGTCCGTGGACTTCCATTTTCTGATACTAATGGGCACATTGTCCCGTACAATTACCCCGCACTGAGATACAAATTTCTTGGCCACTTTTGGGGGCTCAACTGGCTCCCCGTCATCCTCCACTCGGGTGATGTGTAACTTGACATCCTTCAGCTTCTTCGTGGTCGATCGTTTTGATTTCTTAGCAGAGGCGGCCTACACAAATTACATATATACGAGATGATATAGAGATGGTATACATAATTGACATGTACAGTACAAATTTATGTTATCTATATACACACCTGACTAGACGAGGGCGCGCTACCGGCTCCTTCAATAGTTTCGGCCCTTGCAACATTGTCGCCATGGACATTGTCGTCCCTTCCAATGATGCCCAACACATCATCCATCGACATTGGTTGGGTTACAATATTGAAAAGTTGATTCGCAAAGAACGTGTCGTTGTCCTCTTGCATGGGTGGGACAGGGGTGTTGTTGTCCTCTTGCATGGGTGGGACGGGGTTGTTGTTGTCCGCCATCTATAGAATTAAAAATAATTGATAAGAAATATATACAAAGCATACATATTCCCAATATTTCTAACATTTTCGCTAAGGGGGTCGGTGCGTGAAAAACGGATTCGCCAAGGGGTTCGGGTGCGCGGTGTGAATTGATTCGCTAAGGGTTCGCTAAGGGGGTCGGTGCGCGAAAAACGGATTCGCTAAGGGGTTCGGGTGCGCGATGGGTTCGGGTACGCCATAGAATTTCCGATAATAAACATTTTCGATAGTATACATTATACAAACATATAACATTTCCAATATACATTTCAATGTAAATATCTCCAATACATTTAAATGAAGCATTTTCCAATATACATTTCAAACATATAACATTTCCAATATACATTTCAATGTAAATATCTCCAATACATTTAAATGAAGCATTTTCCAATATACATTTCAAACATATAACATTTCCAATATACATTTCAATGTAAATATCTCCAATACATTTAAATGAAGCATTTTCCAATATACATTTCAAACATATAACATTTCCAATATACATTTCAATGTAAATATCTCCAATACATTTAAATGAAGCATTTTCCAATATACATTTCAAACATATAACATTTCCAATATACATTTCAATGTAAATATCTCCAATACATTTAAATGAAGCATTTTCCAATATACATTTCAAACATATAACATTTCCAATATACATTTCAATGTAAATATCTCCAATACATTTAAATGAAGCATTTTCCAATATACATTTCAAACATATAACATTTCCAATATACATTTCAATGTAAATATCTCCAATACATTTAAATGAAGCATTTTCCAATATACATTTCAAACATATAACATTTCCAATATACATTTCAATGTAAATATCTCCAATACATTTAAATGAAGCATTTTCCAATATACATTTCAAACATATAACATTTCCAATATACATTTCAATGTAAATATCTCCAATACATTTAAATGAAGCATTTTCCAATATACATTTCAAACATATAACATTTCCAATATACATTTCAATGTAAATATCTCCAATACATTTAAATGAAGCATTTTCCAATATACATTTCAAACATATAACATTTCCAATATACATTTCAATGTAAATATCTCCAATACATTTAAATGAAGCATTTTCCAATATACATTTCAAACATATAACATTTCCAATATACATTTCAATGTAAATATCTCCAATACATTTAAATGAAGCATTTTCCAATATACATTTCAAACATATAACATTTCCAATATACATTTCAATGTAAATATCTCCAATACATTTAAATGAAGCATTTTCCAATATACATTTCAAACATATAACATTTCCAATATACATTTCAATGTAAATATCTCCAATACATTTAAATGAAGCATTTTCCAATATACATTTCAAACATATAACATTTCCAATATACATTTCAATGTAAATATCTCCAATACATTTAAATGAAGCATTTTCCAATATACATTTCAAACATATAACATTTCCAATATACATTTCAATGTAAATATCTCCAATACATTTAAATGAAGCATTTTCCAATATACATTTCAAACATATAACATTTCCAATATACATTTCAATGTAAATATCTCCAATACATTTAAATGAAGCATTTTCCAATATACATTTCAAACATATAACATTTCCAATATACATTTCAATGTAAATATCTCCAATACATTTAAATGAAGCATTTTCCAATATACATTTCAAACATATAACATTTCCAATATACATTTCAATGTAAATATCTCCAATACATTTAAATGAAGCATTTTCCAATATACATTTCAAACATATAACATTTCCAATATACATTTCAATGTAAATATCTCCAATACATTTAAATGAAGCATTTTCCAATATACATTTCAAACATATAACATTTCCAATATACATTTCAATGTAAATATCTCCAATACATTTAAATGAAGCATTTTCCAATATACATTTCAAACATATAACATTTCCAATATACATTTCAATGTAAATATCTCCAATACATTTAAATGAAGCATTTTCCAATATACATTTCAAACATATAACATTTCCAATATACATTTCAATGTAAATATCTCCAATACATTTAAATGAAGCATTTTCCAATATACATTTCAAACATATAACATTTCCAATATACATTTCAATGTAAATATCTCCAATACATTTAAATGAAGCATTTTCCAATATACATTTCAAACATATAACATTTCCAATATACATTTCAATGTAAATATCTCCAATACATTTAAATGAAGCATTTTCCAATATACATTTCAAACATATAACATTTCCAATATACATTTCAATGTAAATATCTCCAATACATTTAAATGAAGCATTTTCCAATATACATTTCAAACATATAACATTTCCAATATACATTTCAATGTAAATATCTCCAATACATTTAAATGAAGCATTTTCCAATATACATTTCAAACATATAACATTTCCAATATACATTTCAATGTAAATATCTCCAATACATTTAAATGAAGCATTTTCCAATATACATTTCAAACATATAACATTTCCAATATACATTTCAATGTAAATATCTCCAATACATTTAAATGAAGCATTTTCCAATATACATTTCAAACATATAACATTTCCAATATACATTTCAATGTAAATATCTCCAATACATTTAAATGAAGCATTTTCCAATATACATTTCAAACATATAACATTTCCAATATACATTTCAATGTAAATATCTCCAATACATTTAAATGAAGCATTTTCCAATATACATTTCAAACATATAACATTTCCAATATACATTTCAATGTAAATATCTCCAATACATTTAAATGAAGCATTTTCCAATATACATTTCAAACATATAACATTTCCAATATACATTTCAATGTAAATATCTCCAATACATTTAAATGAAGCATTTTCCAATATACATTTCAAACATATAACATTTCCAATATACATTTCAATGTAAATATCTCCAATACATTTAAATGAAGCATTTTCCAATATACATTTCAAACATATAACATTTCCAATATACATTTCAATGTAAATATCTCCAATACATTTAAATGAAGCATTTTCCAATATACATTTCAAACATATAACATTTCCAATATACATTTCAATGTAAATATCTCCAATACATTTAAATGAAGCATTTTCCAATATACATTTCAAACATATAACATTTCCAATATACATTTCAATGTAAATATCTCCAATACATTTAAATGAAGCATTTTCCAATATACATTTCAAACATATAACATTTCCAATATACATTTCAATGTAAATATCTCCAATACATTTAAATGAAGCATTTTCCAATATACATTTCAAACATATAACATTTCCAATATACATTTCAATGTAAATATCTCCAATACATTTAAATGAAGCATTTTCCAATATACATTTCAAACATATAACATTTCCAATATACATTTCAATGTAAATATCTCCAATACATTTAAATGAAGCATTTTCCAATATACATTTCAAACATATAACATTTCCAATATACATTTCAATGTAAATATCTCCAATACATTTAAATGAAGCATTTTCCAATATACATTTCAAACATATAACATTTCCAATATACATTTCAATGTAAATATCTCCAATACATTTAAATGAAGCATTTTCCAATATACATTTCAAACATATAACATTTCCAATATACATTTCAATGTAAATATCTCCAATACATTTAAATGAAGCATTTTCCAATATACATTTCAAACATATAACATTTCCAATATACATTTCAATGTAAATATCTCCAATACATTTAAATGAAGCATTTTCCAATATACATTTCAAACATATAACATTTCCAATATACATTTCAATGTAAATATCTCCAATACATTTAAATGAAGCATTTTCCAATATACATTTCAAACATATAACATTTCCAATATACATTTCAATGTAAATATCTCCAATACATTTAAATGAAGCATTTTCCAATATACATTTCAAACATATAACATTTCCAATATACATTTCAATGTAAATATCTCCAATACATTTAAATGAAGCATTTTCCAATATACATTTCAAACATATAACATTTCCAATATACATTTCAATGTAAATATCTCCAATACATTTAAATGAAGCATTTTCCAATATACATTTCAAACATATAACATTTCCAATATACATTTCAATGTAAATATCTCCAATACATTTAAATGAAGCATTTTCCAATATACATTTCAAACATATAACATTTCCAATATACATTTCAATGTAAATATCTCCAATACATTTAAATGAAGCATTTTCCAATATACATTTCAAACATATAACATTTCCAATATACATTTCAATGTAAATATCTCCAATACATTTAAATGAAGCATTTTCCAATATACATTTCAAACATATAACATTTCCAATATACATTTCAATGTAAATATCTCCAATACATTTAAATGAAGCATTTTCCAATATACATTTCAAACATATAACATTTCCAATATACATTTCAATGTAAATATCTCCAATACATTTAAATGAAGCATTTTCCAATATACATTTCAAACATATAACATTTCCAATATACATTTCAATGTAAATATCTCCAATACATTTAAATGAAGCATTTTCCAATATACATTTCAAACATATAACATTTCCAATATACATTTCAATGTAAATATCTCCAATACATTTAAATGAAGCATTTTCCAATATACATTTCAAACATATAACATTTCCAATATACATTTCAATGTAAATATCTCCAATACATTTAAATGAAGCATTTTCCAATATACATTTCAAACATATAACATTTCCAATATACATTTCAATGTAAATATCTCCAATACATTTAAATGAAGCATTTTCCAATATACATTTCAAACATATAACATTTCCAATATACATTTCAATGTAAATATCTCCAATACATTTAAATGAAGCATTTTCCAATATACATTTCAAACATATAACATTTCCAATATACATTTCAATGTAAATATCTCCAATACATTTAAATGAAGCATTTTCCAATATACATTTCAAACATATAACATTTCCAATATACATTTCAATGTAAATATCTCCAATACATTTAAATGAAGCATTTTCCAATATACATTTCAAACATATAACATTTCCAATATACATTTCAATGTAAATATCTCCAATACATTTAAATGAAGCATTTTCCAATATACATTTCAAACATATAACATTTCCAATATACATCCAGACCATTTAGATCAGCTATAGAACGACGTGGTGCAATGTCTTGTCATGATATTGAAGAAGGATGGTGGAAATATCATCTCAAAGCTGACAAGACATTGCACCACGTCGTTCTGTAGCTGATCTAAATGGTCTGAATTGATCACCTTCTGAGAAATTGCATTGAGGAATGCACATAGCTACACACGATCCCATCGATCTTTTGCCAGAGTCACCTCACCAGCACGGGAGTGAATAGAAGCACCACCTTCAACCTGAGCGACGTTGTTTTTTAGCCGTCGATGGTGGCCAGCTCGGACACGCGCCTGAATGGCTCCAGCAGTGGGGATGTGATCTTCTTTAACTTAGGGCGAAGTGAAGTTGTGAGTAACATGAGCGCCACGAAGGCCCAAATCTACTTGGACCTACACCGGCTTGATCCGAACTGCTCTTCTTCACGGGTCATGGCCTAATTTTTTGATCCGCATTACCAGAATGCTTCACATCCGCCTGCCTCCTCCGCCTCGGCCATTTTTGGACCCGGTGCTGATGGGGCTTCAGCACCGGGTCCAACGGCTAGGAGCGGGGGCGGCGCGGAGGTGTGTCAGGGCGGACACATTAGCACCGGGTCATGGTGAGACCCGGTGCTAATGCTCCCCCTTTAGCACCGGTTGCAGCCAGCAACCGGTGCTAATGTGCCCGAGGCACATTAGCACCGGTTGCTGGCTGCAACCGGTGCTAAAGGGGGAGCATTAGCACCGGGTCTCGCCACGACCCGGTCCTAATGTGTCCGCCGTGACACCCCGCAGCGCCGCCCCCGCTCCTAGCCGTTGGACCCAGTGCTGAAGCCCCATCAGCACCGGGTCCAAAAATGGCCGAGGCGGAGGAGGCGGGCGGATGTGAAGCATTCTGGTAGTGTGAGCTGCTTCGTGGACGGGCACGTGTCCTCAAAGCACACCTCGTACGACGCCAGGTGCGCCCGCGGCGCCATCCCGGACGCCACGCCGGCATTCTTCCTGAGGACCTTGACGTCGGCGACGAAGTTGCCCACGGCGGTGCTGGACGTGTGCGTGCCGTGCTCGCCCAGCGTCTCCGACCGCCCGCCGATGAGCTTCCTGTTGCACGGCGCGCCGCCGGCGAACTCGCACCGGCCGCGCCACTTGGCCGGCGGCGGCGCCATGCCCTCGTCGGCGTACGACACGTGCCGCGGGTCGATGCCGTTGTCGATCACGCCGACGATGACACCGTCTCCCATGTTGCGCGCCGCGGCCCACATGCCCGTCCGGGGCGTGCTCATCCCGAGCAGCGCCGGCGTGTACGTCGTCCGGAGCCGGTACATGACGTCCGGGATCGCGTCGACGCACCAGTTGAGCCGCCGGAGCTCGTCCAGCTGCGGCCTCGTGAGCCGCGCGGCGAACCCGCTCACGACGTGCTGGTAGGAGTAGACGAGCTGGCCGCCCTCCGGCGACCGCGCCTCCTCGAGGATCGCGCCCGGCGCTGGTGTTCAGCAGGGAGGCGAGCAGCGAGGCGTGCCACTCGCGAAGCTTGTCGCCGTTCTCTTTGGGTCCATTGGCTCGGCAGACGACCACCAGGTACGTTCCCACGGCGTCGGCGGTGGTGGCGTTGTCCCCGATGGCGGCGGCCGCTGGGGGAAGCAAGATGGCAAGGGCGCCGAGGACGAAGACGAGAGGTGCCGTCGGGATGTGCATGGCGGTGATCCGATCAGTGATCTATCTGCAGGGGACGGAACGATCAGGAGAGCTTGGTTTCGATGGAGTACGTGCTTTAAGGCCACGAACCACCATGAACGCCCGTTTGGAGCAAGGAGTAGAGCATTGCGGGTGGTGGTTCGCTATTTTTAGCGAAAAATGGAAAGTGCCTGGGGAGTGAGACGACTGGAGCTTGGCCAATTTCCTTGAATTTAGCTCGCCGGAGTAGTTTTGGATGGCTATTCTATGCAAGCATAAACCTGTTGTCGGTTGCGCGAGACTGTCACACCCGTTTTTTCAAAACAAACCAAGAATATACTGTACTCCCCCGTCCAAAAAAAAGGCACTCTATGATTCAAAATTTGTCCAAAAAAACAAATCATTCTACTATATTTAGTAAGTGCACGTGCATGCAACAACCAATTAGTATCAAATATGGCTAATAATTACGGACAATCAAGGTCATTTTACTCTCTCCTTAATTTGTCCTAAAATTTCTAGAGTATCTTTTTTTGGGACGGAGGGAGTATATGTGTGTGCAAAAATCAAATTTCACACATACAGTGCCAGTAGCGAATACTTGATATGATATCATGTAAATAAAATATAAACGACTTACAAGTCCATCAGAGTATACAGCGTATCCTGAAAACGATGGCTTCAAACTTGACATGCAGTCGACTGGGCGTTGCGTACGCCTAGACTTCAACACCGACTTCATATCTCTTCACAACCACTTTCACTTCTGAGCAGCATTTATTGATATGGAACAAAATAGTTTGGAAAATATCAAGCGTGAGTACATGAGATACTCAGCATATGTAATATGACATACAAGGCTGAGGTAAAAGGGCCGGCTGACATACTGCGGTAAGCATTTTTAAGTTCGTCAAATTTTATTAGCACCTAATTACTAGCAAGTATAAGTATATACCAAACCACAATTAATTGAACATAATAAACCCATAAACATGCTTAGGTAACCATAATGTAGATCATGTTCAAATATATTAATTATGTGATGGTCCAAGCCGCTCTTGACCGCGAGCATAGGTGATATATCAGTTTTAAACTCTGTAGAGGTTGTACACTTTCACCACAAGTCACGTAAAAGTTCAAAAGAACTTTAAACCCAACCATACCGAGGTGTCCAAACCTATTAAATCACACTACCAAGGTGTGACCGCATAAGGACGCTACGAGGCCTTTACAAAGATTCTTTAGTAGATACTAACTTGCTAAGGTTTTCGATTCAGGAGCAAAGTATAACCCTCCCTAATGAGTCATGTATCTTAGCAAAGCCTACCGCTCAAGAGGACCGGGCTATACCTCATCAACCGCCGTGCCTCTTGCCCTTTTCAGGTAAGGTTACCATCCACTGAAATCACTAATTAATTAGCCAAGACCAAAGTCATATGATGCATATGGTTGTACTATTTTTTCGGGTGGTCATTCCATGTTCCAATTAATACAAAATAATCTTGTAATTAAGATAAACATATTCGGGGTATAATAAATTTCATCATAATCATAGTTAACATAATTTTCTAGCATATAACCAAGTAGAGCAACTAAGCATAGCTACCCAACAAGAATATAAAAGCCTAGGTTTCAGGGATGATCATTAGGACCCATCAAATTAAACATAAGCATGGATGGTGAAATTAATAATTGTTAGGACATTACATGAACATAATGCACTTGCCTTCATCCAAAATATAGCTGCTTAGAGTCTTCAATTCTTGATCTTGGAATCTCTCGACGATGTTCCTCTACTCTCAACAATCATCGAGCACAAACATAAAGCTAAACAAGCAAACAAACAAGATACAACTAAGAACAATACACAGTCAAAATAAAAGCTTTGAAAGATCGTACTTAAGGATAGGGCTCGATTCTACTGTCACTTGAGCGCAAGAAAGGCAGAAAACGGTGCTACGGTTGAAAAGATGCCACTATCGAACATATTTAGGTGATTAAACAAACAAGACTATGTATCAGATATATTTTAATTGAGTATAAAATCATGTGCAATAACCAATTTAGAACCGACGCAAGTTATATATAATTATTTGGAAAAGTCGGAGTAAGTTTAACCATATTTTAACTACAAATATTGAAGTACAAATTATTATAATAAAAACATTAACTTGAACTAAAGCATGTGAGAGCATCTAATCAAAATATATTGATCATATGTCGTGTTGGACTAAAAATATTTATTTACAAAACACATTTATGTTAGTGTTAATCAAATTAATATTTATTTATGAAAGCTCGAAATTAAACTCTAATTCGCTTTTAATTACAAAAGATAGCTATCGTAAATATTATTCAGGTTAATATATTTTTTTATCAAAAGCCGAGATATAGCCTATTTAGCTTCTATTTACAAAATTAGTTTAATAAATAATTAATCAAATTAGCACTAATATGAAAACCGCAGTATAAAACCTTAGTTAGCTTTTAATCAGAAGAAAACATTTAAATAACATTTATACAAATTAATGCAAATAAAATTTAGAAATAATTTACATGTTAAATAATAGTTCTAAAACGTAGTTTATGTTAATATGAATCTATCGTAATGAGAACCGATTAAAATGAATCTAAAACGTGGAAACTATGTGCTAAACAAGATTTTCGGCACCTAAAACTACGGAGGGGTTTTATGCACAAGAGTATAAACTAATAGAATATGATAGAAAAATAGAAATTCTCTAAGGGTCTTACTGAAAAGCTTGAGGCAAAAAAACGACAGAAGGCTCGACGTGATGACGAGACAAAGAATGGGTACTGCCAAAGGACTACCTTAGGGAATCCTAAACAAAGGGATCTCCCTGTAAAGGAGTCTATGGTGTGCCTTTTCTAGAGAAGATGCGGTTCACATATATAGGGAGAAAAACTCCTCACCTCCACGTCCATTAGTAATATGAGACTAAAAGATAGTTTAGTCTGTTTCAATGCTAATGGGCTTTTAGAGATATCCCAAAGCACTAATGAACTTTAAAATTTGACAAAATAAAATAGTGGGATGAGTTCAGGCTAAAACCGATTTGGATCTGAGCCAAGGCTGGTCTACTAAGATTTAAGCCTTTTTATTTTCGGAATAATTATTTTTCTGACAATTAAATAATTCTAGATAAGTCTAGAATTCACATTTAAAACATGAAAATACTCCACAAATTCCAAAAAATCCGTGGACAAATCTTAGAGATAGGATTGTACATGAGGAACCCAAAATAGTGTATTTGGAGCTCATGAAAAGGACTTTAGCTTGTTCCAAAAATTAGAATTTGCTATAGAGAAATGGAAATAAAATTCCAGAAAAATCTGGAAATTTCCATAAGGCTTCTAAACGCATTTTTAAAACTCTACACACATAAAGCCACTGAATACAACTTGCATGAATGCAAAGGACACAATGTTAAACCTATATTATTTAATTAATTAAGAAAAACACTTATTTTCCTATACTAAATTCATTGTTAATTATATAAAGCTTGTTAAAATTTTAGAAACTTGAGAACAATTTTGTATTAATTAAGCTCATTATTCACATCCTAAAATACAAAAATTTTAGGGTGTGACAGAGACCCGGGCTACGCAAAATCATTTGTTGTCAACAGGAGTCTTTTTAAATAGATCCAAACGCTGGGAACCGGCTTCTATTTGCCGCAACTAAGATTTCTGATTTTTACAAGAATTTGTGCAACTTTGTTTTTGAGGAAAAAATTTAGATGTTCTATCAATGCTTAGCACCCAAATTAAAGGTGTTGTAAACTTCAAGTATTAGTGAAGTCAACATCTGAATTTTTATTTGCAGCAATTCTATCTAGAAATTACACCAGGCAATCATGGTAACTAGGTATATTATAACTGAATTACAAGTTCAATACGCCGATTAAATTTTTGCTAAGACAGTCCCTAGCATTTTTTAAGAGAAAATGTTTTCACGTAGATCTAGAAAATCTTCGAACCATACCTCACCCTTATATAGCAGCACCATAGCATGTGCAAGATGACCAACGACTTGGTATGAGCTAAAGATATAAAAAACTCAACTTACGGGGGTAAGATGACAACCAACAACCTGGGATGGACTAGCCTGAAATTCGTGGAGTTGAACCCAGGACATGAGATTTGCTCCCACGGAGAATCGGAATGCTACTAGAGCCACCTATCCAACTCAACCAAAGGCCGGTTCATAAAAAAAAAAGTTAACCTTAAATATACAAAGATTCAGTGTTGTGCAATGCAAGAAGGGAAAATTGGAGAAGTGAGAACCACAATTTGGTCCAAAATATAATCTGTTCACATGGTTGGAAGGAAAGATTACTGAAAGTCTGACAGTGCTGTGTTTGAACCACCATTTGACTTCGGTAAATAATTTGAAACAATGCATTTTGTGGTCCAAAGTTACTGAAAGTCTGCAACAAAGCTACTACAAGCAATAGTTCTACAACCATACAAACTCAGTGTTTGTACCATTTCATTTTGTTATGAATCAAAAGCTACTACAAGCAATAATGTCATAAGATTATTTTTGATTCATATAGTCTAATTGACAGGCACATATGCTAGCACTTAGCAATAAAGTAATCAGTAATCACTACGAGACAACCACGGTTACAGGTATTCAAATCAATCCACAGTTTGCTCACTCACCGAAGGTGCAAAAAAATTGATCAACCCAGAAATTACATATTGTTCAATGATTTCTCCCTCCTCAGTCCACATGCATTGACAGACGCAATCTGTACCTGAACTAGTTAATTCGAAGGTGAAAAAGTGCAGTGCCAGCACACGGCTACCTGCGTGTGCGTGGACTAGCAAGGCAGCTGCGGAGTTGCCTGGTGTTGTTATGCATTATGCACGTTAGCCCATCATAGTGACGATAACGACGTGGATGGAGTAGTTATTAGTTCTCACAAGTACAGCTGGTGACAGGCAGCTCTTGTGGAGTCTCATAATAGTCCATATTTGGTTTAACTAGTCCATATTTGGTTTAACTAGTCCATCAACGCATATTCCTATACAGCTTAGCAATTTTCAGAGGCATGACTATGATTATAAATTAAGCAAAAGACATAAATACCAATAATTCGCTTATATTTCCATGTACCTCCGTTATGCATGACGTTTTTTATTGGATCATTGGACTGCGCACAGGCCAAAATTATTGGTCTGAAAGTGGACGGAGAGAATATTTGCTTTCTAACCCAACACCTATATAGGTATCCATATACTCCATCCGGTTCAGTATTAGAAGTCGTTTAGGACAGTGATACGGTTACCAAAGCACAACTTTGACTTCTCTTTTCTATAAAAATATTTCTTGAAAAGTTATATATGTATATTTTTAAGAAAGTAATATTTAAAATCAATCTATTTATATGATTTTCACATTTCCAAACTCAGCGACTTAAATGTCATTCATAATTTATATTCCTAATATTTGACTCAAACCTTGTCCAAAACAACTTCTAATACTAAACCGAGAGAGTACCCATGTAGATGCTACGTAGTCTTTATACTGTTGTGATAGATTTATGTCGCCAATTGCATTATATAATCGCTATCATAACTATCATGCATCAGTTGAACATGCGTTTAATAGAAACCTTTGCTTTAGCTCTTGTTGCGGCCCACTCCATATTTTCGCTTCCGGATTTCAACCCTGCTGCGATTGGTAAGAAAGTTTTTTCTCTCCATGTTTTGCGTGGAAACACTAGCATTTGTTGTATCTCTTATTATAAACCATCCTAAACTGCCTTCTTATCTCTACAACTTAATAAAACTAAAGACAAGAAAAAACTTTGTCGGTAATTTTTTCGCGGCTCCGCCCTCGTCCCCCGCGCGTACATATTGGAACAGATGATATGAAAAAAGTTAAATATCCCCCGTCACCTCGCCCGCCCTCGTCACGCTCAGCCCGCACCGCCCGCCCTCGCCGCTCTGCCCCCGCGCCCTAAATCTCGTCGATGGCGTTGTCGTCTGCAATCACGTCTGCCCCGCCGCGGCGCGGCACCCGCTGCTGCTCCGCGCCCCCACGCCGCGCGTTCCTGGAGCAGCGCTCGGGCTGGGGCGGGCGCCCGCCGCCCGTCGCCGCCCGCCGTCGCCCTCGCCCCCATCCGTTCATCCCCCGTTGCCACGTCGCTGTCGCTTCGTCGTCCGGATCGAGTCGAGGGGAGAAAAAAAGAACAGCGCCAGGACCGCGCCCGCCATGGCCGCCGCTCACCTCCTCCATGTGCGGGGATTCGCCGAGGAGAGGACGTGCATGCCATATCAGGTTCATCCACCCGTCGCCCCTTCCCCCACCTCCAACCCTAGATCCCTAATCCATGTCCGATATCTCGATTTTGATGGCTCATGAGCGAGGAATCGGTCCCTCCTCGAGGGCCCGAGGGCTTAGTGCCGCCAGTTGCTCGATTGGGGTCGAATTTGTACTGCTTGGTCCATCCACCCGCTCGTCTCCATGTCCCATCAGCACCAGCCGCCCTCGGTCGATTCGATCGTGTGGGGGGCCGTTGGCCTGACTCGATATGTTTGCTGGTTTTGTTTCCCAGACTGCTGTTGTCTTCGCCTGGGATACCATGCTCCTGTTAATACTACTTCCCTATCATGTGAATGTCTCCCAGTGGCTCAATTGAATGTTATTTACATTTCAGTTTGTTAATCTACTATTTTGTACAGAAAAAAAGGGAAGTGCATGGTTTGGCTTTGCACAGTTCTTGAAAGAAATATCATCAGCTTGCTTAGCAAGGATCCAATGCATGGGCATGTTTGGATTCTGCTACCTACCTACCCTGCCAACGTGTTGGCTGGCCAAACTTTGGCGTAAGATTTGGCCGCCCGAGTTTGGCCCTGCGTGGGCTCATTTTCTAAGTCTCGAGCACTTTGGCAGGCCAATAGTTGGCCCTGATCCAAATAAACATGCTAACGCCAGTCAATGGCCAAATATTGGCACGGCCAGCTAGGGGCAGCATCCAAACACGCCCTATATGCCCAGTATGCTTGCTTAAGCTTCACAATACTGACCTTAGCAGTGTACCATGTTTTATATATCTTGGAACCTTGGGTATGCATTATTTCTTTTATTCAGGTTGATAATATGGCTTTCTGATGTATGCTTATTATTGTCAGGTCTATTTCCCAATTGAGCAAGAAATTGGAAAGGAAACAACAAGGCTCAGACCTCAGAGCTATTACTGATCTTTTTAGCAGCATTATTGAAGAACCTTGTTTTGATCAGTTGAGGTATGAATATAGTATTGTTGTTTAGATAAGGTAATTAATGTCATCCTGCTCGATAATTCAATATTGTGAAAACATGAGCAATATATATTCTTGCTGTAGACTCTAGAATGCTATAAGTTCTTAACTGGATCAGTACGAAGAAGATCCAAATAGTTGTATAGTATGCATGTCGAGTGCATTGTGCTTGGTCCTTTCAATAAGTACTTGAATGAATTTCAAACCATTTTGAGAAAGCAGTGAAGTGGCTTTAATTCAGAATACTACTGCTTGTAAATGAACATCAGAAAAAAATAGATAGCAGAGATATGTTTTTGTCAATACTGAACTAGCTGTTCCATCCATGGCTGCATGCCTCTGAACATTTTATTCATCCCCAGAAGCATTCCAATCCAGTTCATTCTCTACCTCGCGTGATGCAGATGGCCATGTAAGGTCAATTTTATTTGTTGTAATAGGATCTTTCATTGCTTACAGTGATTCGTATATCTCCAGGAGTTCAAACTGGAAAAAGACGGAAGCCAACTTTAGGTACACTCACTATACCACAACACCAATATAGTGTCAGACGTTTGTTGGTATAAGTATGAAATTACCGTTAAACTGTTGGTCGGTATAGCTGTCCAACGAACCATCGGTCGGGACTCCAAGTTTTACCAAGTACCAATCGGTCGGTATTCCTGTTTATATCTAACAAAATTCATCGAACCATTTGTCGGAATATATAGACCGGGCCTGCTTTGTTTCTCGCGCGCTCAAGCAGCCCACTACCGTGTCACACCCGGTTTTGTGAATAAAACCAGGTGAATCTCATATGTGCGTCAGGATCAAGTTTACACACATATGGTAGACGTCACAAGTAATTATCCATAACCATGCATACGAAAGAGTATCAAAAGTATATTTATTACAATCTCAGAGTTGACACAAATGTCATAGCGGAAGACTTAAATAAACATTTAACTAAACGAAACGAAATAACTCCATCTCCACGGGGAGTTGACTGAAGGACTCGCCTAGAATTCCTCAAAATCAGTAGTATAATCCTCAAAATTCTCCCAATCCGAGCAGCAGTCCAAGTGTGGTTGATGCAATATAAACAAACAAGCGTGAGCACATGTCGTACTCAACAAAGTTTGGAAATAAATGACATGTTAGGCTTTATAAAGTGGAAGGCTGAAAGGATAGCTGCATTAAGCACTTTTAGATGGTCAAATTTTATTAAGCATCTATTTACTATAACAAGTACAAGTTTATACCATCCCACATTAAACAGTACATAATAACATGTTCAGAAAATAAAGAACATCAATTTAATGTCATCTTTGAATAATTAATCAAGCGAGGGTCCAGGCTGCTCATGACCGTGAGCACGGCTGTTATAACAGTTTTACACTCTGCAGAGGTTGTACACATTCACCATAAGTCGTGATTCCCATTGGCCGAAAGCATGTACCCTTCCCACACCACGTGGACCGAATACTGGGTTTCACTATGAGACCTTTATAAAGATACTCTAATTAGTGATAGTTTGCTAAGGCTTCCGGTTCAGGAGCAAAGCATAACCCTCCCTAGTGAGTCGCGTATCTTAGCAAAGCCTACCGCTCAAGAGGACCGGGCTATACCTCGTCAATCGCTGCACCTCTTGCCCCTTTCGGGTAAAACTATCCCAAACTAGAATACCCAATTAGTTAGTCAAAGCTAGAGCCACATAGCACTTATGGTTGCACTGTTTTCTTGTGTGGTCGCTCCATGTTCCAATTAAAAGATGTGATCTTGTCATTATTTAATTAAAAGATAATAGTGGAACATAGAGTAGGGATTTCATTAGATCAATCCCAGTTGAGCAACTAAGCATCATCTACTAGTCAAAATTAGTTATATAACCCTGCTGCAAGGTATGGTAAAAAAACTAGGAAAATCCTTAATGGGACCCAGCAATATTAATGCAAGCAATAAATAAATGGTGTAATTAAAATGCATGTCATTTAGGTATAAACGGGCATGATCAGGGAATACTTGCCTTCTTTTCAACCCTGCTGCTGCTCAAACTCTTCAACAGCTGGTTCTTCAAACACTTCCTCGAACGACGCGTTTCTTATACGCCACACACGAACACATACAAGAAACAATACAATAAATAAGAAACAGTATACCAAACAATTCCAACAGAAGAAAACAACAGCACAAAACTAATCTACGTGTCACCACGAACGCGTGAGCGCGAGAATCACTAAAATCGGAGTTAAAACGCAAAAGATATGGCTTTTCTAAGGTTGAAGGACTTGCTGGCAAAGTTTTAAAAGTTCGAGGGGCTTAACTGCGAAAATCTGGGGGCTAAAACATAATTTTGATAAAAACTACGAGGGTTTTCATGTAAAAATGTAAAACTTGGACCTCGCGCGCAATTTTAAAACTTGCATGTGCTAAACCGAAAGAAAAAGGACCTAATTAGAATTATTTTTGAACTGGCTAGGACTGCGGGTTAATTTTGAAAACTTGGAGGGCCTTTTTGCAAAACGGTCTAGTTGACCGGTACTTGTCACGGATTGACTTGGGGCTCGGGAGGAGCTCGGCCGTTGGATCGACGTCCAACGGTCGCGAACAGATCGGGCGGAGGAGTGACACCGGTGACGACGGGAGCGGCGGCGCCGCTGTCGGACGCGGCGGAGGTTCGCCGGCGCGACGCGCAAAACGGGCTAGAAGCCACCAAACACGGCGCGGATTGGACCTAGAGAACAGGGAGGAGATGGAGACTTCACCAATGGGCTTCTTGGCGGCCGAGAGCCGGCGACGGCGGGCGACGACGACGAGGGGCGGCCGGCGGCGCTGGAGCAACGACGACGAGCGATTTAGCTTGGTGCGGAGCGGGAAACGAGACAAAAGCAGCACGGGAAGATTCCCTACCTCAAGACGACGATCAAGGCGGGGTCTAGCGGAGCGGAGATGCGCCGGAACGTGAGATCGACAGAGGCGGCCGAGGACTCAGCACGGCGGCGGCAGCGCGAGCGGCTGCTAGGGTTCAGAGCGGCGGCGAAGCGCGAAAAGGAGCGGCGGCAGTCGCGGAGCAACGACGCGCGGATAAGAGGGGGTTGGGCCCACGCACGCCAAGGCACCTTGGCGTGCGTGCCCCGGCCGTGGTCGGACTCGAGCTCCAAGCTCGGTCGGACTCGAGTCCGACTCGAGGACCCGAGTGTCAAAGAAAATACACTCGGCAAAGAGCTTGTTTGCCGAGTGTTTAAAAAAACACTCGGCAAACAAGCTCTTTGCCGAGTGTATTTTCTTTGACACTCGGCAAAGATACGAGTTCAAATGATTTTTAAATTCTAAAAAAAGCAAATTAAGTCCAAAAATCATGAAATTTGTCTTGATGTAATGGTACCACATATAGAGGTTGTGATAAAAAGTTGAGAATATTTTGTGCATTTTTCATAACTTGAACAGCAAGCAAAAGACAAATGCAACAGCATGAATGCATCAACAACTTATTTTGACTAAAATTATTTAATATGATATTTAAATTGATAAAAAGGCTAGAAATTCCAATTAAATCATAGAAAATTTATTTAGGCCTTAATAAATTCTAGAAAAATTCAGAGTGTTGCTACAATTTAATGGTGATGAATTTTAGGGTGTTACAAACCTACCCCCTTAAAGAGAATCTTGTCCTTGAGATTCAGATGAATTAGAGAAAATCTGAGGGAACTCTGCCATCAACTCATCCTCGTTTTAGAAAGAAAACCAGGTGCATCTCATATGTGCGCCAGGATCAAGTTTACACACATATGGTAGACGTCACAAGTGAATATCCATAACCATCATTCCAAAATCTTAGCTGGATATTCCATATAAGTTAGATCATCTTGCACATTCAACTCATCCAAAGATAATTCTTCATCAGGCACTCGAAGGCACTTTTTCAACTGAGAGATATGGAAAACATCATGAACATATGACAATCTAGATGGTAGTTCCAATTGGTAAGAAACCTCACCTTTCCTATCAACAATTTTGAAAGGTCCAATAAAACGAGGAGATAGTTTGCCTTTTACCTTAAACCTTTTCAAACCTCGAATAGGAGAAACTTTCAAATGCACATAATCACCTACCTCAAAGGTTAATTCCCTTCGTCTGGTGTCTGCATAACTCTTCTGCCTGGACTGAGCTGTTCTCAAGTTCTCTCTAATGATCTGAACTTGTCAGCTTCCTGCAGAATTTCTGGCCCAAACACTTGACTTTCACCTGTTTCACTCCAATATAAAGGTGTTCTGTATTTCCTAACATAAAGGGCTTGGAAAGGAGCCATTTTCAGACTTGCCTGATAACTGTTGTTGGGCAACGTGGTTCACCCTACCACGTATCTGGTTCTGCTGACCTCTGTTGCTCTGGGGCGTCTGGTTTCCATTCCGGTTGTGCTACTGAGGAGGATTCTGCCTAGGTACATTGCGGATGATAAGCAGAACTGAAATTTAACTTTGTATCCATGGACTCATGCAACTTTTGCCAGAATCTAGATGTAAACTGAGTACCTCTATCAAAAACTATCTTATTAGGCACACCATGCAGACAAACAATTCTGGACATATATAACTCTGCAAGTCTAGCACTAAAATGAGTAGTTTTCACTGGAATAAAATGAGCTACCTTGGTCAATCGATCCACTATGACCCATATAGAGTCATATCCAGCACTAGTACGAGGTAAACCAACTATAAAGTCCATACTAATCTCTTCCCACTTCCACTCAGGTACCTTGAGAGGTTGAAGCAAACCTACCGGTCTCTGATGTTCAGCCTTAACCCGCTGACAGACATCACATAATGGTACATGAGCAGCCACATCCATTTTTAATCCATACCACCAATACCTTTCCTTCATTTCCTGGTACATCTTAATGCTTCGAGGATGGATTGAATATGCAGAATCATGAGCCTCTCTCAATATTTTCTCCCTAAGATACTCAATATCAGGTACACATATCTGTTTTTGGAATCAGATCGTACATTGCTCATCTTCGGTGAAATCTGGAGCTTTTCCTGCTAACATAGTTGCCTTGATTTCTTTTATCTTCTCAACCGAAAGTTGACCCTTTCGAATCTCCTGCTCAAGTGTAGACTCAATCTCCATAGTCACACTTTCTGCCTGATTAAGAAATCCCAAGTTCAGCCTTTCCATCTCGGCACACAACTCTGCTGGCAACTAACGACCAAGCACTAGATTAGCTTGTGACATTCTGCTCAACGTATCTGCAACCACATTTGCCTTGCCTGGATGATAGTTGATTCCCAGATCATAATCCTTGATCAATTCCAACCATCATCTTTGCCTCAAGTTTAAATCCTTCTGAGTGAATATGTACTTCAGACTTTTATGATCAGTATACAACTCACATCTGTTACCCAAGATATAGTGTCTCCATATCTTCAAGGCATGAACAACAGTTGCTAGTTCCAAGTCTTGAGTAGGATAATTTAGCTCATGTTTTCTCAACTGCCTTGATGCATAAGCTATAACTCTGCCTTCCTGCATAAGAACACAACCAAGTCCTTTTCGAGAAGCATCACAATATATGTCAAAATTCTTGTGAATATCTGGCATAGCAAGCACTGGGATTATAGTCAACTTCCTTCTCAATTCTTCAAAGCTGGCCTGACAAGCTTCTGACCAAATAAATTCCTTGCCTTTCTCTAATAGCGATGTAACAGGTTTCGCTATTTTAGAAAAAGCCTTCGATGAATCTCCTGTAATATCCAGCCAATCCCAGGAATCTTCTGATCTCAGACACAGAAGTCGGAGGTTCCCAATCCAACACATCCTTGATTTTGCTAGGATCCACTGCAATACCTCCACCAGTAACAACATGACCAAGAAAGGATACTTGATTCAACCAAAATTCACATTTACTAAACTTGGCATACAATTGGTTCTCCCTGAGAGTCTGCAATACTAACGTCAAATGTTCCTCATGTTCCTCCTCATTCTTAGAGTAAACCAGAATATCATCAATGAATACCACCACAAATTTATCCAAAAACTCCATAAACACCTTATTCATCAGATACATAAAGTAGGCAGGTGCATTTGTCAATCCAAAAGACATCACTGTGTATTCATATAATCCATACCTGGTGGTAAATGTTGTTCAAGGAATATCTGAGCGTCTGATTCTCAACTGATGGTAGCCAGATCGTAAATCAATCTTGGAGAAAACCTTAGCTCCACGCAACTGATACAATAAATCCTCAATTCTGGGTAAATGATACTTGTTCTTGATTGTTACCTCATTTAAAGAACAATAATCCACACACAACCTCTGAGTGCCATCCTTCTTACCAACAAAAATAACAGGTGCTCCTCAAGGTGAAGAACTAGGACGGATATAACCCTTATCCAATAATTCTTTAAGTTATTTCTTAAGTTCTTCTAGTTCATTAACAGCCATTCTATAGGGTCTTTTAGAAATAGGAGCAGTACCAGGTAAAAGCTCAGTAAGAAACTCAATGTCTCGATTGGGTGGCATACCTGACAAATCATCTGGGAAGACATCTGGAAAATCACAAACCACTCTGATGTCCTCAAGCAGTGCTCCCTTCAGCTGATTAACCGTACCATCTGCCGTGCGGGTACTGTAGCAACAAATTCAACCTTTTCTCCTTGAGGGCTTGTTAACAACACTGACCTCTTGGCACACTGAATTATCCCATCGAATGCAGCCAACCATCCCATTTCAAGTATGACATCAATCCCCTCAGATTTCAGGACTACCAGATCAGCAGGCTGACGGGGGTGGAAGAGGGGAATGAGTTCTAGCCATTCTACGAGCACCGTGGCTTTCAAGATTCCTCCAGGGGAGCTGACTATCATATCACGCTTCATGGGGTGCATGGGTATATTATGGCTAGCTACATACTGAGCAGTAATGAAAGAATGGGATGCTCCAGAATCAAATAAAACTGATGCAGGGGCTGAGTTGACAAGGAACATACCAAGTACCACGTCCTGAGCCTCCTGCGCGGTCTCTGGGGCAACGTGGTTCACCCTAGCACGTATCTGGTTCTGCTGACCTCTGTTGCTCTTGGGCATCTGGTTTCCATTCCGGTTGTGCTGCTGAGGAGGATTCTGTCTAGGTGCACTGCTACTCTAGCGCTGCGGAGTCTAAGCATTCCTCTTAGGACAATTGTTGGCAAAGTGACTCGGATCTCCACATATGTAGCAAGCATGAGGGGTAGTAGCACTACCTGGTGCAGGGGTCTTCCCTGGTGTCTGAGTTGGGGTGGTCTGGCGGTTCTGCTGAAAGATTGGGCGCTGGGGTGGAGGTGCTGAGCGCTGACCCTGATTCTGCCCAAAGTTACCCCCTTGCCCACCAAAGCGAACGGGCACGCCCTGCTGAGGCTGTTAGAAACGAGGGCGAGTGTTACTGCTTGACTGTCCTGAGGCTAGAAATTTCCTCTTTTGTTCCCCCAACTCACGACGCTTGTGCTCCAATCCAATAGCCTTGTCCACCAACTTCTGCAATGTTGGGAAGGTGTGAGCCATGAGCTGATACTGGAGCGGTGAGATCAATCCTTCCAAGAACAGCTCCTGCTTCTGCTCATCTTCCTTCACCTCATCTGGGCGTAGCGAGACAACTGAATGAACTTGTCCCTGTACTCGCTGACTGACATCCCCCCTTGCTTGAGAGAGAGAGGACCTCCTTCTTTAGCTTCATGACACCGGCAGGGATATGATGACTCCTGAAGCTGTCCTTGAATTCCTACCAGGTGATAGCATTAGGGGTGGAATGAGCAGCATGGTAAGCATCCCACCAATCTGAAGCTGATCCCTCTAAGCAGCCTGAAGCATACAAGACATTCTCTCTGTCATTACACTGAGCCATATCTAGCTTCTTCTCAACGGTCTTCAACCAATCATCAGCGTAAAGAGGATCTGAAGAATGTGAGTAGGTAGGGGGCTTGTGGCTCATGAACTCCCGATGCTTGTCCCTTGGCTTGTTGTTGTTGTTGTTGTTGTTGTTGTTGTTGTTCAGCTGAGCTTGAATGCCTGCCATAGCAGTAGCCAAGTTCTGGAGGATCTGAGTCTGGTTGGCAAGGATCTGGTCCATTGCAGTGGGTGGTGCTTGGTTCGGCGGGGGGTTGGAATTGGGGTTGGCACATCCCTGGCGAATCACAGCTGGTCGATCCTCTCCACTTCCAGACCTGGTGTTCACCATATGATGGTTAGAAACATGAGATTCAGACGGTGGCGGATAAAAGCATGCATAGAAAGATTCAACACAGATAAGAATTTCTGATCTCAAAGGCAAATTCAGTGCATCACAATGGAAGTGCATCACAATGGAACGGCAGATAAAAGCATGCATAGAAAGATTCAACACAGATAAGAATTTCTGATCTCAAAGGCAAATTCAGTGCATCACAATGGAACAGGCGTAACTCTTATTCTGAACATTCAAAAATAATGATCTTTTTTCATATTGTAGATTACCAAATTTTTAAACTAACCCTACTTGAATCAACTCAATCGGACTTCTGTAACTCGAGATATTAAATAATTAAGACAACCACGTCAGAACTCGAGACAGATTCTGAACACTCCAATGAAACACCTGTATCTATCTGTCAAAATGTCCAAAAATCACGAAAAATTCCCAGAATATAGCTTATCCAGTCCTTAATCCAACCCAACTGATTTCATGTCAATCGGAGTTCTGTAGCTTCAGAATTAAATCAAACAGTACCAGGATATCGAGTAGCGACGAGAACAGATTGGAACATGATATGGTTTATATGAGAGATAAAATAAAATAGATAATGAAATAAGTAACTAATGAAAACAGGGACCGAGATAAAACCCAAAATAGCTAAATTTATTGATTTAGTAATACTTAATTGTGGTCATCACTCCACAAATTAAGCACAGTCATTACAAAGAACCAAATCACATACTTGGCACAAAAACAAGCATCTCTAACACACTTAGAACAAGACTCGCCACACGGTACGCACGAGTCTCAACGATTCTAAACGTACCAAGCTAATAAATAGGAGGACAACCTAACATATTGGGTATAGGTGGTGCAACTTGGTGATCCAAACGGATTCAAAGGTGGGGTGGAGAGTGAGCTGCTCGATCTTCATCGATTTCATCTAAAGGTGGGGGTGCTTCTCTCCTGAGTTCAGCTCTAAGCCTCTTGTTTTTCCTTCGTTCAGAAGTAAGTTCTTCACGCACCCTCTTTAGTTCTCTTGCAGTGCGAGTTCAGCATCGCAGTGAATGCCACTTGACTGATAAGCGTGGAACTCAGCACTCCGAGGACTTATGGCACCACACCCTCTAGTGTCTGGCTGTCTCTTAGGAAGATATGCCCAAGAGGTGTAATCCACCACTGCAGCCTCTTCAAAGCAAAGCACGGAGAGTGCCTGTCTAGCTGCATCCTCAATTCCAACTTCAAAAGTTGCTCTAGTGGCAATAGCATGGTGCACTCCAATCTCCTTGGTTCCTCCATTTTCATAGTCAGCCTCACGGATGTACACTGACACGTTCCACTCCTCTGGGTACTTCGGATGGGTTCTTCTTCTTCCACGGTATTCTATCTCCACATGATAGTGAAGACGAGTGAACATCGTCCGAAGTAGCATCAGAAAGTGAGCATGGTCTCTAGTGTGGTAGTGAACCGACGCAGTCCACCTAGCTGGTAGCGGAGGGGGTCCAACACTTCCCGCTGCTGATGCTACTGAAGCGTGCTCCTCCTGATTCACTTTCGGCTCCACCTCTTCAGCATCTTCTTCTTCGTGCACTGACGGGGGTGGAAGAGGGAAAGGAGTTCTAGCCATTCTACGAGCACCTTGTCTAGTCAAAACCATCTATGGGTTAGAAAGAAAGAGGGGGTTAGAACAAATCTATAGATATCAAGACAAGGTAAGATAACAATAAAATAGAATAGAATAAAATAAAATGCAAGGAGGAGATAAATTATCAAGAGCAAGAATATAGTAAAATGAGAGCAAGGATAATTAAACCAAAACTGATTAAGCAAATTAATCCTTAAAGAATGACCATTGCTACCTAGGTTTTCGTCCTATAGTCAACACAGCTCTTGTACCACTTTTGTCACACCCGGTTTTAGGAATAAACCAGGTGCATCTCATATGTGCGCCAGGATCAAGTTTACACACATATGATAGAGGTCACAAGTGAATATCCATAACCATGCATACGAAAGAGTATCAAAGTATATTTATTACAATCTCAGAGTTGACACAAATGTCATAGCAGAAGACTTGAATAAATGTTTAACTAAACGAAACGAAATAACTCCATCTCCACAGGCAGTTGACTGAAGGACTCGCCTAGAATTCCTCAAAGTCAGTAGTATAATCCTCAAAATTCTCCCAATCGGAGCAACAGTCCGAGTGTGGTCGATGCAATATAAATAAACAAGCGTGAGCACATGTCGTACTCAGCGAAGTTTGGAAATAAATGACATGCTAGGCTTTATAAAGTGGAAGGCTGAAAGGATAGCTGCATTAAACACTTTTAGTTGGTTAAATTTTATTAAGCATCTATTTACTAGCAAATATAAGTATATACCAACCACAATTAAATGATAACATAAACTCATCAAATTCAGGTAACCACAATTTAGATCATAGTTTGATAGATTAATCATGTGAGGGTCCAGGCCGCTCATGATCGTGAGCATGGCTGTTATAACAGTTTTACACTATGCAGAGGTTGTACACATTCACCATAAGCCGTGTCACACTCGGCCCAGTTTGTATGGCCCAGTAGTGGCCCGTGAGTGCAGGATGCACGTGTTTAGTGCCGCATTGCTAGTTTTAGCAAGGGTGGAGGCAACTTATAAGCCCTTGTCTTACAGCCATAGCACCTTCGGGTTAACCCTTTTACACGAAGCGAGGACGAAAGTGTAAGCAGTGTGCTATGTGTAAGCATGCACGCCCCTCGGAAGGGCTGTGCGGGGCGGCTTTGGAGGGCGGGGTGTTACAAATGGTATTAGAGCCGACCCTCGCGGTTGCACGTACGAGTCAGTGTGCGGGCATAGGGCGCATGGCGCATGTGGCCCGGGTAGGGCATACGGCATGGACTATGGCACCGACACTGGACGTACGGTCGTGCGCTAAGGGGGAATGTTCCTGGACATTTGCCCGTGTGGGTGAGTTGTGCCGAGGAGGACGTCGGGATTTCTTTAAGGGGGGGTGTATGTCACACTCGACCCAGTTTGTATGGCCCGTGAGTGCAGGATGCACGTGTTTAGTGCCACATTGCTAGTTTAGCAAGGGTGGAGGCAACTTATAAGCACTTGTCTTCCAGCCATAGCACCTTCAGGTTAACCCTTTTACACGAAGCGAGGACAAAAGTGTAAGCAGGGTGCTATGTGTACACGTGCACGCCCCTCGGAAGGGCTGTGTGGGGCGGCTTTGGAGGGCGGGGTGTTACAGCTGTGATTCCCATTGCCCGAAAGCATGTACCCTTCCCACACCACGTGGACCGAATACTGGGTTTCACTATGAGACCTTTACAAAGATACTCTAATAAGTGATAGTTTGCTAAGGCTTCTGGTTCAGGAGCAAAGCATAACCCTCCCTAGTGAGAATCACTAAAATCGGAGTTAAAACATAAAAGATATGGCTTTTCTAAGGTTGAAGGACTTGCTGGCAAAGCTTTAAAAGTCTCAGGGGCTTAACTGCGAAAATCCGGGGGCTAAAACATAATTTTGTATAAAACTACGAGGGTTTTCATGTAAAAATGTAAAACTTGGACCTCGGGCGCAATTTTAAAACTTGCAGGGGCTAAACTGAAAGAAAAAGGACCTAATTAGAATTATTTTTGAACTGGCTAGGACTGCGGGTTAATTTTGAAAACTTGGAGGGCCTTTTTGCAAAACGGTCTAGTTGACCGGTACTTGGCTCAGATTGACTTGGGGCTCGGGTGGAGCTCGGCCATTGGATCGACGTCCAACGATCGTGAATAGATTGGGCGGAGGGGTGACGCCGGTGACGACGGGAGCGGCGGCGCCGCTGTCGGACGCGGCGGAGGTTCGCCGGCGCGACGCGCAAAACGCGCTAAATGTCAGGATAAGTCTCTGTACTAGGTCTTTGTGGGGTTGTTTGTGTGGGGCCGGCGGACGGAGGAGGACACCCGGCCCATGATATACGTCGAGGTCGGTCTAGGGCAGCGAAGGATCTGATCTTTTTACTAAAAATTTTAAATTTTAAGAATCAGATTCAATTAAAGTCGAATCAAAATACTATTAGTTTTTGAGCTAATATGTGTTAGGACTAAATTGACTTAGACTAGTTGGGACAGCAGTTGCTAGTGGTCTTTGGTGCCCAGTTTGGACAGCATCTTGGACCAGCTTGGAGCAGCATCTAAATGGCATATGCTGGGCTGGTTAGCAGCCACAGCAGCCTATAAATATGTAAGTTCAGCCCCTTGGGCTAGTATCGCATTGTGAAGAGAAAACAGAAAATTGCCCCAACTTCGAGTGTGATCCTCTCTAGATGACAGTAACAATTGAGCTACTAACAACTGGTATAAGAGCCGTTCTTTCCTGCAGCCTAAGGATTTCTTGTTCTACTCCCTCTCCAGTCCACAAACAACCCCAGTCGGTAGCAGCAGCACCGGCTGTTCCAGCCCACTCTCCTCCCTCCTCCGTGCAGACGAGCAGCAGCTCGTCTGATGGAGGTTCCTCCAGGTGCATCATCCCCCATGTAGCGCGCCAGGTCCGGAGGTCCCTCTCTGCACTCGGTCGCCTCGAGCATACGGAGCCGGCAGTCAGCCGAGCTCGCTGCAGCAGAGGAGCGCGAACGAGCAGCAATGGAGACCGCGGCGGCTATAGCAAGGGCATCGAGGCTGCGAGCAGCAGAGTTGGCAGCAGCAAGGGCGGAGGTGGAGGCAGCAGGGGCGGCCGACGCAGCGCGTGCGGCAGCAGCGGAGGTCGAGTTGCTGCGCAGCGGTGCCGGCAGCTCCGTATCGGCTGAGGACACCGCCGATGCAGACCTCGAGGTGCTGGCTGGTGGTGCTGTTCGAGAGCGGGTGGAGCGGTGGATAGCCGCGCACGACAGCAGCGCTCCAGCAGGAGGCGCGCTCGACGGCGGCACTCCCGTAAGAGGCGCGCCCGATGGCGGCGCTCTTGCGGGAGGCGCGCCCGGAGGCGGCGCTCCCGTGAGAGGCGCGCCCGGTGGACGAAGGACGAGGATGGACGTGGGGCATGGCGGGGAATGACGGCTCGACTACGATGTACGACAACTTCGCTGTCGAGTACGTCCACTTTGAGGGAGCTGGGGAGTAGGCAACTCTCCTTCGCCGAGCATGCCTATCCCAGTCCACGAGCCTCCATCAACTCCGGAAGCTCGACACTCCCCAGCCACGACTCCAGTTGCGGCGAGCTCTTCGCCGACTCCATCGACTCCGGCGGCACTACGCTCCCCAGCCACGACTCCAGCTGCGGCGAGTCCTTCGCCGGCAACACCACAACAGGCGACACCATGTACTCCAGCATCGACATCCACCCCATTGGGCACGTCTACATCATAGAGTTCGCTACCGCGCTCTCACGACGAGGAGCTCATCGACACGTACCACAACGGCAAGCCGCTGCGGTACCGTACAATGGAGGATCGATCTTCTCGGCGACCAACCTGTCCCGAGACTAGTGCCTCACAACCTGGAGGCGCAGTTGCACCTTGCATGCAACGACGACGAACCTCGGTCTTTTGAAGAGGCCAAGGGACACGCGGCATGGCGTGCCACAATGAAGTTGGAGATGGACGCGGTTGAGAAGAACCGCACCTGGGAGCTTGCCGATCTCCCTCGTGGCCACCACGATATCACCCTCAAGTGGGTGTTCAAGCTAAAGAGGGATGAAGCCGGCGTCATTGTCAAGCACAAGGCTTGCCAGGTAGCACGCGGGTTCGTGCAGTAGGAGGGGTTCGACTTCGACGATGCCTTCTCCCCCGTAGCACAGATGGAGTCCATGAGACTTCTCCCTGCACTGGCTACCCAGGAGGGCTGGAGTGTCCATCACATGGATGTCAAGTCGGCGTTTCTTAACGCCGACTTGAAGAAGGAGGTCTACGTGCACCAGCCGCCGCGACCTCGACACCACCGTGACGGGCTCCGTCAAGTTCGGGGATGCCTCCGCCGTGAAGATCGAGGGTGCCGGTTCTGTCATCTTCAAGGCCAAGACTGGTGAGCACCGTGTGCTCACCGGAGTCTACTACATCCCGGCTCTGCGCAACTCGATCATCAGCTTGGGACAGCTGGATGAGATCGGGTCGCGCGTGGAGATCGAGCACGGGGTGTTGCGGATCTGGGATCCTCGTCGTAGATTTCTCGCCAAGGTGAGCAGAGGGAGCAACCGCCTCGATGTGATCCATGCACATGTGGTGCAGCCTCTCTGCCTTGCAGCTCGACGGGAGGACGACGTGTGGCAGTGGCATGAGCGCTTTGGGCACCTCAACTTTGAGGCCCTGAGGCAGCTCAGTGCCAAGGAGATGGTGCGGGGCATGCCGCACATCGACCACGTGGAGCAGCTCTACGACACATGTGTGCTGACAAAGCAGCGGCGACTCCCCTTCCCGCACCAGGCCACCTACCGCGCCGAGGAGAAGCTGGAGCTGGTGCACGGTGACTTGTGCGGTCCTGTTACACCGGCTACTCCTGGAGGCCGGCGCTACTTCCTTCTACTCGTCGACGACGTCTCCCGCTACATGTGGGTGGTCCTCCTCGACACCAAGGCGGCTGCTGCAGACGCTATCAAGCGTCATCAAGCCGCTGCGGAGAAGGAGTGTGGCCGCAAGCTCCGTGTGCTACGCACGGACAACGGCGGCGAGTTCACGGCGGCCAAGTTTGCCGCGTACTGCGCTGACGATGGCATCCAGCGCCACTACTCCGCGCCGTACAGTCCACAGCAGAACGGCGTCGTCGAGCGGCGCAACCAGACGGGATCCTCCTCAAGCAGAGGGGGATGCCGGTCGTCTTCTGGGGAGAGGCCGTGCTGACGGCCGTCTACATCCTCAACCGCTCGCCGACCAAGGCGCTCGACGGCAGGACGCCGTACGAGGCTTGGCATGAGCGCAAGCCGGCGGTCTCCCACTTGCGGGTCTTCGGCTGCCTCGCTTTCGCCAAGGAGCTTGGCCACGTCGGCAAGCTCGATTTGTCAGGATAAGTCTCTGTACTAGGTCTTTGTGGGGTTGTTTGTGTGGGGCTGCTGGTCCTGTGGTAGGACAGCACTTGGTCTTTGTGGGCTGCTGCTGGTCCTGATGTGTAGGACAGCAGTTAGTATCTTTATGCATCTTGTCTGGCTGGTCCTTGGAGGGCTGCAGTGCATGCTGGTTCTGCAGCACCTAAGGACAGCATCTTAGACTAGTTGGGACAGCAGTTGCTGCAGTTGCTAGTGGTCTTTGCTGCCCAGTTTGGACAGCA
The DNA here is from genome assembly GCA_900205405.1 of Echinochloa crus-galli. Taxonomy (NCBI): domain Eukaryota; kingdom Viridiplantae; phylum Streptophyta; class Magnoliopsida; order Poales; family Poaceae; genus Echinochloa; species Echinochloa crus-galli. The sequence goes on from OAMR01000722.1 coordinate 493,984, forward strand.
TCTTGGACCAGCTTGGAGCAGCATCTAAATGGCATATGCTGGGCTGGTTAGCAGCCACAGCAGCCTATAAATATGTAAGTTCAGCCCCTTGGGCTAGTATCGCATTGTGAAGAGAAAACAGAAAATTGCCCCAACTTCGAGTGTGATCCTCTCTAGATGACAGTAACAATTGAGCTACTAACACTAAAAGCCACCAAACTCGGCGCAGATTGGACCTAGAGAACCGGAAGGAGATGGCGACTTCACCAATGGGCTTCTTGGCATCCGAGAGCCGGCGACGGCGGGCGACGACGACGAGGGGCGGCCGGCGGCGTTGGAGCAACATCGACGAGCGATTTTGCGTGGTGCGGAGCGGGAAACGAGACAAGAGCAGCACGGGAAGATTCCCTACCTCAAGACGACAATCAAGGTAGGGTCTAGCGGAGCGGAGATGCACCGGAACGCGAGATCGACGGAGGCGGCCGAGGACTCAGCGCAGCGGCAGCGGCGCGAGCGGCTGCTAGGGTTCAGAGCGGCGGCGAAGCGCGAAAAGGAGCGGGGGCAGTCGCGGAGCAACGATGCGCGTATAAGTGGGGGCTGGGCCCACGTACCTTGGCGTGCGTGCCCCGGCCATGGTCGGACTCGAGCTCCAAGCTCGATTGGACTCGAGTCCAACTCGAGGACGACGGCACCGACAGGCGGGGCCCGCCTGGCAGCGACCTGAGCGGGAGGAGGAAGCGGGCCGGCGCGGGAGTGACGGGCCGCGCGAAGGAGCTTGGCCGGGAGAGGAGCGGTCGAGGAAACGGGCCGGCTGACTGAGACGAAGAAAAGTAGAGGGGGCAAAATCGGACGGGCCGAGAATTCGAGGGGCAAAACTAAACTCGATAGAAAACAACTATTCTAAACATCAAACAAATTCAAATTAAATTTGAATGTAAACAGAATTTAAATTCCAACTTAATTGAACAGCAAGCAAAAGACAAATGCAACAGCATGAATGCATAACACACTTATTTTGACTAAAATTATTTAATATGATATTTAAATTGATAAAAGGCTAGAAATTCCAATTAAATTATAGAAAATTTATTTAGGCCTTAATAAATTCTAGAAAAATTCAGAATGTTGCTACAATTTAATGGTGATGAATTTTAGGGTGTTACGTACCGCGCGCAAACAGTACCCAGCGGCCCACCGGTCAGCCTCTCTCCTCAGATTAACAAACCCGCACACTTCTCCAATTTCTCTGCTCTAGCGCCGCCGCCACTCCTTTCACCGCTGCGCGCCACATTCTTTTGCGGTCGCTGCATTCCGCGCGCTCGCCCCTCCCAAATCACCGGCGCGTGCTCAGCTCCCTCCCAAAATCGCTGCAGCGCACGCTCAGCTCCCTCCCAAATCCCCCCTGCCCCTCTCAAATCCCGCTGCCCCTCCCAAATCTCACTGCCCCTCCCTCTCTCAAATCCTGCTGCCCCTCACACTGCATTCTCCAACAGCACTCCACTGCCGCCGGAATCTCCTCTGCCACAGCACCGGCACCAGCGTCTAGCTCGTCCAGCGGTGGTCTCTCATCTCCCCTCCTGCTGCTCCTCAACTGGATCTATCTGGGCTCACATTGATCCTGCAGGTTGGTGAGTAATCCTAGTGATAGGTTTATGTGGATTACCCAAATCTCTCCTCCGTATTCAGGTAGCTGTGGATTTATGTGTAGGTGAGATGCTGCCATCGAACTGGCCACGGCTTACCCATTCCTGCTGACCAGATCTCGCCTCCCCTGAAGCAAGTCTTGTTGGCTGAGGCCGCCCACGATCGGCTGCACTGACGCCGTTTTTTCATTTGGTGATGTACTTCTTCCTGTCCCTAGTAATGTTGCATACGTCAATGGAAATTTGGGGGATTTTAAGGCTTCAGGCCATCAAAGGATTTGGGTGAAATTATTCATTGATGTGCTTACTTGCTTGTCAAATCTCTGATCTGCTATGATGTTCTGATTCCATTCTGACTTTGCAGCATTGAAACAAGAGTTGGCACTTGCAAAGTTCAGAGAACTATCAATTATCTTCTTCTGACAAAGGAATAAGAGGTAATACCTATGGTCGAGCACAGCCCGGTGGAGTTCGCTACTCCGCTCTCCCGTGACGAGGAGCGCATCGATGCGTACTACGATGGCGAGCCGTTGCGGTACCGTACGGTGGAGGACATCCTCGGTGACCAGCCAGTGCCGGGACTGGCGTCTCACGACTTGGAGGCGCAGTTGCATCTTGCGTGCGACGATGGTGAGCCTCGGTCTTTCGTAGAGGCCGAGGGACAGGCGGCATGGCGTGCCGCGATGCAGTCGGAGATGGACGCGGTTGTGGAGAACCGCACTTGGGAGCTTGCTGATCTCCCTCGTGGCCACCGCGCGATCACCCTTAAGTGGGTGTTCAAGCTGAAGCGGGATGAAGCCGGTGTCGTCGTCAAGCACAAGGCCCGCCTGGTAGCGCACGGGTTCTTGCAGCAAGAGGGGGTCGACTTCGACGATGCCTTCGCCCCCGTGGCACGGATGGAGTCTGTGCGACTCCTCCTTGCACTGGCTGCCCGAGAGGGCTGGAGCGTCCATCACATGGACGTTAAGTCGGCGTTTCTTAACGGCGACTTGAAGGAGGAGGTCTACGTGCACCAGCCGCCGGGGTTTGTGATCCCCGGCAAGGAGGGCAAGGTGCTTCGTCTGCGCAAGGCCCTCTATGGCTTGCGGCAGGCACCGAGGGCGTGGAATGCCAAGTTGGATTCCACGCTCAAGAAGATGGGCTTCGAGCAAAGCCCGCACGAGGCGGCCGTCTACCGGCGGGGCAGTGGAGGACATGCCTTGCTGGTGGGCGTCTACGTCGACGACTTGGTGATCACCGGCACCAAGGATGCGGAGGTGGCGGCATTCAAGGAGGAGATGAAGGCCACCTTCCAGATGAGTGATCTTGGGCCCCTCTCCTTCTACCTGGGGATCGAGGTGCACCAGGATGCCTCCGGGATCATGCTTCGACAGACCGCCTACGCCAAGCGCGTCGTTGAGCTAGCTGGGCTCACCGACTGCAACCCGGCTCTCACTCCGATGGAGGAGCGCCTGAAGCTGAGCCGTGACAGCACGACGGAGGAGGTGGACGCTACGCAGTACCGGCGTCTTGTGGGGAGCCTTCGCTACCTCGCCCACACACGTCCATAAACGTGCTTAATTGCAGACAGAGCAGCCGCCACCATTGTGGTGCCTGTCAGATGAGTCCTTTGTACTCTCTACTTCTACACCGCCGCAGATGCAGCACCAGCGAATTGAAGGGCGTAGTCACTGTGCAGATGCTTGTATTGACGCTTGAATACATGCAGCTTATGACTTGTGGTATCAGCGCGCCATGGAGTGATCGTTGTACAAGTCAGGTGAGCAGTATTTCTGTTACACGATCCACCATTCTACCGCGTTGGGTCAATCCGACACCTGAAAAGGAGAGGCATTGCAAAAAAAAATTATGACATGATGTTGATAATTAGTGTCACCCAAGCATCCATACGGAGACACCCTTGCGAGAGATGTCACCATTTCTACAAAGACGACTAGTGCGCGCAGTCGCTTCGTGAACAACCACAGTGTGTGTGGATCTTTGGTTTTTCTTTCTTTTTGGGAATTCACTGTCTGAACTTCTATGCAGAACAGTAAGGACCAAACATGCAACAGTAAGATCTTACCATTTCAGAACCTTGAGAATAAAATACTTCACTCAGCTTAATTCTTTAAATCGGCAACGTGAAAGGTAATCTATGGCTTCATCGAAATCTGTCTCAAAAGGAAAATCAGCCAACAGACATTACATTGCATACTTCAATTGTCACAAAAGAAATCGGCTGGTTTCAAATAATACCAGGAAAACGGTTGTAATCTGGTTCAATTCCATTTCCATTGATGTCCTTGCGGTTTGGTGTAACATACTTGCCAACTGTGACCACAATACCAGAACCATCATGAAGTTCAAAAACAGATTGGATTAAGCCCTGCAACACCCCAGACACTGAGTTAGCATCCAGAAAGGGACGGGACATAATCCTGTTGAAAACAGAAAAACACCATTGAACCTTGCCAAATGTCCTTTCGCCAACAAGAACAGCTTTGCAATTGTCATGAAGTGCTGAAGCAACCTAGAAAATTGTTGGTGCACCGGTGAGCTTTGACTTCAGCATTTCATTACTATCAGTGGGAGAAAATCTGTACTTACTATTTCACTGGCACTTGCTGTCCTATTATTCACCAGTAACTGTCCCAATATTTAGATAAATATATGAGAAATACAATAGGGGGTCTAATGATAATATATGATTATACAGCGTATAAATTAGTATATGGCATGGTTCAAAAAAATATTGAAATGAACTGGAGGTTGCTAGAACAGATAATCTGAATAGTACCATTTCTAAGACCAACCAACCAAAAAGTGTACAAATCTGAAGAGCCATGGTGGACATGAGTAAATGCTCTAAGCCTCTAAACCTTGACGATTCTCTCAATGTCAAATTGAGTAAGTTAAGTGTCCAAATTCCATCAGTGGACTTAAACAATTTTAATGTGGCTCTTCACACTTTCTGTTGAGTAGTATAAAGAACAGTGTAGAGCTAGCATTTGCTTTCTATTTCTTAGAATACTGTTTTTTGAAGTCTGAAATAGTTGTATCATCATATTGTAAACATACCATAAGGGGAGTAGAAATCATAGGCTGTCTCTTATACACATCTAACATTGTGCTTGTCGNNGGCTTACCCATTCCTGCTGACCAGATCTCGCCTCCCCTGACGCAAGTCTTGTTGGCTGAGGCTGCCACGATCTGCTGCACTGACGCTGTTTTTTCATTAGGTGATGTACTTGTTCCTGTCCCTAGTTATGTTGCATACGTCAATGGAAATTTGGGGGATTTTAAGGCTTCAGTCCATCAAAGGATTTGGGTGAAATTATTCATTGATGTGCTTACTTGCTTGTCAAATCTCTGATCTCCTATGATGTTCTGATTCCATTCTGACTTTGCAGCATTGAAACAAGAGTTGGCACTTGCAAAGTTCAGAGAACTATCAATTATCTTCTTCTGACAAAGGAATAAGAGGTAATACCTATGGTCCTTGTTTTCATTGAACCATTTTTCCTGGGTTTCCAGGATGCACTGTTCAACAAAACTAAATAAAGTCTTTCCATTCTTTTATTTATCAAAGTGCTGCCTGACGATTCTAGTGTTTGGATTACTCTGCTAGCTTCATTGCATAGTAATTGGAAAACCTGCAGATTGGGAATATGCTACTGCTGTGATTATTTGCATACAACTTTGTCATAGTGTAGTTAGTGAGTTAATTATGTGAGATAGTAAATGTTTATGGTGGCATTATAGAATTTAACACTCATCTGTTATTCTATCTGAACATGGCTGGTAGTTTTAGTATGTGAAAATCTGAATGCCATTTGTATATATATACTGATTTAATCTTATGCATATTATCGATCACTACAGCTACTCAACCTGAAGCTGGACGAGCACTTGTGCCTTGTCACGGAGCCCACGTGCATGAGGCATTTGAAGAATACTGGCTGGAACTCACCTTGTGATCGGTATGAGTCCCTTTAATTTATGTTAAATTAGAGTCAATTTATGGAAATGAGGACATCAACATGGGCATTGTCAAAGTGTGCAGCTATTTTATTGCTATGATATGCATTTTTATTTCTTTCTTCATTTTTTTCATTAAAGATAATTAGTTGTCCACATAGACGGTGATGGATAAATCATGGATCGATGATGATGCTAGGTACAGAAAAATCATTTCACAAATTCGTAAACTGTTATCTATGTAAAACAAGATTTAATCTAAAATTTCATGTAGGCACAGCAAGGTATATTTGCAAGGGGTGAACAGTTTCTTAGCTTTTGCATTCAGCAATAGGCAACAAGATATTATGCCCTTGTACAAAGTGTGTTAACTCATTTTGGAAAGAGGCAACCGAAGGACGATAGGACTTGATATGTGATGGGTTTCTAAAAGGGTACAGATTATGGAATTTGCATGGAGAATCTAGATCTTTTGTGAATAATGTTAACCATGATAGTGCTGAGGTGATGGAGGAGTCTAGTCAGGATGATGACATATCTGATTTGCTTAGAGATTTAGCTGCTGGTTTAGATGATAGAGGAGATTTCGATTACAACACTTCTGTTCTTGAACCTTGTGCTGAGCTAGTTGCTCTTCAAAAGTTGATAGAAGAAAACAGCAAAGAGTTGTTCCCTAATTGCAAGAAATATACTCAGCTGCGTTTCCTAGTTAGATTACTCCACATTAAACTTCTTGGAGGATGGACCAATAGATCTTTTAACCTGTTACTAGATCTACTTAATGATGCACTCCCTGAGGGTTCAGGACTACCTAGAAACTTTCATGAAGCTAAGAAAACAGTGAAAGCTATAGGAATCGGGTACACTAGTATTCATGCCTGTGAAAATGACTGCATTCTCTATTGGAAGGATGATGCAAAATTGAATTCATGTCCAAAATGTAAGGTGTCACGGTGGAAGTCTGTGAGGAAGAGCCTAGATGGAAAACATGTATATAAGGTTCCTAGGAAAGTCCTTCGCTATTTTTCAATAAAGAAAAGGCTCCAAAGGTTATTTTTGTCCTCTAAAACAGCAAGTCTAACTAGATGGCATGATGAAGGCTGAAAAAAGATGGTTTACTAAGGCATCCTGCAGATTCACCTCATTAGCGGGACTTTGAGAAAAAATATCTAGAGTTTGCTAAAGATAGCCGAAATATTCATATAGCATTTGCCACTTATGGTTTTAATCCATATAGAAGTATGAATGTGTCCTACAACGTTTGGCCTGGTATTTGTATGACGTACAATTTCCCACCTTCAATCTGCATGAAGCAATCAAATTTCATCGTTTCTTTGTTGATTCCTGGTCGACATGGTCCTGGTAGTGATATGGATGTTTATTATCAGCCACTTGTTTATGATCTATTAGATATGTTTGAAAATGGAGTTAGAACATATGATGCTTCAAAGGGTGAATACTTCCAGTTGCAGGCAGTAGTATTATGGACTATCACTGATTTCCCAGGTCTAGGCTATGCGTCTGGGTCTGTCACAGCTGGTGAAGCTAGCTTGTCCTGACTATCACTCTTATACATGTTCAATGCAACTTGGTAATGGTAGCAAGACTTGCTATATGGGTCATCGTAGATTCCTACATGAAAATCACCCATTTAGGTTTGATGCTGATAAATTTGGGGAAACTGAGTTTAGGCCAGCACCTACTCCACTCTCAGGAGAGAAAATTTTAGAGTACACTAAAGATCTTAATACAATCTTTGGAAAGGACCCAACTGGAAAGAAGCCAGCAAGCAAGAGACGTAAGGAAGGGCAGCCACTAGTTATTTTCAAAAGGAGATCTATTTGGTTCAAACTTCCTTATTGGCAAGATTTAATGTTGCGATATAATTTTGACTTCATGCACATAGGAAAAAATGTGAGCGAAAGCTTAGTTAATACATTCATGGGCACTGATAGGAAATCCAAGGATAATCTGAATTCTCGGTTGGACATTCAAGCTCTTGGTATTAGAAGTGATATTCACCCTGTTGAAGTTGAAGAACAATTATATTTGCCACCTGCACCATACTCAATGAGTCCTAATGAGAAGAAATTATTTTGTCAAGTACTAAAAGGGGTGAAGTTTCCTGATGGTTATGCATCTGACATAGACATAATATACATGTTAATGAGAGAAAGATATTTGTGCTTAAGAGTCACGAGAGCCATATTATTCTTCAACACTTGCTGCCACTTGCTGTTAGAAAAATATTGCCTGAAATAGTTTGTGCTGGTATGATTCGAATATGCAACTTTTTCAAGAAACTTAGCTTGCCTGTCATTCGAATAAGTGATATGGAAAGTCTAGAGGCTGAAATAGCTGAAACCTTGAGCTTTCTTGAGACTATATTCCTTCCGTCATTTTTTGATATTATGGTACACTTGATGGTACATCTCCCTGCCCAAGCAAGAATAGCTGGTCCAGTCCATTTTCGCAGCATGTGGCCTATAGAGAGGTAATTTTATTAGGCATATTATAGCATAGTGAACAAAGATACTTTTTTCATAACATTACCAATGTGCCTATTATTTATATCTATAGGTTTCTGATGAGACTGAAGGGTTCTGTCCATACAAAAAGTCACCCTGAGGGATCAATTATGGAGTGGTCTATGTTCACTGAGTGCCTTACGCTTTGCTCTCGTTATTTACATGGTGAGACCCAATTTAACCACCAAGTTAAAAATGATGAAGGTTGTAGTACAACTCCTTTCTTCCATAGCATTGGTCGAGGATTGGCTGGAAAGTCCATTGTCAATTTAGACCACAAGACATGGCTACAAGCCCATAGATATGTTCTCTTCAACTATGCTAATATAGGACCTTACTTAGAGTAAGTTATCTAAATCTTGACATCACATTATCACCTTTCTTTTCATTCTAAACTGATAAAATGGCCTTTGCAGCAAGCATTATCAGTATCTATCCTCTATTGGTCTTCAAAATAAAAAAGACATCACTCGCATCCTTTCATGAGTGGTTTAGGTTGCATGTAAGTAAGAATAAAGCATAGCTCGTGTTATTTGATATATGGATTTCACATTAACTTAACAGTAGTAATTCATAATCACAGGTGGAAGAAACATGTGAGACAGCACCAGATGAGATTAAAATTTTAGCTAAGGCGCCAATGATGATTGCAAACAAGTATAGTAGTTATACCATAAATGGATTCAATTTCCACACAGAGTCTTATGACAAGGGTAGACCTATTCAAAATAGTGGGGTTGCCATATGTGCAGAGTCAACAAGCTTTGACATGGGCAATAATGATAGTATTATATTAGGAACCAAGACTTATTATGGTATTATAAAGGAAATTCTTGAACTAAACTATCACCATAAAGGTAATGTGGTGCTTTTCAAGTGTGATTGGGTTGATAACCGTGTGCAAGACAAATGGGTAAAAACTGATCAGTTTGGGATCACAAGTGTCAACTTTAAGCATCTATTCAACACGGGTGAAAAAATATCAGATGAGCCTTTTATTCTAGCATCACAGGCTGTGCAAGTATACTATGTTCCCGATCCAGTTGATATTGAGTGGGTTGCTGTTGTTCAGTCTAAACCAAGAGATGTGCATGACTTCGATAATTTGGAAAGCGAGCACTTGGATAGTGATAATGGATTATTTGTTCCACTGCCTGATGTAAATGGAAATGTGACACTGGATATTGTTAATGGGATTGTCCCTTCTGTTAGAACAGACATAGATGGTATAATTGTTGACAAAAAAACCTAGAAAAGGGTCTAGAAAGTAAGTTTTATGACCTGGATTATTGTTGATTGTGGATTTTGGATTTTTTATTGTCCTTGCAAATATGATATTTTATTTTGCTTGTTTCAGGAAAAAAAATGGCAAGCGCAAGTGGAAACAATGAGAATGGTCTTGCTTACGAGCAAGAGCGGTTTGCAAGGATTGCAAGCAATAAAAGGAAGTTGGATTCTCTTAAACTCCCTACTTTGAGCAATGTGGCTCGACATGGTCAAATTAAGAAAAGAACAAAGGTTTGTAGAAAAAATTTTTTTGCTGCAAGTCTATGCTTATTTCATAACAATTGTTTACAACATCATGTTTCTTTGGTGTAGAGAACTCATAACACAAGTGCTGCAACAACTGCATGTCATAATCTGCGCGCAAGACCCCAAAGAAATCATGCTGAGAAGAACACAAATGAGCAGAACAGTGAAGATGTTGACTGCGAGTCAGTTGGAGATTTTCTATGTGACAACAATGATATTGTATCATGTCATGTCCTTGTACATTTTTTCATATTTTAGTACTGAATAGAATCCATGTTACATTGAAGTATGTCTCCTTATAGCAACTAGTAAATAATAACCTGTCCTATGTTAAAAATTATCTGTAGCTGATTTAATCAGTGATCTACCAAAGAAGAAAGGAAGGGGTATCACAAAATTGACTGAAATATTTTCAAGGACACCTGACATGCCAAAAATCAAAATACAACTCAATGAATATGGTCAGCCTGTTGGAAAGGAAGTTAAGAAGTTTTCTAGAGCTATTGGGTGTCTAGTGAGAAGGAAATTAAGAGTTGGTTCTGCTGATTGGAGGCTTGTGGATGCTACAAAGAAGTTTGAGGTTTGGACTGACATAAAGGTATTTTCCTGTTTGACTGTAGTACAGAATATTAGAGTATTACCCTAATCGTACTGATTGGTTACTTTTTCATGAGAAATCAGGACATCTATGATATTGATAATGCTACCTTCAACTGGTTTATGACTACTTGTGGAAGAAAATGGAAGGAATTTAAATCAACTCTAAAGGAACAATTTTTTATGGGAAACTTACAGTTGCAGAACTGAAGGCAAAACATGGTGAAAGAGTTAATGATGATGATTGGAAGTTTCTCGCAAACTATTGGAAGTCTTCTATATCTAAAGTGACAACCATGAACCTGATTCAACTCTCATTACTTGTTCTTCAATATTTGTGTAGAATTTAATAATATCTATCATAGGAACGTACGAGAATAGCGAAATTGAATCGTCCAAAGTTGGGAGTACACCATACAGCGGGCAGCAAGAGCTTTGCTTGTTCCGGGCATGAACTGGTATAGAAAACATATGTCATTATTTTTTGGTACATTACTGTGTTGCATTTTTTTATCCTGAAAATCAAAACACTTCTAGGGTGAGAACCTAGGGCGTCCTCCTCGAAGAGATGAACTCTATATCAAAACACATACAAGAAAGAATGGAGTTCCATCAAGGGATGCTGAATCAATTATTGTGAGTCTCTTTTTTAAAACAATTTCATATTCTCATATTATCTTCTCATGTATAAATATCCATGTTCCACATGTACAGAAAAGACTTGAAGAAGTTATTCAAGCCCATCCAGAGTTGAAGGAAAGAACAATTCAAGAAGGTGATGCATTTGCTGCTGCTTGTGGAAAAAAGGAGCCAAGAGGGCGTGCCCGTGTTTTGGGTCTAGGACCAACTCCCCAAGATGTTGGTACCCTAGTGCTGAAGTGTTACCAACCCACAAGGCTTCAAATGGAAGTGTTGGCCCGTAAAAAGGCTGAACAGGAGGTGGCTGCCCTACAACGACGCTTAGCAGCAGTGGAGGAAATAGAGGAAAGGATAGCACATGAGAGCCAAAATGGGGGAATCATCTCACAGAATGGTTCTAATTTGCGTCACCATGTGGTAAAGTCCTTCAACAACTTTGATATATTTAAATTCTAGTGGAAGTTGATTCTGTAGTTCTTCATTATTCTTCATCCATTGTGTCTCTCATTCATTTGTCTAATTATTGTAGAGTCGTAGGTCTGAAGAGCAAGTTGATGAAGCCCATCATGATGCTTATATTGAAGAAGATGAAGCTTCTGACCATTCTAATGAGGGTGAGTACATGCTTGTGAATAGGCATGTTACACCTCCAGAAGAAGTGCAACAACATCAGGAGAGCCCTGTCAGTGCAACACCAGCAGTGCAGCCTCATTGGTGCAGCCCTGTTAGTGCAGCTCCATCAGCAATACCAAGGAATGATGCCCCTCGCAGTCCTCATGATGATCTTGTAATCTTCTCAGCCATCCTACAATGTTTTTAGTTGTGCTATGCTAGCAGTTCTATATTCTGATTCAATTCTCATACATACATCATTTATTTCAGGTTGGAAAAGATGTGATATTATATGCATTGTTGAGATCTGAACAGTCTGTGGCTAAGGGAACAATTATTTCAACTAATCCTAAGAGCATGCTTGGAGGTGATGCTCTTGGTAAGCAATATTGTGAAGTTGTTGTGACTACTGTGTTGAAAAGGGACACTGTTCTGCCTCGGTCTTATGGTGATGTGCAGACGATGGTTGATGGTCATAAGATGTCGATTGCATGGCCATACAAGAGAGTAATACGCTTGTCTTTGATTCATTCTCTTTGATTTGTTGATGTCAGTGATCAAAGTTTCTAATTATTAAATTTCTTATAGTTGAAGGTTACGAAGGCATCACAATCTGCTCAAGGTAGTGTAGGTATGTTGTTCTGAATTTTCTGTCAACAAACTACTTTCTACATAAGAGAAACATATTACTTGCTGTTGCTACCTTTCATGATACTAGTACTTGCCTGATGCTACCCTGCATGACTGAACACATGGAAGTACTTGTTTTTTTGCTAGAAAACAGAAGTATAGAAGGGCCAGACTACCAGGCATGAATACTAGTACTTGCTTGCTGCTCCCTGCATATATGAATGAACACAAAAGGACTTTCTTGCTGCTAGCTAGAACATAGAAATATAAGTAAAAGATACAATACTTCATGCTACTACACCTGCATGAATATCTTATGATCTACGATCTTTGGGCAACAACACTAGCTGCAACACGTACAGGTGACAATTTTGCTACGTGTTTTGTAACAGCTTACATGTTTTACTTTGTCCAGGTGGGAGGTCCTAGAGATAGCTTACATGTTTTACTTTGTCCAGGTGGGAGGTCCTAGAGATAGTGTGGTGCTCAGATCATGTCGACAGCAAGCATATCAAAAGCTCATGGATGATATTTTGTGTTGCACTCACTAGATATTTTGGCTGTGAGCATTGACATGCCAAACTTATTAATGGATGTCCAAACATTTATTTGATCTAGCTTGACTGTTCATATTCTTTTGTAAATGTTGTTGACTTCTGTACTGTGGCAAGCCATGTTCTAGCTTGACTTGACAGCCGTGGCAAGTTAATGAAGCCAAACATGTTGTAGCTTGACCTGATGGTAAACCATACTCAATGAGTCCTAATGAGAAGAAATTATTTTGTCAAGTACTAAAAGGGGTGAAGTTTCCTGATGGTTATGCATCTGACATAGACATAATATACATGTTAATGAGAGAAAGATATTTGTGCTTAAGAGTCACGAGAGCCATATTATTCTTCAACACTTGCTGCCACTTGCTGTTAGAAAAATATTGCCTGAAATAGTTTGTGCTGGTATGATTCGAATATGCAACTTTTTCAAGAAACTTAGCTTGCCTGTCATTCGAATAAGTGATATGGAAAGTCTAGAGGCTGAAATAGCTGAAACCTTGAGCTTTCTTGAGACTATATTCCTTCCGTCATTTTTTGATATTATGGTACACTTGATGGTACATCTCCCTGCCCAAGCAAGAATAGCTGGTCCAGTCCATTTTCGCAGCATGTGGCCTATAGAGAGGTAATTTTATTAGGCATATTATAGCATAGTGAACAAAGATACTTTTTTCATAACATTACCAATGTGCCTATTATTTATATCTATAGGTTTCTGATGAGACTGAAGGGTTCTGTCCATACAAAAAGTCACCCTGAGGGATCAATTATGGAGTGGTCTATGTTCACTGAGTGCCTTACGCTTTGCTCTCGTTATTTACATGGTGAGACCCAATTTAACCACCAAGTTAAAAATGATGAAGGTTGTAGTACAACTCCTTTCTTCCATAGCATTGGTCGAGGATTGGCTGGAAAGTCCATTGTCAATTTAGACCACAAGACATGGCTACAAGCCCATAGATATGTTCTCTTCAACTATGCTAATATAGGACCTTACTTAGAGTAAGTTATCTAAATCTTGACATCACATTATCACCTTTCTTTTCATTCTAAACTGATAAAATGGCCTTTGCAGCAAGCATTATCAGTATCTATCCTCTATTGGTCTTCAAAATAAAAAAGACATCACTCGCATCCTTTCATGAGTGGTTTAGGTTGCATGTAAGTAAGAATAAAGCATAGCTCGTGTTATTTGATATATGGATTTCACATTAACTTAACAGTAGTAATTCATAATCACAGGTGGAAGAAACATGTGAGACAGCACCAGATGAGATTAAAATTTTAGCTAAGGCGCCAATGATGATTGCAAACAAGTATAGTAGTTATACCATCATGAAGCTAAGAAAACAGTGAAAGCTATAGGAATCGGGTACACTAGTATTCATGCCTGTGAAAATGACTGCATTCTCTATTGGAAGGATGATGCAAAATTGAATTCATGTCCAAAATGTAAGGTGTCACGGTGGAAGTCTGTGAGGAAGAGCCTAGATGGAAAACATGTATATAAGGTTCCTAGGAAAGTCCTTCGCTATTTTTCAATAAAGAAAAGGCTCCAAAGGTTATTTTTGTCCTCTAAAACAGCAAGTCTAACTAGATGGCATGATGAAGGCCGAAAAAAGGATGGTCTTCTAAGACATCCTGCAGATTCACCACTATGGAAAGACTTTGATGACAAGAACCAAGAGTTTGCTGCAGATAGTCGAAATATCCGTCTAGCATTCGCCACCGATGGTTTTAACCCATATAACCAACTCCCCAAGATGTTGGTACCCCAGGGCTGAAGTGTTATCAACCCACAAGGCTTCAAATGGAAGTGTTGGCCCGTAAAAAGGCTGAACAGGAGGTGGCTGCCCTACAACGACGCTTAGCAGAGATGGAGAAAATAGAGGAAAGGATGGCACATGAGAGCCAAAATGGGGGAATCATCTCACAGAATGGTTCTAATTTGCGTCACCATGTGGTAAAGTCCTTCAACAACTTTGATATATTTAAATTCTAGTGGAAGTTGATTCTGTAGTTCTTCATTATTCTTCATCCATTGTGTCTCTCATTCATTTGTCTAATTATTGTAGAGTCGTAGGTCTGAAGAGCAAGTTGATGAAGCCCATCATGATGCTTATATTGAAGAAGATGAAGCTTCTAACCATTCTGATGAGGGTGAGTACATGCTTGTGAATAGGCATGTTACACCTCCAGAAGAAGTGCAACAACATCAGGAGAGCCCTGTCAGTGCAACACCAGCAGTGCAGCCTCGTCGGTGCAGCCCTGTTAGTGCAGCTCCATCAGCAGTACCAAGGAATGATGCCCCTCGCAGTCCTCATGATGATCTTGTAATCTTCTCAGCCATCCTACAATGTTTTTAGTTGTGCTATGCTAGCAGTTCTATATTCTGATTCAATTCTCATACATACATCATTTATTTCAGGTTGGAAAAGATGTGATATTATATGCATTGTTGAGATCTGAACAGTCTGTGGCTAAGGGAACAATTATTTCAACTAATCCTAAGAGCATGCTTGGAGGTGATGCTCTTGGTAAGCAATATTGTGAAGTTGTTGTGACTACTGTGTTGAAAAGGGACACTGTTCTGCCTCGGTCTTATGGTGATGTGCAGACGATGGTTGATGGTCATAAGATGTCGATTGCATGGCCATACAAGAGAGTAATACACTTGTCTTTGATTCATTCTCTTTGATTTGTTGATGACAGTGATCAAAGTTTTTAATTATAAAATTTCTTATAGTTGAAGGTTACGAAGGCATCACAATCTGCTCAAGGTAGTGTAGGTATGTGGTTCTGAATTTTCTGTCAACAAACTACTTTCTACATAAGAGAAACATATTACTTGCTGTTGCTACCTTTCATGATACTAGTACTTGCCTGATGCTACCCTGCATCACTGAACACAAGGAAGCACTTGTTTTTTGCTAGAAAACAGAAATATAGAAGGGCTAGACTACCAGGCTAGAACATAGAAATATAAGCACAACATACATTACTTACTGCTACTACACCTGCATGAATATCTTATGATCTATAATCTTTGGGCAACAACACTAGCTGCAACACAGGTGACATTTTTGCTACACGTTTTCTAACAGCTTACATGTTTTACTTTCTCTAGGTGGGAGGTCCTAGAGAGCGGTGCTCAGATCATGTCGACAGCAAGCAGATCAAAAGCTCATGGATGATATTTTGTGTTGCACTCACTAGATATTTTGGCTGTGAGCATTGACATGCCAAACTTATTAATGGATGTCCAAACATTTATTTGATCTAGCTTGACTGTTCATATTCTTTTGTAAATGTTGTTGACTTCTGTACTGTGGCAAGCCATGTTCTAGCTTGACTTGACAGCCGTGGCAAGTTAATGAAGCCAAACATGTTGTAGCTTGACCTGATGGTAACTGTTAGATGTACCGGCCTTTGGTGAAAACTATGAGCATATTCAGCCATTCTCTATTTGATGTGAATATATGCATGTGAGCTGTGACAATATGACTACTGTTTATGTGCAATTTTCAGAAAATTTCATACCGTGATTAATTGAATAATTTTAAAAGTTAATTTGGATGATTAGTCTTGGACGGTTGGTTGGAAAAGATACCTCTGATTTCCAACCATCCGTTGGTACAGATTTGTAACATATGGTCGGTCGGAGTATATGTGTCTGTCGGTACATCTCTACTGGCGTCTGATGATCGGTCGGTACAACTATAGTAGGTTGGTATAACTCTATACCGACGTCACTTACAGCGACTGAAACGTGTGGTCGGTATAACTTTATACCGACCCATGGTAGCTCGCTATAGAGGCTTATACCGACTCCATTGTAGTTTGTTTTATGGGGCTGTGGTATAGTGACTTCTTGCATTTTTAGAATCACTTCGGGTAGTAGAGATTGCTATATCATTTTGTGCATTCAAAGTTTTCTTTTATACATTGCTGAATCACTTTATGCATCTAAAGGGATAGAAAACTTCAGGTTTATTGTTCGAATTGCGAGTAGAAAATAGGGAGGTCCTGTTAATGCATGGGATGTATACTGATATTAAATGTGATCTTATTGCTTAAGTTGTGTTTGGCCTTGCTGACATTAGATAAGATAGTATGCATCTTGATTCTTGAATGTGTTCTTGTCTTACTAAATATACCTAAAGCTACATTGTTGTGGTATTCCTAGGAGATATTTTATTTGAATTTTTCATTCCCTTAAGACACTTGCATAGATTCAAAAGTCTGTGTTCAGACTTTTACGATTATGAAGTCAACCTTTTTCCTGTCTGGACATGATTGTTCAGAAAGTTTTCACTGAAGCCACATTGCCTTTGTTGCTGAGAATGAGTACATGAAGAAACATTTACACTCTGATCTCTGATCTAGGCAAAAACTATTAGTGCCAGTGATCAAAACCTTGCACGGACTCTCCAGCAAGAAATTCGAGCAGCTATGGTGAAATTGAGTTGCAATGCCTCTGTAGGAACGCATGAATCCGAATAGCATTTGCTGCTATATGATATTGCAAGGGTAACAAAACAAAGGGCCCTAAACATCACCGATCTCTGAAAGTGAAGGTATGCTTGCTCTGATGAAACTTAGTTGTAATGCCTTATTATTACAACTTTTGTTACTTTCCCAAAATTATTAGAAACTGATACTCAATAAAGATGCGTAGACCATAACTTAGCTATTGATTTATCCAAATTTATTCTTTGGTTGGTTCACTATTGGTCGTCCCTGGCAACAAGTGTTTTGATGTGATACTTAACATGTGTTGTTGCTTGTCACTGGGTAAAAAAAAGCTGCAACCTGTTCATTACAATGTAGCACTGGACACATGCTCGATAAAATGTCCAAGAAGAAACTCACTCAAAGCTACCTGACCTCAACGGTATGCCCTACGGATAAAGTGTATGGTGGGTTGAATCTTGTCAATCTAGATTCATGGTCTAGGTTTGTGCATCAGGCAATGTGATACCCTTTCATGAAAAATCTTTAGTTTTTCTCTGAAATTATTGCTTTTCTGACTGGGAATAGCAGTGACAAACATGGACCATTTGTCAGGCCATTGGATTGAAAATGCACTGGGGATACTTAGGATATGTAGCTCTGTTTTGTTTACTTCTATTTTGCAAGAGTTAAATTATACTTTGCATGTGCCGAGGGGATATTATATTTCCAAAAGACTTAAAAGGTTTAGGTTAGACTTGAGGGGTGAGCTCCTCTAACATATGCTTCCTTTGTCAACATAAGGCTATGGTTGCATCAGTGATAAGGCAGATTTTGTCTTCTTTTTTTTTTACTGAACTCTCGATATACTGTCATCAGCTAGGAAAATTGCAGCCACATTCTAGGAGGTTTAGCTATGGCATGTGATTATTATCAACATCTCTTTTGGTTATTTCTTAAATAACATGAACACATATAATTGAGTATGTAATTGTATATAAGATAAGGAAGCAGCAGATCACTAATTTAGCAAGTTACCCTTCCCCTCAACTTAGGTAGCTTGACTCCTCTGGTGCCTGGAAGATTAGTTGGGTTTCTGTTGGTAGTGTACCTCACCTCACTTAGCATGAAATTTAGTTGGACCCGGAAATGGATGGATGATAGTATGTACGTAGGAGGGATGAAGTTGTGATGTTTCTGGAGCGTGTTGCCATCGTAATGTTGCGAAAGATGTATTATTTTGTGAGTTTGGTTGTCAGGTAGTTCTGGAACACCTACTTGCATTATCTTTTTATTATATATCTGTGCAGACTATTCTCGAGGCAATAAACTACGTAATACATACTGATTATCTCGACTAGCCGAATTTGAGACCCTAATATTTACTTATTAACACATCACAAATCTATAAAAGTGGTCTTGCCTGCTACTCTATGCACCAGATAATCATCCTACATATTGCAGTAACTCCAAAGGCCTTCAAGAAACTTTGTACCGAAACTACTTTGGCACATTTATAGGCGTATCTTTCTTATACGCATGTTTTCCCACATTCCATGTATTACATTAAAGTTTTTCGGCTCCCGTAGCAACACACGGGCATATCACCTATAAAATAGAATTGGTTATATCATGGAGCACCACCAACATTGCTAAACTATATTTGTGCGATATGCTTGTGTTGATTTTGCATTATTACTGCACTATAAAAAGTTTGTTGCCCGTAGCAATGCACGGGCACATTTCCTAGTATTCCATAAACATCCATTACAATCTACACCACAGTGCATGCATGAGATGTCAAATTTCTATCAAATATATGAGTTCATTCCTATATATATATATATTATATAATCCTAGAGTATTCATGGTTAACGTATGTTGTCGGGTTTTTCTGGATTTACTCTAAGATTTAACCTGTTGCGAGTGTATGCATCTATTGTTGTTGGATATATACCCAAGAGACAATTGGATTGGACTCGCTTGTGGGCTTGATCCACGAGGAATTAGGTTACTAATGGGGCCCATGAGATGGCAACCCATTAGTACGGCCTATATATATGTGGGAGGGGGCTAGGGGCGAGACCCATCGCTGACGCCCCAAACCCTAGCCGCCCTCGCACCGCTCTCCCGCCGCGCGCCGCGGGTGCTGGCACACCGGCGCACGACATTCCATCCTTGTACGTATGGATACCTCGGAGGTGCTGCACTTGGAGCACAAGGACGAACCGCACGTGTAGGACCAGATGGACGTGAGCAACTGCACGATACTGCCACTTCGACGCGTTCGTCTACATCGAGACGGTTCCGCTGCATCTACGCATCTAGTGGTAACGATCCGTGATCTATAAATGTTGTTATTCCTGTTTATGGGGTTATCGATTATTGTATTGTGCTAGTGTAGCCTCTCGGTTCCCCTTCATCTGTACTGGTCTTTCACAAAAAAATATAAATATGTTACAATACTTTAATTCAAATATAATAGATCCATGTACAAAATACCAACTTACATAATTATATTTCATGGAATATTACTGTGATTTAACATATTATTATTGTTGTGCCATGACTCATGGAAAGAAATTCATCATGGATAGTATGTAGATAGTCAGTAAAGTCGATGTGTGTACGTGTGTGTGTTTTTGGGTCTCTGAATGACTCCTCTCTCTACTATTAATATAATGATACGCAGTTCTCCTGCGTATTCGAGAGAGAAAATAGATAGTATGTAGATTCCATCCATGGGGTGATCCTCATCTTTTTTTGGGTCTGTGTGCCAACAGACTTTTGCTCCATAACATTCATGCTTTGTAAGTGAGACCCTGCTCCATTACATTCATCCTTGTGAGACCCTCAAAATCCTAATGCCATTCCTCGCCTTCTGGAGGCCACTATATATGGAGCCTTTTGTATTGATCTAGAATATGGCAAAGTAGATTTCATTCCCCTGCGTGTACCAAGTTGCCAAGGAATTTGTGAGACATTTGTCATCATCGGAACATCTATCAATACTGGAGACACTATGCCCTTGACTAGTAACCTTCAATTTGATATATTTGATGTCTGGGCCATAGATCTCATGGGACCTTATACAAACCCAGATGGTTTCAAGCATAAGTGGCCATAAATTATGTCTCGGATCGACTAGAAGAAATGCCACCCCAAGCGGTAGACTTGAAAAACATGCTAAGCGGATGTTCCAAGAAATAATTGTCCCACATTTTGGGGCCATGAGAGTCCATGATCAGTGATAGGGAATAACACTTCATACGTAGTTAGACAAGGTGAGACATTCAACAAATAGATTAAGGATATACTGCAAAAATCAGTCAACAATGGGAAGACAATGTAAAATGAAGCTTCCAGAGGCCCTATAAAACCTCGATTGGGATGACATCATATATACCAACCGACCTATGTAAAAACATATCATTTAACTATCAAAATAGAGTTCAAAGCTTATTAGGCAAAAAAAAGGATGGAACATGGATCTCCAAGAAGACCGAATCAGAAGCGATATCCAACGTGGATCCAAAATAATGGAGAGAAAGAGTGCATCACAGTGCCAAGCTATATATAAATACGGACATAAGATATGGCATGGTAAGCTCCATCTAAAGTTTTGTATCCCAGGACTAATTTTTAGTCTCAGGATTTGGCATGGACTAATCCATGGCTGAATTAATAATACACATAATGGCTAATTTGGTAGTTACAACTTATTAGCCTTGATTAGTCCATGTTTTGCCCATTATCACACATGGGACTAAATTTTAGTCCATCCAACCTGGCCTAAGTGCGTGGATTAGATTGTTTGGGAGCTTAAGTGGAAATGTTTTTATAATATTATACGTGGATTAGATGGAAATAAGTTCAATATTTCTGGAGCCCAAATTACCAAAAATTGAGGAAGTGGATGTCTTTGACTTTTACTCCATCCGTCCTAAAAACAAGTCATTCTAGGATTCAAATTTTGTCTAAAAAAAGTCATTTTACTCCATTTGGTATATGTGTATGCAATAATTAAATAGTACCAAATATGGTTAATTAATAGGGACAATTAAGGTCATTTTTTTCTTACTAATCTGTCCTAAAATTCCTATATTGACTTGTTTTATGGGACGGAGTTAGTACTATTTTAGATAACCTTCATCCACGATTTAGCGTCGGCCTTAACCAAGCCCCTATAGTATTATAAAAAAGATGAACCCCGCTGGCCACAGTTGGACAAATAAATGGTAAATGAAGCCAGCTTAGTTAATAGGCCAATTAACCACACCTTAATTGTTATTTATTTATGGTTGTCACAAAATAGGAGAGAAGAAATTGCTTTGGAATTTCTCGAGTTTCTGTGGGCTAAATTCTAACATGTACTCTGATGGTCAACTAAATCATTTTTCCATGCTAAAGAAGTAAACTGGGCATATGGTAGCTCCTGGGTTGGTCCTGGATCCATCCTTGGCCGTGAGTATACATATATATGTGTGTACAATGTACAGTTCCATGGAGCTCTTATATGTCTAGGCAGATGTTCAGCTGATTTCGCACATATAGCTAGCCCCATTTCTGCGCATATTTAGATGAGGAACATGCTGTTCCCGGTGGCAGATCCTCGGCACCACGACGTGGAGGGGGCGGCGTTGCTGCCGCCGTCTCCTTCTTCGACGCCCAAGGAGGATGGGGCCGTCGTCGTCGACGACGATCAGGGCAATCCAGCCGCAGCGGCAGTACTAGAGAAGCACGGCTCTCACCTGGCGGAGAAGCGGCAGCCGGCGGCGGCGGCGAAGCAGCCATGGTGGCCGTCGTCACTGGCGACGATGGTGGCGCCGACGAGGGGCGCCGTGCTGCTGGCGGCTGTTGCCGGGCTGGTCTTCATCGCCTTGCTCACCGGCACCTCCAGCAGCAGCTGGCCGTGGATGCACCTCGACTACTACTCATCGGTGCGCTAAAACTAAGTGCCGGTTGTTTGTATTAATTCGCTGCGATTATGGGATCAATTATTTAATTATTCGCATGCATCACATGCAAGAACATGATCATCCTGTATACAACTATGCAAATGCAATTGTTCAACTCATACATACACGCTATTGCACGGATCCATCGTTTTCTACTGCAAGGTCGAGAAGCTAAAATTCAACACCCGCACTGACTTTTACCTCTTTTGACTTGGAAATTGTAAAACAAATACTAGTAGCTGCTCCAATCTTGTTCTGCACCTGCTGGACCAATAGCTCTGACTGAGCAGACAGTTCAGCGGTGGCGGGTCGGGACAGCTGCTTCCTAAGCTGACGAGTAGTGCATAAGTATTCGTCTTCTCCAATAATGCACGTATCCATTCATGAGCAAAGCTCGTACGTGCCACACATTTCTGAAAGGAAGCAAGAAAGAAAGAAATGGTCTCTGCCGTTCTGATCGGGCGTGTTTCTTATTTTCTTTTGTACCTTGAGCCTCAACGTTGAAAGTTGAAACCATGGATAGGATTCATGACTTTTGAGCCCCGCCCATGGAATTTTTGCTTAGCGAGTTCCCATTCTTCTGACTTCCGACTTTTGAGGGTCCCAAACGTATACCTATAACGATACTTTCTGTTATATGTATGTATGCATTAGCTAGTTCAGTAAATTTATTATGTCAATGAAATGCTTTTTAAGAAAAAGACGTGCATAAGACTTTTCATATTGCTATAACCGGTCGCAAAAAAAAATTGCTGTAACCAATATTTTAAAACGTATTAAGAGGTAAGAACTAAGAACTCGAAACTAGTCGATTAGCTAGGGATGAGATTATTGGCCCGAGATTATTAGCATAGTATTCCGGATCCTGTATGCTCCCAAATTAAACTGTGCGTCCATCCATCTCGCAGGCGTTCTTGCTCGGCGGAGGTGGCGGCCCTGGCAGCATCAGTCACCACCGGCGGCCTCCTCACCACGTCCTTCCGTCTGCAGCAAAACTTGTGCCCATACCCTTCATCTGCGGTGGCAACGAGACGCACTCCTCTTCCTCCCCATTGTCGCCGGGAACATGCCGCCGCCGTCATGCAGCCGCAACATCGCCGTCGCCGTCGCCATCAGTTCAACTGAAATCCTCTGAACGCCAACGACCAGCTCCTCCTCCTCGGTGCCCCGACTACTTCCGCTACATCCACTCGGACCTCTCGCCGTGGCGCGAGACGGGGATCACACGGGAGGCCGTGGAGAGCGGCCGCGGCCGCGCGGCGTTCCGGCTGGTGGTCCTCGGCGGCCGCGCGTACGTCGAGACCTACCACCGCGTGTTCCAGACGCGGGACAGCTTCACCCTCTGGGGCATCTCGCAGCTGCTGTCCCGCTACCCGGGCCGCGTCCCTGACGTCGACCTCATGTTCAACTGCGAGGACATGCCGGAGCTCCGCGCCGCCGACTTCCCCCGGCCGTCCGAGGCGCCGCCGCTGTTCCGCTACTGCAATGACGACGCCACGCTAGACGTCGTGTTCCCGGACTGGTCCTTCTGGGGCTGGCCCGAGGTCAACGTCCGCCCATGGGCGCCGCTGCTCGAGGAGATGGCCCGCGAGGCCCGCCGCCTGCCGTGGCCGGAGAGGGAGCCCTACGCGCACTGGAAGGGCAACCCCGGCGTGTCCGCCGAGCGCGCCGACCTCCTCCGGTGCAACGTCTCCGGCGAGACGGACTGGAACGCGCGCCTGTTCACGCAGGACTGGGACGCCGCCATCCGAGGTGGGTTGAAGAACTCCAACCTGGCGAAGCAGTGCACGTACAGGTACAAGATCTTCGTGCAGGGGCGATCGTGGTCGGTGAGCGAGAAGTACATCC
This sequence comes from Echinochloa crus-galli, assembly GCA_900205405.1. Classification (NCBI taxonomy): domain Eukaryota; kingdom Viridiplantae; phylum Streptophyta; class Magnoliopsida; order Poales; family Poaceae; genus Echinochloa; species Echinochloa crus-galli. The sequence goes on from OAMR01000722.1 coordinate 517,917, forward strand.
TCGCCTGCGACTCGCCGATGCTGCTCGTCGCGACGCCGTACAGGGACTTCTTCTCCCGGGGGCTCGTCGCCGGCGAGCACTACTGGCCCATCGACCCCGCCGCCAAGTGCGCGGCCGTCAAGTTCGCCGTCGACTGGGGCAACGCCCACCCGGCGGAGGCACGGCGGATGGCGGAGGCAGGCAGCGGATTCGCAAGGGAGGAGATGAGCATGGACTACGTCTACGACTACATGCTGCACCTGCTCACCGAGTACGCGCGCCTGCTGCGATACAAGCCCACCGTGCCGGAGAACGCCGTCGAGCTGTGCCCTGAGGCCGTGGCGTGCGCCGCGCAAGGCCGCGAGCGAGAGTTCATGATGGAGTCCAGGGAGAGGTATGTCGCCGACTACGAGCCCTGCACGCTGCCGCCGCCATTCACCGCCGACGAGCTCAGGGACATGGCCCGCAGAGAGGAAGAAGCTCGCAGGAAGGTGAAAGGGATGGAGAAACAGAGCTAGCTTCGTTCACAGAATTTAACCAGCGCGTTGTAGCACTACGGAAAACCCGTATACGCCGAGTGTCTACATCTTTGCCGAGTGTATTTCATCGGACACTCGACAAATAAAGCCTTTGCCGAGTGTCTATAGATACCCGATGATGGCCTGCGTGACGAAAAGTGCTCCCATCCTTGGTGATGGTGAACCAAATTTAACATGACTCATGGAATTTTGGCTTCCTTCTTATGCTAGCTCATGCCTGTGAATAAAAATGCTGAACCAAATAACCTCGTCTACTACACTACACTGAGTGATATCATTGTTCAGATTTTGGATTTGGTGCTACTAGATTATTTGGTTGGTAGCACTACGGGAAACCGGGTATATGCCGAGTGTCCAGCCCTTTGCCGAGTGCATTCTGTCGGGCACTCGGCAAAGAAAAGTAATATTGTTTTTTCTGTCGGAAACGTGGGATGGATAAAAAAATTTCATCATGAGAAAAGTAATGCTAAAACCGCAGAAACTCTATAGAAATATTGTTTTTTCTTGTTTATGAAAACTTTTCATGTCTTTTCCACCATTAGACCTGACATGTGGGTCCTCCGTGAGGGGTGGGTAGGAATTATTTAGATGAGAAATGTTTTCGAAAGAACTAGATAATTATAATATAGATATAATAACCAGTAGGGCTTGCTCCTTGTGTTACATAAAAAAACTGACACCACAAATAACTTAAGTTTGGGAGTAAATTCCCTATTGGGCCCTGCAAAACTTGGCCATTCCTTTCTTGACCCTACAAAACTTTTTGTTTCCTAGTCGACCTTTAGTATAACTTTCATTCCTTATCTGACATTCCGTTGGATTTTCCATCATGGGGTCATTAAATGGCCTGTGAAAAGACGGTTTTGCCCCTTGGAAGACGTGGGCCCCACTGCAGCCTCTCTTCTCCTTCCTCTCCTTCCCTTCTCTTCGTCCCCTCCTGCCTCCAGTCTTCTACGACTGGCCATCGGCGGCGTCCTCACGGCATGGGCCCCCGAGGATCTCTCCACCGAGCCGCTTCCATCCCACCGGACTTCATCGCTGCTCCGCCGCGCAGACGAGCCCCTCCACGTGAGGACCTTAACGCCGTCCATCTACCTCCGTCGCGGGACGGGTGCGCGGGCTGCGTGTCGCCAGGCC